>JANAVB010033216.1:12090756-12164575 GCA_029216955.1 Iris pallida
ATCGTACATGGATGTTACCAGCGGATCAACCTCCTCGACTCTAGGTACTTATAAGTATTGACCGTATCGATTAGTATCGGTCTATCGGTTGGGTATAGGCCGTATCTGTTGGTATGGTCTTAGCGAATTGGTATCGTCCTATCCGATATGTCGGCCGTATAGCTAGGATTCGTATTGGCCTTATCGATTCGGTATCGGCTATATCCGATAGGTATCGGTATATCGGATTAGTATCGACAGTATCAGATTAGTATGGTGGAAGGTTTAGTAACAACTGTACTTAGATTTCTCTCTTCTAGAGCTAGATTACTATTGCAAGAGAGTCACGAGAGCGTAGTTGGCCAGTTACAGAACATATATGCTTCTTTTAATTTTGCTTTTTCTGATGGAAAAGGAAGCATGTATGTTACTGTAACTGGCCAATCACGATTTGGTGACTCTCCTGCAATGGTATTCTAGCTCGAGAAGAGAGAAATCCAAGTACAGTTGTTACTAATCCTTCCACGATACTAATCTGAAACGGTCGATACTAATCTGACACGGCCGATACCTATCGAATATGACCAATACCAAATCGATAAGGCCAATATGAATCCTAGCTGTACGGCCGATACATGTACATATCGGATAGGACGATACCAATTTATTAAGGCCAATACCAATCTGATACGTCCTATACCAAACCGATAAACCGATACTAATCTGATACGGTCGATACTAAGTACATCAGGCCTATACCAACGGATCCACCAATTACTGTACGATAGGCCCAACGACTCCAGTTATATCCGGTTATTGGTGAGTACATGATTACATAGTAATTCTGTTAGTCTTATGATACATATTTTACCTCCAATCTGCGATGGATCATTACTTCTTTGATCGTACATGGATGTACAAACGACAACATGAGAGCAGAATAGGTGTGAGTGGCAATTTTCAGGCAGGCGTGGAAGTGTTTCTTAAGTATGACATGAGCAAAGCTCAGTACATAGACGGTACCAAAATCAAGTGTCCATGTCATAATTATCGCAATAGACGTTACGAAGAAGTGGTGACTGTGAGAGATCATTTGACCCATAAGGATTTCGTACGTGATTATGACATATGGTCATCGCAAGGTGAACTATATGCGGAAAGACAAGTTGCGAATGCTGCTACTTATGCTTTTAATGATAATGCTACAACGGATTTTGTCATCGAAGACGAAGGATGCTCTGTTGATTATGGAGACCTACAGAATCTTGCACGAGATATGGTGTACGATACGACAGGGCCTAATTTTAATCCGGAGGATCCTAATCCCGAGGCGAAGGAGTTCTATGATATGTTTCAAGATGCAGATACTCCTCTACATCCTGGTTGTGATACTCATTCCGTACTGTCAGTGACGATACGGTTGTTGAGCATATAGTCTGATTTTAACTTTGTAAAACCCTTATAATTTAAACAAATATTTAAATTATTTTTGGATTTTATTTAATTCTAATTTATTTTTATCTTGTTTATATTATATAAAAGGACTATAGCCATGGTTGAGTTTGAATATGCAAGACGACTAGAAAGTATGGCATGCCTAGCGTAGTCGGATATTTTAACTAGTATGCTAGCCATGTTAGGAATGCCATGGTCATATTGTAATCTCTTGCATGTTAACCATTCAAATTATGGCACAAGTTATATTTTTATTTAATTAATTAGTTAAGAAAGCCTTTATGACTTTTTAGGAGATCCGGTTGCACCAAACCTTTCCAAACCTCTTCCAAGCCAAACCCAACCCTATGTAGGCATATTGGGCATTAATAAATATTAAAAATTACATTTATTTGTATTTAATTCAGATTTTGTAGTGTAATTACATAGATAGATTTAAATAGTTCTATATTAGGAAACCCCTTTTTAAATCCTCAATCCAATCAACTTGCCAACTCACCAAACAACTAAATCATGCAAAGTGGACCCCCACCATGCTAATTTCGGCCAAACAATCCCCCCATGGCCGAATGCATCAAATTAAATAGGATTTAAATCTTAGATTGCTTAACATTCATTTAAGGATATGTTTAAATATACCAACTTATCCCAACCCTTAACCAAATCCGAATCTTTCTCTCCCTCACCTTTGGCCGACCAAAATCCTCTCCCTCTCCATAATTTTGGCAGAAATAAACTTCTCATAGCCTCTATACATCATCTCCTCCATTGTACATCTCTCCATCCTTCACAAAAACTCATCTCCTCCACCATACATCCCTGAAACCCCTCAAAACAAATCCTAAAAACTCCATCTCCCCCATCCAATCCTCTATAGCCATTATCAACTCTCCCATACTCACCAAAATAGGATTAGCAAGCGAGGATAGCGGAAAAGATTGGAGCTTTGGTGAAGAGAAGTCATCATCACCCTTCCTAGCAAGGATCTTTGGTAAGAACCCAAATCTTTTCTTCTAAAAACCTTTGCTAAAATTCTGTAGAAAATATATTATTAATTCTGTAGAAATTATATTTTGATGGCTTTTGTTAGGTATAGTCATCCATAAAGGTTTCATGAAATATATGCATAATATTCATGTGTCGGTAGGATCAAAATTAACTCTATTGTAAAGAAACTATGAGTTATTGGTGCCTATTTTTGAAACTGAATTTTACGTGTGTTAATATACATAAATTAGGATTTTTTAAGTATTTTTTCATGATTTTAGCAACTCAAATCTGGTCGAGAAAATTGTAGGTCAAAACTAGCTAATTTCGGGTAACCGGCTGACCTAGAATGTCCCAAACTTGTAGTATAACTCAACCCTTGTACCTCTGATATTGTTCTATAAAATAAATTATTTTATTGCTGTTTAAAATATATTTTTGGTTATTTTAGCAATTTTGAGTCATTAACTATGTTCCGGACGAGTTTCGGGTAGACTAGCTGACTTATTAATCAACTAGTCATATAATGTCTTTAGAAATATTAATTCTGGAATTTTAGAGATAAATCTATAAAAAATTAGTTTAAATATTATTTTTATGATTTTTATATAATTTTTAAGTATGTTATTGAAGTAGGGGCATAACCGACTAATTAAAAGTTAGAAATCCTAAAAACTGTGTTTCGATGTCTCGTGGAACCTGTGTGTGATTGTATGGATATAAATAGTTTCAGGAGAGATTGAATATAATTTTAACACATTACTTTGACTAATTAAGTCGTATCGTAAGTTTCATGAGTAGTGACTTAATTTAGTTAATTAATTATCTAGGAGTGTCGGGTTCCGGAGGCGTGGACGCGGGAGCGGTGTTTCATATTTACAGCATAGAATTAGACAAGATACCTTGCCATTATACTGTTTATTGTCAGTTTACATTCTATTACATATTACTGTTCGTTTATTTTCAGTTCTTACAGTTCTTGATTTACTACCTGCTTAGTGATATTAATTTATTTGTTATTATGCTTTGATTGCATATGGCCCTAGAGTTAAGGGACTACCGTTTGTAGTATATCGCATATACCATGACATCGTTGTACCACGAGGAAGTGTGAGATGAGTGACATGCAGAGGTCCTTACGTATTGGCTGATCCCTAGTGTGCATGCTTAGGGCTAACTGCTAATAGAGGCATGTTAGGAGACATAGCAGTTAGTAGAGGTATATGGTCGTAGATGCGACTTAAATAAGAGCATCGGGTGGGAAGAACAATACCTGACATATGGACTTTTTTGCACTTCCCTGCATACCTGTGCGCTCCACCGGAGACGCAGGCTCCAGGTGCCGTCTGACGTTTTCCAGAGCGTTATGGACGTAGCCCCTTTCACATGATGTCCTCTGACGATCTTCGGACGTTACGGACGTAGGCCCCTGGTGCCCTATATGGGGACTATGCCGATCCCATTTACAGCCAGGGCTCATGCGTCGAAGGATTGTTTCTCAACTGCATGTTATTGCCACTTTAGTACGGTTAGGTTACCTATTTATGTCTTGTCACTTTCTTTAATTGTGACATAATTTATATTCAGTATTTATATGGCATGTTTATTGTATCTTGTTACGTCCCTCTGAGGACCTGGTTATCTCGTCAGGTGTGTGCTTTGTGACTTTTCGCATGTGTTCTAGCCAAGGCCGTGATCTTTTCCATTTCTTCGAGGATGATTGCTCTTGGTTCGTCTTGTCATTTTTAGATATCATTTCCTTGTATATTTCTTTCTTTTAAAATAGTTGTAGTGGATTTGTCTCCGCCCAACTACATGTATAAATGACAAATTCTTGAGTTGATTATAATATTATTTTTTATTGTTGTGGATGAGATTTAGTTATCATGGTTTTACTGTATTTTATAGCTTATATATACATACGGGATTCCATACATTGGAGTATACTTCGTATGTATACAGCTGGCATGGATACGTACCTAGCCCTAAGTATTTTGGGACTGGGGCGTTACATGTTTTTGTGGTGGTCCATGCAGGTCGAGTTTATCACTTCGGTTACATTACTGTACCGATGTGAGCCTGCATATAGGATTAGGATATATGAATCTCATCCACAAGCTTGACTTCCTCCCTTGATTCCAAATCTCGAACTCTCGTCCGATTATCTTGACTTCCTTCTGCTTGATTCCTTTCACTGTAAATCTTATCTTCTTTCGTGCTGAATAGGGAGGTTAGGAGATAACTCATACGAGTATACATGTTATATTCCTCAAATACTCTATTAGTTGACTTCATAAGTTGAGTAGTATGACTACAACCTACCACCCGTATCCTTTTAACCTAGTATTAAAGTGTAACAGAGTGATAATAAATATATGCTAGTGTAGGAGAGATGTTTACCTAGAATATAGAGATTTTGTAGCCCATACCCATTGGTCAACTAAGGCCTGATACAAGAACCAGTAGGACGACTGTATACGCAAGCACACCGGATAAGACTTAGATCCTTGTGAAACTCGAACTATTTATTACTGCTTGTAACGTATTCTCCGGCACTTATACTTTAAACTACCTTGAATGTCGACGCTATTTATAGCCTAGTTTTGCAAGCTTATTCTTTGTCGAGCTTGTTCAGGACATATATATACTGGGGACGCCCACAAGCATATTGTCTAATTAGAATAATTGTATTATGGTCTGATCAACTATAGTGCACTTGGTTCGCTCTTCATATAATTATCCCACGTAGATTGAGATATGGAGGTATCTAGGATCTCATCCGCGACTACATTGACAATTTCTCTTGAATTACACATTCGTCTTTGAATTACATAATTGTATTCAATGACATCTTTCTTGAACTCTTTATTACTTTTGTCTTTCACTGATTGGAAAGACGAGCACTCGTATTTGATAGATAAATACAGGATATCTCCATGGCCATATTAGTCATATGCATATGTATAGCTACCATCGGCCAAGCCATATAACTAGAACCTTGCCTAAAGTTGCTCGTCCTTCCCTCGACCCTAATAGTAATATCGTGACCTTCTAGTCATTTGAGCTTGAAAGATGAGTAAGATCTTACCCTTGGGTAAACCATAAACCTATGAGACTATCTAATCTCTAGGAATCATTTATTGTGAGTCTCCAAATATTCATCTTGATTATTGGCTTAACTAGCAACTCGTATGCCTTAACTCAAACCTTACTTGACTAGGCCCCTACAGTTTAGACAGAGAAGAATAGACCGAAACAATGACAAGCATTGCAAGGACCGTGGTAGACACCCATTCCAAGATTAGAGATCCAACAGATGTTACTCTAGGTACAAAATTCTATTATCAAAGAAGTGACATAATATTAGAACAACACATTCACCAGCTTAGCCAAAATCTGTAGCATGATGCCCCGTTATTATTTTGTATTAGTAATCAACAAGTGATGCATGGGCACTACATTTAATACCTCTAGAATGCTTGTGACTATAGTCTGGCAGGTTTGACACAAATAGAAATTTATGACTTAGTAGTTAGGGATCTTTCCCATGACGAGCTTTAGAGTTCGTTATTCCACCGATAGACTCTCGTATACCATGGACAAGCGGGTCATTCCATTTTATCGACTCAGGTACTACTGTACGTGATCATTTCCATTTATTAGGACTCGGGGTACAATCCTCGAAACTGATTCACAACTACCCTATCATGTTATCGATCACATCGTGACTTATTATTTCCAAAGGTCAAGGTACGATGTCGCGACTCAAATATTCCTAACCTCATTATTCCTAAAACTATGTCCTAGCCTCTAGAGTGAATAAATTGTAAGCCATTCTTACTTTTAGGAATTTGGGGATCACCGATTAATTGAGGTAAATTAGTTCTCACTAGGATGATAAATTAGTGACTCGTAAACTCCCACTTTCTTTTTAGATCTTTTGGAGTCCCTTACCGTGACTTTGATATTTGAAGTGTAATACTAGCTGTTACCTTCCAACAAAATTTATATGCAAAACTTAAACGAGTCCACCTTCAAGTAGACATAGCATGTCCTACACAAACACATCTTCTTGGACTCTATTATTATGATACGACTTTCAGGTCAAAAGGGACTAGCGATAACCCTTACCATAACATCGATGTACTTTTAGACTGCAGTTAGAGATCCAACCTTGACTCAAATCTTTTGGCCCAATATATGGTTGTGATCTACTCGAAGCCCTCTACGCACATGCTACTAGTGTGCCACTCAATAGATGCCTTGTGTGCTACTTAAACACAGAAGTCACGGAAGGCGCATCTCATGACTTACAAAACCTATTCTACCAACCCGACGGGAAATTTGCCCAACCACTTGAATTTGAACCTATTCTACATTACCCTAACCTAATAGGGATGGTTTAAAATTCCACAAAATTTTGTCCAGCCACCATAGATTAAAATCTAAAGTTCATGCAATCAAAGATTGAAGTCCAATTAGGGAACCTATTGAGACTCAGTTAAACCCATCATAGCCCATCGCCATATTGGGACTATAAAACCAAACTTGATGAAATAGGCCCTCACCCCTATTATGTAGGTCCCACCTCTTGGCTCACTAATTCTCCTTCCATAGATTTCGTAACTGCATCTCTTTGTAGCCTATGTTATGCATCTCTCGGTACCAACTTGCTTCCAGATATACTTGACCAAGACCTCTCATACTGTCTTGACCAAACATAATTAATATATGGGCCATATTAAATAGATAATACCTAGACTTCCTATAGAGTCTTTGACTATGATTGGAAATACCTCATACTTCCTACAACTCCTTGAAATTTGACCTTCTTAGAAGCCCTATTATTGTGCTTTTCCCGATTAACCAAGTTCTATAAGTTGGGTAAAATATTGAACTTATTCTACTCTACCTCTCAGAATGGGATTACAACCGTGACCGTTCTTCCGTCTGTATGGAATTTATGAAACGATCTTTTATTTGCATTTTATATCCCTTTGCTCGTGCGTTTAAATAACTACGGTAACAGATTGCAACCTAAATTCTTCAAGTCAATCATAGAATCATTTTTGTTTAAATCAATAGCAAATTTTTTGAGGCAAATAGATCGTAAGCCTCTCTAAGGAACATAAGATTTTGGAAATAACAAGTGGATGGAAATAATTGGTTCCAATTAGACTAATAATTCAATGGTTTATAACGTCGACCCATATTCGTATCATGTGATACCCTCGACCGTGATTTTGATAATTGAAGCACAACGCTAGCCTTTTCCTTTCGACAAAGTTCACACTCACGAACTAGACTAGTCATGCTACTCACATGACATACATGTCCAATACAAACGAACTTTTCAGTGCTCCATTTAAAAATTACACCACGTGTATGACACATTGTTTCCTCAAAACAAACCATAGAGACCCAAATTCGGCCTATTCGATTTCGCAAAAGATTTCGCAAAAAATTGCAAACTTGTGGTAGTACTTAAGTTAGCAGTACTACTGCAAGCCTGCGACTAGTGTGCTCATTCACAATTAGGATTGATTTAATTTTAGGAGAATAAATCGGACTAGGAGTCCCTTATTTAATTAGACCCTTGGATAGTTAAGATATTTATGTAGGCCATGTGATTTAGCTAATGATTTATTGAAGTCTCGGTATAGATAAATCGAAGAATTTTTTCTAATAGAATATGTTATTTTGTTTTGACATGTTGGTAGGATCCAAGGTGGGTAGAATATACGTTTGGTAAGTTAGGACTTCGTAGAATTCAATTCCTAATTTTGATCATTTTTTGTGCCATTTTATCTTTTGCCTTCTCTAAACCTCGTTTTATTTTCAAAACTATTTTGCGATCATTTTATTTTTATTCCTAATCTTGGTTCAATTATCTATATATTAATTCAAGTCGTCTTCGTTCATTTTGTGATCGTTTTGTTTTTAAAACTGATACTTTTACTCAAGGACAAATACTTATATTTTCTTATCATGATCGACTTATTTGAATTTATTGAAGTTCCTTTGAAATTCTTATGGATATAGTTGAAATAATTTTTGATGACTTGCAATGGTAAGACAGATGCGCACTGTCCCCATTTATTGGAATTATGGAGACTGCGGGTTCACTGCAGTCAGAAGCACACTGGTGTGGCATGGTCCCTAAGTTGAAATAATTTCAATTATGCGTAGGTTGTCAAATATTACTAAAACTATATCCTAGTTGTATTATTGATGTTTTGATTTATTATGTCAATATTGGGTAGAGTTAATAAAGTGTTCGATAAAATATTATACTTGAGTCATGAAACCAAGGGTTCACGGCAGCCAGATGTACACTGGCGAGGCATGGATTCTCGGTTAAATGACTTCGGATATACTTATGATTTTCGAATATCATAGCGACTATATCTTTTATCGGCATACGACTATTATTTTTTTTCTTTTTTTTCTTTCAAATTTATTTGATGTCTTATTTCTTGTTACCACCTTCTCTACAACTAGTAGCTCTTTATTTCTTTCATATTTTTCTATTTCTGAATCGTCATATTTTAAACCTATTTTGATTTCCTTCCACTATATTTCTAAAACGTATTTATATTTTGATTCTATATGTTTGATCAATTTTGATCATTCATCACATTATTTTTTTTGATTATATTTTTTGTCGTACTTATTCATATCGATTGGTCATGTCATATTTTGATGATATTCTTGGTTGTGCCTATTTGTATCTTTTGAAATTTTGAGGACGAAATTTTTCTAAGGTGGGTAGATTTGTAAGCCCACTTCCCAAATTTTTAATTTTTTAATTTTATTTGTTTATGATTAATTTTATGGTTATTGTGAGTCATGTAAAAGCTTGTAGGTGGGCTATAACCATATTAAGGTCATATGACCTCTAGATAGCTTATATATGTATTATTTAGCTATCTTATATTTTTTACAATTTTTGGATACTTTTAGGTATTTAATATTTAAGGTTTAATTATTTTTAAGGACATTCAGGATTTACTGTAAAGTCATACGAGGGTATTTCTGGACAAATATTTTTATTTGGGCTTTAAATGACTAAAAATATTTTCTAGAATATTTTAAAAATTTTCTGGATTTTTTAGAATTTTTGAGAATTTTTATATAATTAAAACATATAGAATTTATACTTTATAGGTTTTTGGAACTTACTGCGAGGTCACACGATGATATTTTGTGTTAAAATATTTTATTTATATTATAGACACTTAGAAATATTTTCTAGAATTTTCTAGAATTTTTCTGGATTTTTCTGCAATTTATTTTGATTTATTTGGACTTAAAATAATTTTTAAATGATTTTTTGAATTAAATAAATAATTACCCAATAATCCACCCGGGGGGCCCACCTGTCGGCGCCCGCTAAAGTAACCGCCTCTCTCTCTCCTATATATATGCATTGTATATTCACAAACCCTAATTAATTATAGCCTCCTCCTTTTGGAGTTTGATCCCGGTGATTCCCATTTTTGCGTTCCATTTTTTGTTAGAAGCATATTGAGGTATAGTTTCTGGGTATCTAATTTATTTTCGTAATTTCTAAACCTAAATTTCTGAAAATTTCGTAGAGTGTCAGTTGTCCGAAACTTGACACGTTTCGGTGTTTTCGAGATTCCGGTAGAACCAGAAATCGAAATCGTGAACCGTTTGATGTTTCGGAAAGCTAACACCGAGCTTTATGACATATATTTTTTCCAGAAATTATTTCATTTATTTAGTATTTTAGTTTTTCTGTTGAACTCAGAACTGATCGGTTGATCTCCGTTTGGTCACGATTAGCCATAACGGTGATATCTTTTGACCAAAGCATAATTTTGCGGCACGGTCAATTCCAGCAAACTCGTGGCACTGAAATCTACCAAGGTGCACTTTCAAAATCTAGAGTTCACAGCATTTGACTAAAAAGTCAATGGCACGTCTCGATTTGCGTGCCATGGTTTTCGAAATTGAGAAACACGACTTTTGATGGCCAAACTTGCATATTTAGATTATATTCAGATTATTATTAGGTTAAATTAGATTTTTAAGTGAATTATTACAGAATTAATTATTATTAGATTAGTAACCCAACTAGCCACTATTTAGAACTAGAACATTAGAATTGATTTGTGGTTTTCGTGCACTGTTCGTGGTGCGATGTGTGTTATAGGTTGACAGCTTATAGATCGGCATCCCCTCATCCTCGGCTTGTGACTACGGTTTGTACAAGGATTCAGGCAAGTACAATATTGTATTTATATTTTAGTTTATTATAATGTTTACTCCATAGTTTTCTCGTTTGATATCTCGTTGAGTCATTGCTTGATATTCCATTGAGACACGATTATGACAATGTATTTATCGTATTCTTCTTAGCGTATCATTGACCATTTTTTATTGTTAGAGAGTCGGAAGGGAAAATACTCGGTAAATACGTGAACAAACCCAATTACCGTTACCGAATGATAGCTAAGTAATACACACCCACGTATGAGTTAGCCGTACCAATTACTGAATGATTGCCATCGTATGATGTGCCGTATTAGCCCAGCCATTCACGTATTTGAAGGTATTTCACACACATAGTAGTTTCTATTTTTTTTTCTTTTTCTAGTTCATTATCTTGTCAGTTCATATCCTGCTAGTTTACATCTTGCCAGTTTATATCCTGTTAGATCACGTCTTGCCAGTTTCCTTTTGCCACTTCATATCTTGTTAGTTCTTGTCTTGCTAGTTCTTTTTATATTCTTTACCTTCATGGTTTCTCGCTTGTTCTAACTTATTTTGGACTAACAACATTAATTGCAATATGCTTGTACTCTGCTCCTTTCCTGACTGGATCGTTGTTATAGGTGAGATTGACGTGCATACTCTTGCGCTATGGACCATACGAGGGGGAGATAGAGACTCGAAGGCTAAACCATAGAAGACTAGTTAGTTGTGTGGTAGTTTTCTATAAATGTAAAAGCTTACATTCTTCTTCAAATGTAAAACTTCTATATTTTGTAAAGTTGATTTAGTTGTTGTGAATGAGCAGTTAGTATTTATGAGCACTTTATTTATTGCGGGCTAGACAGCGTACTACCGCCGATACCGCGGCGTAGGCTGGGCTTGGACACGTCTCGTATCCAAAAAGCGGGTGCGGTTATCCAGGAGCGGGTTGTGACATCACCCATGCAAATATCGACCCATTCCCTTAACTAAACTGAATACTCAAGATTTATGCAAGGCGTAGCACACCTATGACGTATGCCTTCCAACAAGCAAGCGCATGCCTCCTATACAACACCAAACATCAGCCCACACATATTAGTCATTATGACTTAGAGTTTTCAAAACACTTGCCTAATCATATTCTATAGCCTGGGTTCTTTAATTATCATTGATTCTCATCACTTGGCCATAAATTTTTCTTTCCTAAGTTTTCAAGCTCACTTCTTTGTTTCCCATGTTAGACGTAGAACGAATCCTTCTGAACCGACACACCTTAGTATATTCAAACAAGAGGTCGCTACCAGCTTGTCAAAAGCATGACCCCTAGAGTGACAATGTTTGATTGTAGTAACATTCTTATAGTTGTTATTGACCAAGAATGTCACGGTGTTATCGAGGCTCACTTAGAATCAAAGACTGCGGTCAAAAGTGTCCATTATTCTCGTGCCGCTCCCTAGAAATTGTCCTCCTCAAAGTCTTGTAATGATGACGATCTTTACGGGTGGCCAACTTCTATAAGTTGGGTAGAGTCTGGAAGGAAGCATACCCCATCTTGTAGAATATGAGATCAATTAGGATTTCTATGACAACCACCCCTTCATCCTTTCAAAAAAAAAATGAGCTACAATTTTACGTACCTACTCTCCCTCCGTACAAAATCTCGCAATTCTTGATATTATGATTATTTTTAATTTCGAGGACGAAATTGTCATAAGTTTGGTAGGATGTAAAATCCCTTATAATTTATAGAAATATTTAAATTATTTTTGGATTTTATTTAATTCTAATTTATTTTTATCTTATTTATATTATATAAAAGGACTATAGCCATGATTGAGTTTGAATATGCAAGACGACTAGAAAGTATGGCATGTCTAGCGTAGTCGGGTGCTTTAACTAGTATTCTAGCTATGTTAGGAATGCCATGGTCATATTGTAATCACTTGCATGTTAACCATTCAAATTATGGCACAAGTTATATTTTTATTTAATTAATTAGTTAAGAAAGCCTTTATGACTTTTTAGGAGACCCGGTTGCACCAAACCTTCCCAAACCTCTTCCAAGCCAAACCCAACCCTATGTAGGATGTTGGGCATTAATAAATATTAATAATTATATTTATTTGTATTTAATTCAGATTTTGTAGTGTAATTACATAGATAGAATTAAATAGTTCTATATTAGGAAACTCCTTTTTAAATCCTCAATCCAATCAACTTGCCAACTCACCAAACAACCAAATCATGCAAAGTAGACCCCCACCATGCTAATTTTGGCCAAACAACCCCTCCCATGGCCGAATGCATCAAATTAAATAGGATTTAAATCCTAGATTGCTTAAAATTATTTAAGGATATGGTTAAATATACCAACTTATCCCAACCCTTAACCAAATCCAAATCTTTCTCTCCCTCACCTTTGGCCGACCAAAACTTCTCTCCCTCTCCATAATTTTGGCAGCAATAAACTCCCCATAGCCTCTATACGTCATCTCTTCCACTGCACATCTCTCCATCCTTCACAAAAACTCATCTCCTCCACCATACATCCCCGAAACCCCTCAAAACATACCCTAAAAACTCCATCTCCCCCATCCAATCCTCTATAGCTATTATCAACTCTCCCATACTCACCAAGATAGGTTTAGCAAGCGAGAATAGCGGAAAAGATTGGAACTTTGGTGAAGAGAAGTCATCATCACCCTTTCTAGCAAGGATCTTTGGTAAGAACCCAAATCTTTTCTTCTAAAAACCTTTGCTAAAATTCTGTAAAAAAATATGTTATTAATTCTGAAGAAATTATATTTTGATGGCTTTTGTTAGGTATAATCATCCATAAAGGTTTCATGAAATATATGCATAATATTCATGTGTCGGTAGGATCAAAATTAACTCTATTGTAAAGAAACTATGAGTTATTGGTGCCTATTTTCGAAACTGAATTTTATGTGTATTAATATACATAAATTAGGATTTTAAAGTATTTTTCCACGATTTTAGCAACTCAAATCTGGTCGAAAAAATTGTAGGTCAAAACTAGCTAATTTCGGGTAACCGGCTGACCTAGAATGTCCCAAACTTTTAGTATAACTCAAACCTTGTACCTCTGATATTTTTCTATAAAATAAATTATTTTATTACTGTTTAAAATATATTTTTGGTTATTTTAGCAATTTTGAGTATTAACTATGTTCCGGACGAGTTTCGGGTAGACTAGCTGACTTATTAATCAACTAGTCATAAATGTCTTTAGAAATATTAATTCTGGAATTTTAGAGATAAATCTGTAAAAAAATTAGTTTAACTATTATTTTTATGATTTTTATATAATTTTTAAGTATGTTATTGAAGTAGGGGCATAACCGACTAATTAAAAGTTAGAAACCCTAAAAACTGTGTTTCGATGTCTCGTGGAACCTGTGTGTGATTGTATGGATCTAAATAGTTCCACAAGAGATTAAATATAATTTTAACACATTACTTCGACTAATTAAGTCGTATCGTAAGTTTCATGAGTAGTGACTTAATTTAGTTAATTATTAATTATCTAGGAGTGTCGGGTTCCGGAGGCGTGAACGCGGGAGCGTGTTTCATATTTACAGCACAGAATCAGGCAAGATACCTTATTGTTATACTGTTTATTGTCAGTTTAAATTCTATTACATATCACTGTTCGTTTATTTCCAGTTCTTGATTTACTACATTTTCAGTGATATTAGCTTATTTGTTATTATCCTTTGATTGCATATGGCCCTAGAGTTAAGGGACTACCGTTTGTAGTGTATCGCATATACCATGACACAATTGTACCACGAGGATGTGTGAGATGAGTGGCATGTAGAGGTCCTTGCGTATTGGCTGATCCCCAGTGCGCATGCATTAGGGCTAACTGCTAATAGAGGCATGTTAGGAGACTCAGCAGTTAGTAGAGGTATATGGTCGTGGATGCGACTTAAATAAGAGCATCGAGTGGGGAGAACAATACCTGACGTATGGGCTTTTTTGCACTTCCCTGCTTACCTGTGCGCTCCGCCGGAGACGCAGGCTCCAGGTGCCCTCTGACGTTTCCAGAGCGTTATGGACGTAGCCCCTTGCACATGATGCCCTCTGACGATCTTCGGACGTTACGGACGTAGGCCCCTGGTGCCCTATATGGGGACTATGCCGATCCTATTTACAGCCATGGCTCATGCGTCGAAGGATTGTTTCTCAACTGCATGATCCCTTTAGTATGGGCTATTTATGTCTTATCACTTTCTTTAATTGTGGCATAATTTATATTCAGTATTTATATGACATGTTTATTGTATCTTGTTACGTTCCTCTGAGGACCTGGTTATCTCGCCAGGTGTGTGCTTTATGACTTTTCGCAGGTGTTCTAGCCAAGGCCGTGATCTTCTCCATTTCTTCGAGGATGATTGTCCTTGGTTCGTCTTGTCATTTTTAGATATCATTTCCTTGTATATTTTTTTCTTTTAAAATAGTTGGTAGTGGATTTGTCTTCGCCCAACTACATGTATAAATGACAAATTCTTGAGTTGATTATAATATTATTCTTTATTGTTGTGGATGAGATTTAGTTATCATGGTTTTACTGCTTTTTACAGCTTATGTATACATACGGGGTTCCATACATTGGAGTATACTTCGTATGTATACAGCTGGCATAGATATGTACCTAGCCCTAAGTATTTTGGGACTGGGGCGTTACAAACTTGTTATAAGCTTGTTATGATCGGATTACACAACTAGCGAGAGAGATCTTACCGAAGGAAACAAAAGAGCTCCAAAAAAACTTCTACAAGTCAAAGATGATGGTCCGAAAACTGAGACTGGGGTACGATAAGATAGATTATTGTCGCAACGGTTGCATGTTGTACTACAAGGAGAAGGAGGACATAGAAAGTTGCAGCTTCTGTAATGCGGATCGTTACAAACCAGTAAAGGAAAAAAAGGAAAGTCAACTAGAAAATGACGTCCTTACAAGTATATGCATTACTTGTCGATCACGAAGTGCTTGCAGAGGATGTATATGTCTCTGAATACAGTTGAAAACATGACGTGGCACAACGAAGAACGCACAAAAGACGAAGCGCTTGCAGAGGACGTATATGTCTCTGAATACAGCTGAACATAGCTGTGGGAGATTGGCGTCGCGACCTATGATATTTCTAGGAAACAGAGCTTTCAGATGAGAGCTTCACTGATGTGGACAATAAATAATTTTCCAGCATACAGTATGCTGTCGGGATGGAGTACTCACGGCAGAATGTCTTGTCCGATATGTATGAAAAATAGTAAGGCGTTCTGCCTTAAGCATGGAGGAAAAACTTCTTTCTTTGACTGTCACCGTCAATTTCTGCCCGCGAGTCATCCTTGGAGAAAGAACAAGGACGCGTCCAGAGCTAAAATTTTTTTTTCTTCCGCCTGCCAGATTGTCGGGATACGATATTTGGGATGATGTAAAGGACTTGCCCTCTGTAATTGAAGATGCATCGAACAATTGTGTCGAGGGGTTCGGATAAAGCCATAACTGGACCAAACGTAGTATCTTCTGGGACTTGCCTTATTGGAAAGATAATCTTATAAGGCATAATCTTGATGTCATGCATATAAAAAAGAATGTGTTCGATAATGTCTTCAATACCGTCATGGATATTAAAGGAAAGACGAAGGACAATCCAAAAATAAGATAAGACATTGCCGAGATATATAAGCGTCCTCATCTGAACTTGATACAAAGGAGAGCTGGTGGACAATTAACTAAGCCGGTAGCACAATACACATTGAACAAGGAAGATAGATTAATAATCTGCAAGTGGATATCTACTTTAAGATTTCCCGACGGCTATGTGTCAAATTTGTCTAGATGTGTTGATCTCAATGAACGCAAGCTAACGGGAATAAAGAGTCACGACTGCCACGTATTTATGGAAAGAATACTGCCCATTGTATTGAGAGTTGTTGCCTTCTTCTGTATGGGTTCCATTGGCTGAGCTATCTACATTCTTCAGGAATATTTGTTCAACTAAGTTGACGGTGCAACACATGGTTGAACTTGAGGAGAAGATTGTCTTAATAATTTGCAAGTTAGAGAAAATATTTCCTCTGGACTTCTTCGACAACATGGAGCATCTACCGATTCATCTAGCATACGAAGCTCGTGTCGGTGCATCTGTTCATTATCGATGGATGTACCCATTTGAGAGGTACATAAAAATTGATATAATTTAAGTTAAATTTCATTTTTAACTACACTGATAATTTTTCTCTCTATATACCTACACCACTTAAAGAAGAAAATTGGCAACAAGGCTCATATAGAGGCTTCGATATGCGAAACATATCTTATTGAGGAGGTATCAAACTTCTGCTCCATTTATTTCGATACTCATGTTAAGACAAATCGAAATAGACCTCAAAGGAATGATGAGGACGTTGAGGATGGAGGTATATTCAATGTAAGGGTGTAAGGGACAAGCCTATTGGGGCTAGTAAGAAACGGTGGTTGACTGACGATGAGTATGATGCCGCTCACCGATATGTCTTGTTAAATTGTGATATACAAGAAGTGAGAGATTTGGAGAAGTAAATGACTACACTTACACTCGTTATAACCTCTAATTTGGTGAAGTAACTGACTACACTTATTCTTACTCTCTAACAGTGTATTTAGAGATAAAGTCCAAATGAGGACACCCGATATTACCGATGAAGGACTTCAAAGAGAGGTTGATTGTACCTTTCCGTCTTGGTTTTGCAAATACGTAAGTAACTGAGATAATAATTTATGTGGCTACCATTAAAATATATGCATCTAAAATATTTAAATTATCAATATTTGTTTACAGGTTTTATTGCTTGAAACAACACTCACAAATGATAGTATTCGTTATTTGGCATTGGGACCGAAGAAGCATGTAAAGACTTGGCCAGGCTATGTCATTAATGGGTTCAAGTTTAAGGAAACTCAGAATGCTATAAATGGCGAATTTCTCAATGACGGCTTCAGTACCAAGGATTCTGGTGTTTGCATAAGAGGCACCATCTATGACGACGAGCCGGACTTTGACTATTATGGAGTACTTCGGGATATTATAGATTTACAATATAGTACCCTATATGATATGCATATTGTGATGTTCAAATGTTATTGGTTCGATACGACACCAAATATCGGTTGGAGAAACGATAAACAATTTGGATTCGTCGATATAAATTATCGCAAGAGGTATAGAGGGTCTGACACGTTTGCGATAGTAAGTCAGGCTGTTCAAGTCTACAGTAGAAACTCTATAAATTAATACTCGATTATTTAATAAACTCTCTAAGATAATATTTTTGGCCGGTCCCGACTCGGGGATAGGGTGCTAAATTAATAATTCGCTAAAATTATAAGATAATACATTTTTGATAATTTCTTCAGACCCCATATAAAATATAAATTAATAATTCCTTATATATAGCATATTACATGAATGATTTATGAAGGTTTCTTGAAAAATGACTCAATTGTCTTTTGTTTTTTGTTGAAATCAATTTTCCCTTGAATCTCGTCTCTAATTTTCCTTAGCTTGGTAAGAACTTCTGGTGTTGTTTTCTCATAGCTCAACAAGAAATTGTTCAATGTGATTGCCGTTTTAATAGCTTCGTTTCGCGAAGGGGGCTCCATTGTAGAACTTTCATCATCTTCTTCATCGATATCATCTTTATTAATTCCAATAACGCTTTCAATAATTTCTTCATCAGTCAACAACTGTGCAACTACATTTTCTTCTGGGTGAGTCAGAACATCTTCGACATCCATTGCATTGCGATAACCCAACTCTTTGATCAAATTCTGGAGTTCTTGAGTGCTTTCACCACCTTCATCTGAGTTCTCAAAAGTCACGTTATCTATAAATTAATAAAATATTAATTAATATATAAATTAATAATTATTAATTTATCGATTAATTAATAACTCTTTTAATTAATAAATTTTGGTGGTCCCAAGTGTATTATTTTATAGAGTTTCTACTGTACTATACAAGCTACCCAAAGCGTCATAGAGATCGATTTGACTAGTAGGTAGTATGCAAGATTAAATCTAGAAATACATTCAACGTTGGAGACCCAGCATACCAAGAGGATCAGATCGAAAAGTCCCAATACTTGGTACAACATTCGGATACCATGGATGTTGAAAATATTGTTGATGAAAATAGAAGGGAGGAAGAGGTTGATACACAAGACTTACTTGTCAACCAGGGAAGAAAGAGACGTCTTGTCCCAACTATTGAGGATGAGGATGAAGAAGAAGAAGAAGAAGAACTTGCTGAGGATGAGGATACAGATGAAGTCGATGATGAGGATGAGGATGAGGACGAGGACGAAGACGATGACGATGATTAGATTAAATATCAGTATATATTAAAAATACTTTCAATTACATAATTTTAGTTTGACCTCATAAAAGCACTTATAACTAACTTATATGAATTCAGTTTAA
Organism: Iris pallida; assembly: GCA_029216955.1. Taxonomy (NCBI): domain Eukaryota; kingdom Viridiplantae; phylum Streptophyta; class Magnoliopsida; order Asparagales; family Iridaceae; genus Iris; species Iris pallida. The sequence continues at coordinate 12,109,892 of JANAVB010033216.1, forward strand.
ACTTCTGCATATTCTTGTTGCAGATGGCACTCATAGTTGTTCTTGTATTCGCGACGTCACTCGTCGCCCTGCTGATGGCTAGCACTCGTCGTGGTGGTGGTGCGGGCCGTGGTGGTGCTGGTGGTACTGGCCATGGTGGTGGTGCAGGTGGTCGTGCTGGTGGTGGTGGTCGTGGTCGTATTCAGCCTTCCCGGACGGTGTCTCCATCTAACGAGCCCGACCCGAAGAGTAGCCCGGGCACAGACTCATCCCGCCGTCGATCTACCCATGTGCTATCGACACATTCGTCGATGGGGTCTCCATCCGCTAGCGGATCCGTTCCACCAGCGGATCCACCAGTGGATCCACCAGCGGCTGAGCGACAGTGGGCCCCAGAGTACCTCCATATTCAGTTACATCCGATGACTGGCGAGTAAATACGCGGAGTCGCGGATCCTCCGACGCCACCAGAGAGGCCGATGGGCGAGTTCCGAAGAGAGCTATGGCCCGCGGGTGAAGCGTAAGTAAATTTAAGTTAATTTAATAAATTTGTTTCATTTATTCAAGTTAATAATCCAGTCGTTGCTTCTTTGTAGGTTTTTTCGTGGAATGCTACCAGGCTTTTAGGGCAGATTATCCGGGCTAACTACCATGGCCCCTACCTAAATTTTTCTGAGGTGTCCCTAGACTTGCAGTACTGCTGGCTCGACGAGATGAGGGTATATATATATATATATATATATATATATATATATATATATATATATATATATATATATAAAATATTTTGATTAATTATTAATTACTCTTTAATCAACTATTTTTTTAATATCGTGATAATTGAATTTGTATGTCAGAGGACCTTCTGGTGGCCCCCCTATCGCGAGGAGGCGATCCGCAGGACCTATAGAAGCGCCGCCAGGAAGAAGATTCGGGATGCGGTTTATGACCTTCGAACGTCGCATTCGAAGAAGGAGTGGATCCGACAGGACTACTATGAGCAACGCTTGGAGAAGATGGATGCTCCTGCCTTCAAGGAGAAATCGAAAAAAGCAAAAGCGAACCGACGGGCCACGGGACTACATACGGGGGGATCAAAGCCCCACGCAGCGACGCTTGCAGATCTGGTGAGATACCGCAAATTCATTCACTATATAATTCGGTACTATTAATATACTTAATTAATTAAATTCTATGAATATTTCGTATACAAACCCAACAGGCGTTGAAGGAGGGAAAACCTGCTGACTCGGTCACCATGTATGATGTATTCCAGCGTGTCCACAAGAGGCGGAAGGACGGAAGCTTCGTCGACAAAAGGGCCAAGGCGACGGATGTAAGTACTTACGTTTATGAGATTTATGTTAGAATTATAAGTATTCAGAGAATAACTTAGGTAAACATAGGATTCAGACAATAACTTAGGTAAACTTAGGATTCAGACTATAACTTAGGGTAACGTACGATTTAGATTATAACTTAGGTAAACTTATATAGTATAATAAACACATTCATTTGATAGGCTGCGTATCGTGAGGCCCTTAGTCGGATTCAGCCATCTGCTCCCGAGGATGTCGGAGAAACGACGTCCGTCGGGAGGCCCTCTTCTACGGCCACTCGCTACGACGACTTATTCGTAGATACCGTCGACGACTATAGGAAAGGGCGCATGTACGGAGTTGGCTCCCTGGCTAATTTGTACTTGGCGACTCCGAGATTTTCACCTCCCCCGCCTCCTCCCGCGGCCCCGACAGACGATGATGTGAGGTCCCAGCTTGCGCATCTGGATGAGACAGTGTCGGAGATTTGGACGCAGTTGTCCACGTACTTGCGTCCTTCTACTGGTGCTGTCGGTCTTTCTTCTGCCGAGCATCTTTCTTTTGACCCTACTGCCCCTATCGTACCTCCTCCTACTTTGACGGCCCTCCTTGACATGATGACGCCAGAGCAGCTGCGCCAACTTCCAGGCCATGTCTTGGGGGGATTGCTGTCGTACTTGGTGGAGGAGTATATGAGACGGGCGCAGCAGGGAGTACCACCACCAGCGGACGATCGCACCCCTCGTCGTTGATGTTTGTATTTTGGGATTTTTTTGTTTGTAAATATTGAATTTGAATATTTGTGTTTAAATATTGAATATTTGTGTGAACAATTTGAATGCTTGGAATTATTTTTGTGTTTTGTGTGTTTATTTGTGTGTTGGAATTGTTTGTGCGTTTTGTATATTGAAATTGTGTTTATTGGAATTGCTTGAGTTTATTTGTGTGTTTTGTATATTGGAATTGTGTATATTGGAAATGTCCAATTTTATGCTTTTTTTTAAATTTTTTTCAGATACAGACGGACTGACGACCAATTTTCGACGGACTATCCGTCTCCCAGTTAGTGACGGATGCACGACTAAACGTCGACGGAATATCCGTCGCAAAGGTTCTGGAATTATGAAAGATTCACAGGATAGGACCGACGAAAATTACGTTGGTATGTCGTCGCTAGAGATTCCCAGTTAGCGACGGATGCGCGACTAAACGCCGACGGAATATCCGTCGCCAAGGTTCTGGAATTATGAATGATTCACATGATAGGGCCGACGGATATTACGTCGGTATGCCGTCGCTAGTAGTCGGTAAAATATTGGCGACGGATAATCCGTTGCTATAATGTCGACCGATTGGCGACGGTCTAGCGACGACGCACGGCGGAGTAACGATGGATTATCCGTCGCCAATATTCTGGAAATATGAATAATTTACAGAACCGGGTCGACGGATATTCCGTCGGTATTTCGTCGCGACTCCGTCAAAACTTAGCGACCATTCGCGACTGATTGGCGACGGATTTTGCGTATCAGAAACTCTCTGATACACATTTACCGACCAAATAGCGACGGATATTTCCGTCGGTAAGTGATACGTCATTACTTCTTTTGATACGTGATTTGACGGTAATCCGTCGGCGAGTTGTCGCAAACTGCACGAGTATGGTTGACGGCAGTCCGTCGCTAATTCGTCGTTGGGTGACTACATGCCGACGGATTGTAGTTAGCGACGAGGTTTTTTTCCGACGACCTTTTTTAACCAATATCCGTCGACCATCCGTCGGTAATTACATTTACCGACGAATTTTTGACGGATATAGCCGTCGCTAAATCGATGAATTTTTGTAGTGGATTGCCAGGAACTACTTGTCTTCTTCCCGCCGCAGGTATAATTCGTGAAACCTAGTTTCCGCCTATGAAGTGTTAGAACACGTATTAAATCTGTTTAACTTTCTATCGATCAATACGCATAGCAAAGTAAGGGTCCTGAAAATCTCCAGTTCCATCAGTTGCATCTTGATATCCTTGATTATAACTCATGAGCCATAGCTCTAAACTTGTACTACAATTTGGGTCATAAACTATGACTATTTCAATCAAGCTACTTTTCAGAAAACAATACTGAATACGTCAGTTTTAGATTGCTACTACGTTACTTCTTCCTGTAATGAAATAAGACAATTTCAGTTTAACTTCACTTCTGAAGTATTCAGGTTTGAACGACATCTAATTATCAGACTTTGTATGAAACAAAATGCAATTGAGATTCCAGCTTAGTCCATGTAGGGCCTATTTGGTTATAGAAGTAATCAAGACTAAGTTGTGTGAAGGAAGAATATAAAATAAAACTCTTTTTTTTTTACATATAGCGGATACAACTAGAAATATGGATATTATAATTTTGTTATTGGAGACTACTAATCAACATTATCTGGAAGTCTTCAATGTTTATCTGCAACATAAAGTTCCATTCACGAAAATTTTGATGGTTGAGAAATCATTAATGGTTATACCTTTTTTTATTTTGATATTAAGGGTAGTCTTTTACTCTTTCCCTTAGCTCTCCAACTCTAAGTTATTCTTGGCGAAACCCACACGGGTTTATTTTCCACTGAAATTCGAATTCCTGATCACTCGAGAATATATATATATATATATATATATATATATATATATATATATATATAAAAGAAAATTCTGTTAGGACAAATGGCTGTCCTCATGAGCACCGCTAGTAATTTTAGAAGAAACTTCCAAATTATTTTCTTGTCTTAAACAAATTATTGTGCAAGAAGCAGACAAAAGAATGCTTCTTGTCTCTTCCATGGTCCACTTTTGTATATACAAGCAGCAAGTAAAGAAACAAAATAATTACAGAAACAAAATAGTGAAATCTTCTCAGATAACAGCTATTTAACCTTGCAACCGGAAAGTTTCATACACAATATTAAACAATATTAAAGTTTAATAAAATTGTGGTTACAGTACAATTTTTCGACAAGTTATCAAAATAGAATCCCATCCGTTTGACATTTTTCTAATTGGAAATTGATGAAATACCCACTTTCGGGATTGATGTTTATAAAAAATCCACCCGCAGGTTGGATTTTATAAAATATCCAACATTATGTATTTTCACGTTAAATATTTCAAGATTCCATTTAGATATTCTGTATTTACAAAATTGCCATTTTGATAATACCATAGCTACTCCTTCGCACAAATTTGGTCATATATATGTATTTGAATTCTCAAACTCAGATTTTGATTGCGATTTTCGTCTTCTTCTTCACGAGAGATCTGAATTCCATTGCTCTCATCTTCAGCAGAGATCGCAAAGATTGTTCGTACTTCACTGTGCTTTTCTTTAGTCGAACTCTGGTCATCGCTCATCATCATCATCGTCATCATCATCTTCATGGAGAGATTTGAAGTTTTCCTGCAATTAGGTCATTTTTAATGTTCATTCTACAACGATTCAACTTGTTTCTGAAGCTCGCTTTTTTCTCATTCCTGAGCCTTTTATTTGTCTCTTTGAGCTTCTCGGTTGTTTGCACTGATATAAAACAAACAACAATGAAAAGTATGATATCAATCAATATATACATTAAAAAAAAGAAGGAAAAAAGACCATTCTCCATGATCTTAACACGGGGAATGGTCATTCTCCGTGATTTTAACACGGAGAATGACCATTCTCCTGTATTCTAAGACGAAAAATGGGCATTCTGCGTGATTTTACAACGGAGAATGACTATTCTCCGTGATTTTAACACGGAGAATGGTTATTCTCCTGCATGTTAACACGAGAATAGTCATTCTCCGTGATCTTAGCACGGGGAATGGTCATTCTCCGTAATTTTAACACGGGAAATGACCATTCTCTTACATTCTAACACGGAAAATGCCCATTCTACGTGATTTTATAACGAAGAATGTCCATTCTCCGTGATTTTAACACGGAGAATGACTATTCTCCTGCATGTTAACACGGAAAATGACCATTCTTTGTCATTTTAACACGGAGAATGATAATTCTCTGTCAATTTAACATGGAGAAAGACCATTCTCCATATTTTTAACACGAAGAATGGCAATTCTTCGTTATTTTAATACGGAGAATGACCATTCTTCTGCATTTTAACACGAAAAATGATCATTCTCCGTCATTTTAACACGGAGAATGGCAATTCTCCGTCAATTTAAAATGACAAAAAGCTCTTAATTCTCTTCACATTAGTCCTCTCTTCTCTAACTGGGCTTCCAGTTGATACTGATGATGATGATGAAGTGGGGTTCCAGTTGATGCTGTTGATGATGATGAAGTGGGGTTCCAATTGATGCTGATGATGATGATGAAGTGGGGTTCCAGTTGATGCTGCTGATGATGATGAAGTGAGAACTGATGATGATGACATGGTGTGAAGATTGCGAATGAGAGTCATTGACGAGTTTTTGGAGGAGAAAACCTAGATTCGAAAGTGAGCAGCATATGGAAGAAAAGGAAGAATCGAAACGTTTTTTTTTGAAAGGTAGGTTTCGTGGATGTTTTCAATAAATTAGAAGGATAAAAAGGTCATTCCGTATCCTTTTATATATTTTTCGCTAATTCTGGGCACGCGATAAAATGTTATTTTGTGGTGGATTTTTTATAAATTTTTTACGATTTTTGGATATTTGATAAATTTTTCCTTTTTCTAAACCAAACAATCAATAAAACCGTCCATTGTTTGAACATTTTTTTTTGGAGAAAAAACGCCCAACCATGACAAGAGAATTCCAACCCTTACTTAGACTAACTGACCACAAATCTCTGATATTCTGATGTTATAAATGCATGTACATATAATACATATATTATGAAAAATTAAAAAAGTTATGTAAAAAATGTAAGGAAACGTCCAAGACATTTTTTTTACACGAGGTGCTACCTATGAACATTTTTTCAACAAAAAAAACTTAAAATAAAATATAGAAGGAAAACGTCAGGACATATTTTGTGTTAAATAATTTATTAGTGTAAATTAGTTATTTACTAATGCTATTAAGGCTAAGTAAATGATCAGTATTAAAAATATATAAAAAAAAAAATTCTTGTTTTGCAATTTTACAAAACTTTGTTTTTACAGTTTCATTTTACAAAGCTTGCTATTCAATATGAGTAATGCTATTCGTAATTCTAAATTGTTCCTCCAAATCATCCTTCCTCATGTGACAGCTGACGTAGCATATTTAATAATATTACTGTCATATGACATGACAAATTTTAACAAAAAAATTAATTATCCAATTTTTATAATGTTAATATTAATATTTATATTAATGTTAACATTAATATTAATTTTAATTTAATTTTAATGTTAATTCTAGTTTTAAAATTTATCACATCAGCTGCAATATCAATATGGTACATCAGCTGCTTGGTATGAAAAAATAGTTTGAAAGAAAATTTGGAGGGACAAATATCATAATTATTCGCTCAATGTATATGCTTGCAGATGCAGAACTAGTAAGTACTGTTCAATATATTCACTTGCACTGCAGGCTGAAGTAGAGCAGATGCGTATAATGGATAGATGAAAGTGATGTTCATAGTATGATTTCTGATCCTTGGTTTCATTTCATTATTTTCATAGCTAACGCATTTATATTTGCTGGCAGGACGTACGTGGACACTCACCAGTCCTGGTCCTGCTCCTCCCCCCCATGCTTATCTTCTCCAATTGGTAGCAATGCCTTGTCCTCTTCTCCCATCTCTGGTCAATTCCATGCAATCAATGGGGCATCTCAAGCCACACTTTCTCAAGTATTTGCCAATTCCTTCCCAACACCCCCACACCAAAGCAAAACAGAGATTGTGAAGCTATTATTCTTAACCATCTGTCCACAAAAATCTGGTCCTCCCACAAGTTGTGGACAACACTCCCTCTTCCCGTTATCACTCATATATGTCGGCTCTCTGTTGCCTTGCCTTTATATTCAGCACTCAAGTCCCTCTACAACTTTGCCAAAGCTTAGCTTGACATCAAAGCCCTCTGGATTCCCCCTCTCTTAGCTTCACATCAATTCCTTTCGATTCCCCTACCTCTCTCTCTATATTTAGACAATGGTACTATTATCTAATGGAGGATTTTTATTTCATTCACTCACGGTTAGCTAGTCGAGTGCCGAGTCCAAAAACTCCGCAAACAGTTATTGCTACATGTCCATAGCTTAATTAATGATATGTGCATGTGGCAGTCATCTGCGACCGTTGTGTCGAATTTGGCAAATTAATTAAATACAAGTTGTTATATATGCTGACTGATATATGTGCACGCAGGTGTTCACAAAAGGGAATTCTGATGAGGATATCAATGATATTGATGCTGCAGCCTCTGTGGTGGACTTCAGAGGGAACCCTGCTGACAAATCCAGAACTGGGGGCTGGCTAGGAGCTGGGCTTATTCTAGGTGCTTACATCGACCAATTCTTCTTCTGGCTTCTCAAGATTTTTGTGATGTTATATACATGCAACTACGTCCATGCAACAACTAGCTCCTTCATTCTCTTTGAGCAGGGACTGAGCTGTCGGAGAGGGTGTGTGTCATGGGCATCTCCATGAACATGGTGACCTATTTGGTCGGGACCCTGCACCTCTCGAACGCGGCTTCTGCGAACATCGTCACCAACTTCATGGGCACCCTCAACCTGCTCGCGCTCCTTGCCGGCTTCCTGGCCGATGCCAAGCTCGGCCGCTACCTGACCGTCGTGATCGCTGCTGTCGTCACCGCCACGGTAAACCAACAGTCATGACAGTCTAACTATGTACACCATGTTCATGCTACTCTTACATCAGAACCCTAACATTTAAGGTGTCATGGAAGGGACTTTAACATAATATCATTTGTTATTGCACATTTTAAGTATTCTCAAAAATTATATGGCTTGTTACCTAATGAATAATTAGATACAACCACCAACAGAAGATTCAGAACTACAGAATTTTGATGTTATATATTTATATTTATTTCAATGAGACTTCGAATATTCAGTTTACAAGTTGGGAGCTGTGTATAAAACGTTGGATGATGCGTGTGGCTCATTCTCCCTCTTATTATTATTATTATTATTATGCCACACACCTGAAGTGAACTTCATTGTCACAAGAATTTAGGCGTACATGCTTATATCTATCTTAAGAATGAAGCTTAATAAAGCCGGTAGTTCATGGGTCCAACTCTATTATAACCAGGACCGTTTCTGAACATGCTCCAGCAGCACAATAGTACAGAACCAAAAAAATTGAAAGTCCTCAAAAATCTTTAACCTCCGTATATATTATTGATGATCTCTATTTTTAGAATTAGACCTACAAAGTTTTTTTAAAACTGCAGTAACCTGTCCTGGTCTTTAAAATGTTAGAAATTTTTTTTTGAGTGGTTAAAAAAAAAGGACTAGTTTTAGTTTTAGCATTTGCACATGTTCCTTAAAATTTCAGAAACGGCTTTGATGATAACCAGTGAATAATTTGTTGGGATTCAGGGTGTAAGCCTGTTGACAATTGCCACTACGCTGCCCAGCATGCGGCCCCCTGCCTGCGCCGGCGTCCGAATGCAGCACCACGAGTGCGTCCCCGCCAGCGGCAGCCAGCTGGCCCTCCTCTACGCCTCCCTCTACATCATCGCCCTCGGCGGAGGCGGCATCAAGGCCAACGTGTCCGGGTTCGGCTCGGACCAGTTCGACACGAGCGACCCCAAGGAGGGGAGGTCCATGATATTCTTCTTCAACCGCTTCTACTTCAGCATAAGCCTCGGCTCGCTCTTCGCGTCGACGGTCCTGGTGTACGTCCAGGACAACGTCGGGAGGGGGTACGGGTACGGGATATCGGCCGCGACTATGGTGCTGGCGGTGCTGGTCCTGCTGGCGGGCACGCCCAGGTACCGCTACCGGAGGGCGCAGGGGAGCCCGCTGACGTTGATATGGAGGGTGGTCTACTTGGCATGGAAGAAGAGGAAGGTGGCCTATCCCTCCCATGCCAGCCACCTCAACGAGTACCAGTTGGCCAAGGCCCCTCACACCGAGAGGCTCAGGTACCTTTGCTAGCAAGCCCACATGCATGCATGAATGCGTAGATTTTGCTTAATTTAATTTGTTTGTTTCTTTGTGACACACATCACATGCAATGCACTGCTAAAATCTCTACTGTCGTTACTGACCGAATATGCATGCCTCCGTCTAGCTGGTCTTCTCCGAGCCCCCAGCTCGTGGGTCGCGTGCACTGTAGTGGGCCGGACGAAATCTAAGGGTGAAAAATCTCAATTCAATCTAAGCACGTGGCCCACAACACAGTAAATTTCGGATTGGATCAAATCAAGTCTCGACCAAAATAAAATAAAATAATCAATTATAAAAAGCTACTTTTTAGTGTAACTTGAAAAATCTATTATATCCATGTGATTAATAATTAGTTTCTATCTAACTTAAAAAACTGTTGTGTGCAGGTGTCTTGACAAGGCAGCAGTAATCCCTAATGTGTCACAATTTCTTGTGTGCAGGTGTCTTGACAAGGCAGCAGTAATCCCCTCATGCAACATGACATCCAAGGTGGAAGAAGGCATAGGCGGTGGCGGGACGTGCGAAGTCGACGCCGCTACGGCTTTGACAGTAAACCAAGTCGAAGAAGTGAAAATGATCTTCAAGTTACTGCCCATCTGGTCCACCTGCATCCTCTTCTGGACCGTGTACTCGCAGATGACGACCTTCTCGGTCGAACAGGCCACGTACATGAACCGCCACATCGGCTCCTCCTTCATGTTCCCCCCCGGCTCGCTCTCCTTCTTCCTCTTCGTTACCATCCTCCTCTTCACCTCCCTCAACGAGAAGCTGATCGTGCCCTTGGCGCGCACGTTCACCCGCAGCGCGCAGGGGCTCAGCTGCCTCCACCGGGTCGCGGTCGGCCTCGTGTTCTCCATGCTCGCGATGGCCACGGCCGCGATGGTGGAGAAGAAGCGCAGGGACCGCACCGTCCTCGATGGCACGAACATAAGCGTGTTCTGGCTCGTCCCGCAGTACTTCCTGGTGGGGGCGGGCGAGGCCTTCGCGTACGTGGGGCAGCTCGAGTTCTTCATCAGGGAGGCGCCGGAGAGGATGAAGTCGATGAGCACGGGGCTGTTCCTGGCGACGATATCGATGGGGTTCTTCCTCAGCAGCCTGCTGGTTTCCCTGGTCGACAAGGTCACCAAGGGCGGGTGGATCAAGAACAACTTGAACGCCGGGAGGCTGGACTACTTCTACTGGATGCTCGCGGTGCTCGGGGCCGTCAATTTTGTGGTGTTCTTGCTGTTTGCAAGTAGGCACGAGTACAAAGTGCAAGGGGCTTGTGAGAGGAAGAATGAAGTTGAGGCAGCAAAAGAGAAGAATGACGCCATACAAATTGCAGAAGATGCTTATGAAATTAGTTAGTTAATAAATATGTACACGTGTGTAAAATATTTTGTAGTTCAAAGTTACTTATATTGTCTATATGATAAAGGTCTTATAATTCTTTATATTCCTCTAGTTTCAAGTACGTTACATAAAAGTAATTAGAAAAAGCTCAAATTGGAAATGCAATAGCATATACATACACGAGTCGCTATTAGGACTAATAGACCTGATTAATCTTAGTAATAATATGTAGTATGTTGTGAAATCCTTACTATTTACCATTATGTCATGAGTTACACATGACCCTTGGGATCATGTAACTCATGACCTTTGGGTTATGTAACTCATGACCCTTGGGTTGCCCCTTATCCCTATATATGACCCTTGCCATATGATGAAATTAGAGGAATAAAAATACTATTCTACGATATATCGTCTCCCTTCAAACACGTTATCAGCACGATTGCTGAAACAAGAAGAATCGACGTCCAGATATCGACGTCATCCTTCCTTCTTCCCTAGCCGATCCGACGTACCGTTAATTTTTTTTACCTTCTTCCACCGTACGATAAGAAAGGTAAATTTATTTTTGAAAAATTCATCTTATTCATGAGATGTACTACTTTCTGAATCATGTAAGTACTTGCTCATGATACAATATTCAATTGGATAGTTTTCTAGATGATATCTAAAATTTCATTCGAGAGTACGATACTCTAGAGAAATGATAAAACCCATTTCCATATGCTATAATTCATAGAGCTCCAAAATCGGCATATTCATGTGGTGTGTCTGGATATGTTTAGATTTTCAACAAATGGTTTGCAGTTTATAGCTTTATATTCGAAGTTGGGATCTTATATTTTCAACAAATCGTGTTATCTCTTGAGAACCGTCAAATCACTTAATTCTGATCAAGTGGTTTAATCCATTAGTCGAATGTCTGTCCAATTTAGAAGGACTCCCCTTGACTGCATTATTGCTATTAATCATCCTTGTGATTCGAACAATCGGTATATGGTCCGAGGGCATAAATAAATTGCCTAATATAACGGAGTAATCTTGCAATATGTTACAATAATCATTTTGAAATATTGTATTTCAGTTTATGTGGTTTTGTGTAACATATATAATAGACAAAGGACAAACAAATTCTTTTGAAGCCATCCACCATTAATGAAGGGTGGACCACACAACTTGCAACAGTAGTGCTTTATGTTGGGTAGGCATTTTTTCTTTACACCAAAGAAAGACGGATCAATTCATGGGAAAGATTGGATGTTATTTCCAACTTACAATCTAATTCTGAGACTTTCAAGCATGCATATATGCATGTTGGTACTAAATAGTAGATATCTGTCAAGGATACTAAATAGTAATGCTCTTAGCTTCTTCTTCTTTCCAACTTTCATAGTGTTCATTACAGTAGCATTTTGAGTCCAGCAGGGTCGGCTATCTCATGGAATGGATGAGGACATAATTGCATAAATGAGACTAAACTTTAAATATCTTGCTACAAGTATATCTTGTTTTAAACTTTAAAGTTCCATTGATTAATGGAAAGGAAAAGTTTAAGGAAATTAACTCAATATTTTTTTTTTGGCATGATTGATCTAAAGATAAAATGGCCGGAAAAAAAAAATAGCGAGTGTCGATTTCGTAGTACTAGACGCTGCTGAAAAAAAATTATTTGAGCTGGCACGTGGACCTGAAGTTCCATTTACGTGCCCAGGGCTTATTAGCCACCATTTCAACTCCTCTCCCATCGGCTCCGGCCACTGGTAGTGTCAATTTCTTGATAAATGTGAATTTCTTGAAAAATGATATTTATTCTTACATTTGACAAAGAAAATTTTACGAAGTCTCTCCGAATAGGCTCACCTATTTGGGTATGATGTCAGAAAGAACTTGAGGCTTGGTATTTAATTGGTCCCCGGTGACCTCCCTCCCTCATTTTCCCGCCTGGTCATATTCACGTAGAGCTACCGAAAGGAGTTGACCGAATATTTTTTTTCCTCAAATTGTATTTATAAATTATGCATTTTTGCAAGCAACTTATTGACCTCTCTATATCGGCCCATCGATCGATATAAGAGAATTATTTTTAAACAAAAATTGTATTTCAAAACTGTTGTTTTAATTACGATTGTTTGTTGTTATTTTTTCAAAGATCTATAGATGAAGTGTGAATGCCTCGTGGACAGCGCCTCGACGCACACAATCCTTCAAGAAAAAAGCTATTTTTATAGCTTATATGATTATGACGGTCCCGTTATTACGATATCAGGACTATCAAACATAATAGAAGGTTCTGGTGAAGCAATTATATTGCTCCCAAATAAAACAAGACTAATAATTAAAGATGTACTATTCTCTCCTAAATCAAATAGGAACCTCATAAGTTTCAAGGACATTCGTTTAAACGGATATCACTTAGAAACAAATGAAATAAATGAGGCAGAATATCTGTATGTTACTCGTCTAAAAGATGGTTCAAAAACTATCTTAGAACGATTCAAGGGACTCCCGTCGGGTCTCTATCATACTCATATTCAATCAACAGAAGCTAACATGATTGTGCACCAGAAGTGTCATTCATCGCCAAAATTTAAACTTTGGCATAATAGACTGGGTCACCCAGGATCAGCTATGATGAAACGAATCATGAGCCAATCCAGTGGACACAACCTGCAGAACCTGAAGATTCTTCAGAAGTATGATTACTCGTGTCTACCTTGTTTTCAAGGCAAACTTATAACGAGACCATCCCTTTTGAAAGTGGGACTAGAGTCTCCTAACTTCTTAGAGAGAATTCATGTAGACATTTGCGGACCTATTCACCCCGCAAGTGGTCCATTTAGGTACTTTATGGTACTTATAGATGCATCTACTAAATGGTCTTATGTGTGCCTTTTGTCCACCCGCAATTTAGCTTTTTCTAAGCTATTGGCACAAATAATTAAGTTGCGGGCTCATTTCCCCGATAACCATATCAAAAAAATTAAAACTTGATAATGCGGGTGAATTTACTTCACAGGTTTTTCAAGACTATTGCCAAGCAACTGGCATCGAAGTTGAACATCCTGTAGCTCATGTTCACACCCAGAACGGGTTAGCAGAATCTCTTATTAAGAGATTACAATGGATTGCTCGTCTATTGTTGATGCAGTCATAATTGACTGTGGAAGCTTGGGGTCATGCTATATTGCATGCCGCATCACTTATTAGAATACGGCCTTCTGGGGGTCATATTCTATCTCCGATGCAGCTCGCTTATGGTTCACCTCCAAATATCTCTCATTTGAGAGTTTTTGGTTGTGCTGTTTACGTCCCCATTGCCCCCCCACAAAGGACCAAAATGGGTCCACAACGTCGATTAGGTATCTATGTTGGGTTTGACTCACCCTCTATAATTAGATACCTAGAACCCCTGACGGGTGACGTATTTAAGGCACGTCTTGATGACTGTGAGTTTGATGAAGGATTGTTTCCTAAACTGGGCACACAGTCTAAGAAGCCAGAAGCTTCTAAGACAATTTCTTGGGACACAAAAACTTTGTCTCATTTTGATCCGCGTACAAGTCAATGTGAAGATGAGATCCTGAAGATATTACATCTTCAGAACACTGTACATCTACTTTCGGATACATTTATTGACAACCAGAAGATTGTCAGATCACACGTTCCTGCTGCCAACACGCCAGCTAGGATTGACATCCCCAAAGATGGATGCAATCCGCCGGCAGCAGAAATGGCAATACCTCAATTAAAAAGAGGACGCCCACCAGGTTCGAGAGACAAAGTCCCTCGTAAATAAAAAAACCCTGGAGAAATTAAGAAGATCCCAACATAGGATGCTGAGCTCAGATCAGCTACCTCTCCCCTCCTAGTTTCCCCTGAAGAGGAACAAACAGGAGAAATATCATTAAATTATGTACGTACTGGAGAGATACTGAACAGAAAAAGCACAGTCGTCGACGACAATTTTTTGTTCAATATTGCCGTTCACGTCACTGAAAATGACGATGACATCGATCCACGGTCTCTAGCGGAATGTAAACGCAGAGACGATTGGCCAAAGTGGAACGAGGCAATAGGAGTAGAGCTGGACTCACTCTTGAAATGCGAAGTCTTTGGACTAGTAGTCCAAACACCTGAAGGTGTAAAACCTGTGGGATATAAATGGATCTTCACAAGAAAAAGAAATGAACACAACATAGTTGTGCGCTACAAAGCACGCCTTGTAGCACAAGGTTTCTCCCAGAAACCGGGAATAGATTATGAAGAAACATATTCTCCAGTCATGGATGGAAATACCTTCAGATTCTTGATCAGCCTCTCTTCTCTGAAAAGCCTAAAAATGCAGCTCATGGACGTTGTGACTGCATATCTTTATGGCAATATAGATAAAGATATCTATATGAAACTCCCTGAAGGATATAAAATTTCACCAGAGAAAACAGATAGACCTCGGGACACCTATTCTGTAAGGTTACAAAGATCATTGTACGGTCTTAAACAATCAGGAAAAATGTGGTATAACAGACTAAGTGAGTTTCTTGCTACGCAAGGATTTACTAATGATAAAGTCTGCCCGTGTATCTTTATAAAAAGATCGGGAACATGATTTGTTATAGTCGCCGTTTATGTCGATGATTTAAATCTCATTGGATCTTCTGCAGAGATCACTGAGATATCTGAAAGCCTTAAGACAACTTTTGAAATGAAAGACCTAGGCAAAACAAAGTATTGTCTTGGCTTACAGATCGAACACCTAAAGGGTGGTATCCTGTTACACCAATCTACATATACACGAAGATTACTTAAACAATTCCACATGGATAAATGCCATCCCCTTAGTACATCAATGGTCGTTCGATCATTGGACGTAAAGAAGGACCCTTTCCGTCCACTAGAAGAGGGAGAGGAATCATTAGGTCTTGAAGTACCTTACCTAAGTGCCATTGGGGCACTACTCTATCTGGCTAACTGTACGCGTCCTGATATAGCGTTTTCAGTTAACTTATTAGCCAGATACAGTGCAGCGCCCACAAAGCACCACTGGAATGGAGTGAAGCATCTTCTGCGCTACCTCCAAGGGTCTATAGACCTAGGACTATATTACCCGAATAGTGGGTCTTCCACTTTACTTGGTTATTCAGATACAGGTTATAGATCAGATCCCCACACAGAGAAATCACAAACTGGATTTATATTTACTTTCGGTGGTACGGCTATCTCCTGGAGGTCCGTCAAACAGACCAGTGTGGCTATCTCATCCAACTATTCTGAACTCCTGGCAATCCATGAAACAAGCAAGGAGTGTGTTTGGCTTCGCTCCGTCATTCAGCACATTTTGGCATCTACTGGCCTGAAGACTGGTGAACTTGAGCCTACTACCCTTTTTGAAGATAATGCAGCATGCGTAGCTCAACTTCAGAAAGGATACATAAAGAATGACAAGACGAAGCACATATTCCCCAAATTCTTCTAGACGTACGACCTTCAAGAGAAGGAACAAGTCAAAATACAACAAATTCAATCTTGTAATAACTTAGCAGATTTGTTTACCAAAACACTGCCACGATGTACTTTTGTAAAGCTTGTAAGAGGAATAGGGATGAGGCAACTAAAAGACCTGCAAGCCTGAAGCTTGTATAGATCAGGGGGAGTAAAACTATAGGATTGTACTCTTTTTCCTTAGGACTGATGGTTTTTCCCACTGGATTTTCCACAACCAAGGTTTTAATGAGGCAAACCAAGTTTACTCTGGATCCAGCAGTATCCACCCCATTAGCTTATTGAATCCTGAAGTATTTCATAAGTGGATCCAAGGAAATGGATGAATAAGGGGGAGTGTTGTGAAACCCTTACTATTCATCATTATGTCATGAGTTATACATGACCCTTGGGATCATGTAACTCATGACCCTTGGGTTATGTAACTCATGACCCTTGGGTTGCCCCTTATCCCTATATATATGGCCCTTGCCATATGATGAAATTAGAGGAATAAAAATACTATTCTACGATATATCGTCTCCCTTCAAACATAGTACACCTAATGAGAAGAAAAAAATGTCACTCCACTGAAGTTGAAATATCATTGAAGTTAAATATCAGGACATATCACTTTTTTCCGACCATGCTGAATATCCTTATGGTCGGCCAAATGCATCTCTATTCTTCTCCAGCATCAGCATTGAAGTGCCCAATCTACTCTGATCTATGAAAAGTAGAAAAGTGTAAAGTATTACATGAAAGAAACTTCTCAAAAAGTAGATTTTAATCAAACTTACAAAACAATGTCTACTTCCTATTAGTCATCCTTCTACTTCAATGTCTACTTTCCACTACATCTCCTACTCTAAAACAATTACCTAATGCCCAAGCTGAAAATATTTACCAACTTTTTTCGCCAGCATTAATTCAAACCTCACCATCTCCATATGTTCCATCTATTCCTCCCGGTGGTGATTCTCCTGTAGAATTCACATCTCCTTCTGAAGTGGGTGGAGTTTTCAACCTATATGAAAAACACTCTAGAGTCGAATTGAATATTTCTATATATAAGGAATATTTCAACGGAGTTGGATTGGATATTTCCATAAATAAAAGGAATACATCAATGGATTAGATTGAGTATTCCTACATATATATGAATACCTCAATGATTTGAATTGGATATTTCTACATGAATAATGCTATTTGTACCTCCAAATTGTACTTTCAAACTATCCATCCTTACGTGGCAGCTGACGTGATATGTTGATGTGGCAGCTGACGTGACAAATTCTAAAATTAAAATTAAAATTAAAATTAAAATTAAAATTAACATGAAAATTAATATTAAAATTAATGTTAACATTAACATTAACATTAACATTAAAATTAATATCGTTAAAATTAACAATAATATTAATATTAACATTAACATTAACATTAACATTAATTATTATTAATATTAACATTAATTAATATTAACATTAAATTAATATGGACAAATTTGGGTAATTAACTTTTTGGGTTAAAATTTGTCATGTCAGATGACACATAATATTATTTAACATGCCACGTCAGCTGCCGCATAAGGAGTGATGTATTGGAGGGACAATTTGGAGGTATGAATAGCATTACTCTTTCGGACACGTCCAGCCTTCGTCGTTAGACACGACGAAGTAAGCTGTACCAATCTATGAAAATCTAACCAGATAATCAAGACAAGTACAAATCACAGCATCTATAAACGTATCCCAGAATAAAAGTAAAGTACAGGTCTAAAAGTTATTACATTCCAGCAAATGAAAGTAAAACTACTAGTCTCAAAATACAAGGAAATGTAAAGTGCTAAGGTAAAGCTCTAGGCTTCTGCAGCCTCTAAGTCAAGAGCAACTCCAGCTGGCTCTCCTGCATCTACTGGCTCTCGGCCATAATATGTATCGCACAAAGCCTCCAACTCACCTGCAACATATCCTAGTCAGGAGCGGAGCAAAGTACAGTTCTAGGTAATGAAACAAGAACATGATATGGAAATGAGTACAGGAGTACATAAAATGAAATACAGGAAAGTACAGGAATGTAGTACAAGAAATAATGTACAGGAATGTAAAGTACAAAAAAATGTAAAGTACAGGAAATGTAAAGTACAGGAACATGTAAAGTTCATGAAATATAATGTACGGGAATGAAACTATAATACTAAAGTACAAGACATGATAAGTGCACAATATTTGAAATATATCTAGTCCATGTGACCGGCTGGGGTGAGTACAAGAGCATGTACAGGAGTACATGAATATGGTACGGCTTAGGGCTCGCGTGCACGATGCGAGGCCTAAGCTATCTACATGAATATAGTAACCAGGGTTTGGTCACATGGCTAGTGTATTTCCCCACCTGACACTAGCAAGTACAAGAACAGGAATACAGGAGTACAGGGGTACAGGATATTGTGTCATGACGTGTCACAAGAAAGGTACAAGATATGTAAATGCACAAAACCGTAGAAAAGTACTTGTCTTGCTCCGGATGATCAAGGGCAATGAATAGAGCAGGATATCCTCCTGAATTTAGGTATAATTTGGTTATGAACTAAACAAGTGCAAACTAGTTTATCATGTAACTTTCTTACCCTTGATTTAAGACAAAGTAAAGCTAAAGATTTAGATCTAAATAAATCAAAATCTAGCAACTAACATAAAACAGTCTACTGTAATGGACATATGAGAGATTGCGAATTCAGTTATACAGGCAATCACCACATCATATATCTTAAGAATACACTTATTTACCCCAGGTCACATGAAAACTTATAATTTGAAAAGTACTCCTAGAAGGGTCACTTACCAATGCTAATGTCCTATTTTAGTTCTCAGTTTCTTCCTAAGATACTCGAATTTCACAAAGTCCTATCCCTCAAGAACTTCCTGTTACAGTAATGGGCAACCATTAAAGAGTGACTGCAACTATCCTACTCAGGAAACTCACAGTCAGTGTAAGCTACCACTCGGGTTGTAATAGTTCCAATCGTGTACTCTTAACTAAAGTTCCCTGTTAATTGATTCACTCCAATCCTACATAAATGTTCCGACACAAATTCAATTATAACACTGAAAACTGCTGATGCTCTTCTCAAAATCAGAGTTTAATCTCCCATTCTTCTAATTCCCAATGTTTCAGTCACAGAGGTCCAAACTTATATCTAATTCTTACTATTTCTACTCCACAAGACATTATAACCAAAATCTGGACAACACAATTCAGTTGAAAGCAAGGTTAGGAATAACTACTGATAATCATTTGAAAACTTCAGAGGTTCAGTTAGCTATCATTAGTCTAGTAACACAACACTAATATGAATCCTAATTCATTAATTTTAACCAATCTGACTTGAATCTCAGAATCAATAAATAAGTCAAAAACTGATATGGTTCTCAGGTTCCTGATAAGCACTGATATGTATCCCTAGTTCAGGTGTTAATCACTGAGATAAGATCTCAGTTCAATCAATCAAGCTAAACCCCTGATTCTAGATATACCTACAACCTAGGTTCCCTGTTAACGCAGCATGCACCATTTAGAGAATGGTATAAATGGGTATTGAATCCTGTACACAGTCTGTTACTACCTGTTGATACTCAACTGATTCAAAACAAGGTTCATGCTACAGGCATGACATATCAGTAAACTGAGGCTAAACCATGTAAAGCTATACTGCACACAGGAGGACCAAATCAGCAACTGACTTCCAAAGCCCTTAGTGTTGACATTTGAACTAATATCAAGGTTAAGAGTAACCTGCTACTCCAATATCAGATAACTAGTGTATTTTCCAGTGAATGCACTCCCTCTATCCTATCTGATAGAGTCTAGCCTTCCAGATTTTAGACTTCCAAGTTCTGATACCAACTCTGGGTTATGAAAATAAACTATAATTGAAGGAACTATCTCTATGCACAGATTGAATATATATATACCTCAACTGAACACATATATTAATAACCTAATGTTAACCTTGCTCGATTTCAAGATATCATAACTGAAAGTATGTAAAGCATGAACATATGTAAGAGGAAATTCTGCAATCTCTCTCAATAGAACATTCTCCAGGAAATTCAACAATAGGAAAAACCAAAACTGAACTTATAAAATTTACAATTCAACTCCATTAATCAGCTTCCCTTTATCTACAATGGTTCACAGAACACTGGACCTTATTTTGGCATTACACTAAAATTCTAAAATACTTGAAAGAATATGATGTTTCACTATCAATTATTTGTCTACTGATCCAACCATTTTCAGGATACTCAACACTGTTCTCAGGAACAGAACATAAATCAATAATTCAATGCTTAAACCAAAATGAACTCCCATGATTAGTTTAATTCCAGATTCATGATACAGTCCTTTCCCATTTGATCAAAATGAACTATATTCTTGACGAAGGGCTAGAAATTACCTGATAGGAATAAGAAGTGATTGCACTAGGGTCTCAATGTGACACTCAGCTACTCAACCCGACACAATCCCCTCTGAAACCAAAGATCGAACAGATGCAAGGAATGAAAACAGGGAAATCACAGTTCAGACATTTTTTCATTGTTCTAGGCAAGACCTAAGAACTTAGAATCGAATAATCAGAGAATCGGATACTCACTTTCGTATCCAACTCAAATCTCGATCGATCCTCGTGTCCAATGATCCGATCCAGAGATTCTGAGCGATCTAGTTCAAGAATGGTGATGAGAAATTCAAAAGAATCTTAGGAATCTCCTCAAAATCGATTCAAGAATCATACGAGAATAGGTGAGTGATACTTACTGTAGAAGAGAATATGAATTGACCAATTCCACACCAGCAGTGGATTACCAAGAATAAATCTCTATCAAATTATTCTTGTCGAACACGATTCTACAGGAATTGAGATTGATAGTGGATCAAAACTCGTTCGATTATCAGAAATCAATTTACTCAGATGATGATAGCTTACCAGGATCGAGTTTGATATAAATCGAGAACAGCCGAATTTTTCCTCTTCTTTTCGGTAGAGATCATCGGAGCACAATCCGTCAGTTAGTCGCCATCGCTGCTACGGAGGATGCCATGGTCAACTCTAGACCTTGTCGGGAAGAAAGATCAATGAAGTACTTGGCAGCACTCCTTTGCAAAATTTGAGAGGGATGATATTGAAGAAGAAACCACAACTTAAATAGAGTTGGAAAAAACTCAGATCTAGAATAATTGGCGGGAAGAAAACTTCTTCTCCACTACTGACAATTTGGTTAGGAGGAGATAGAAAGAGAGTTTGTTAGAAAATTTGAATGTGCTACAGTACCTTTCTTCCTAAATCAGTTAGAAAGGTTAAAGATGGGTTGGCGCTCTTCTAAAGTATTATGCATACTCATGCTTAAAAGAACAGTGATGTGTTTGGGCTGAGAAGCCCAAACAAAAATTCTTAGTATAACCTAAAGTTAAATTATTCAACAACTTCTTTTGAAATTATTAGTTAAAACATTAAAAAAATAAATAAAAATATCTGGGAAGTAGGCTCACAAATCTTTCCCCCTAAAAAAAAATTTCGTCCTCGAAATTCAAAGCACTCAATAAAATTCAGAACAAAACAACACAAATTTTTTTCAAATACAGGCTATTTATTGAATTAGAGAAATTTCCAAAAATAGAGTACAATCCAATCAATCAAACAAATGGGGATAGCGCTCTCGCATCTCATCCTCGCGCTCCCATGTGGACTCTCCCGGAGAGTGGTGTTTCCACATGACCCGGACAAGCGGTATAGTCTGATTCCGCAGGCGCTTCTCCCTACGATCAAGGTTCTCCACTGGCTGCTCCTCGTAGGTTAAGCTCGGACCCACCTCTAACTCTGAATAGGCCACCACATGGCTCGGATCTGGAATGTTTCGTCGAAGCTGAGACACGTGGAAAATGTTGTGTACTCCCTCAAAGCTGGCTGGAAGTGCTAGTCGATAGGCTACCTCGCCAATCCGCATCGTCACATCGAAGGGCCCGATGTATCTCGGATTGAGCTTCCCGCCTCTGCCGAAACGAATGACGCCCCTAGTCGGCGAGATCTTCAGGAACACTCTATCTCCAACCGCGATCTCCAGTGGCCGTTTGCTGCTGTCCGTCCAGTGCTTCTGTCGATCCTGTGAAACTCTGAGATGCTCCCTGATCAGTCTGACTTTCTCATCTGAGTCTACCACCATCTCTGGCCCAAGCAAAGCCCTCTCGCCAATGTCGTCCCAAGATAAAGGCGTGTGACATCTCTGCCCATATAGCACCTCGAACGGGGTCATCTCGATGCTAGCCTGATAACTGTTGTTATAGAAAAACTCTACAAGATACAAATGATCCTCCCACGAACTGCCGAAATCAAGTACACAAACCCGTAGCATGTCCTCCAGTGTTTGAATGGTCCTATCGGACTGTCCGTCCGTCTGTGGATGATAGACGGTGTTGAACTTCGACTGTGATCCCAAGCTCAGCTGTAGACTCCTCCAGAAGTATGATATGAAGAGGCTGTTCCTGTCTGAAATAATGCTCATCGGTACTCCGTGAATCTGCACAATCTATCGCATGTAGAGGTCTGTAAGCTTCGCGGTCGATAGCACAACCTTGAACGGAATAAAATGACAGACTTTGTCAATCTGTCCACGATAACCCAAATAGCATCCTTGCCACTGGAAGTACGCGGTAATCCAGAGACGAAGTCCATAGTGATATGCTTCCACTTCTATTCCGGTATAGATAAGGGCTGGAGTAATCCTGCTGGTCTCTGGCGCTCCGCCTTGACTTGCTGGCACACAAGACATCTGGAAACAAATCTGGCAACCTTTCTCTTCATCCCATACCACCAAACATACTCTCGCAGGTCCTTGTACATCTTGGTAGACCCAGGATGAATAGAATACTGCGACTGGTGGGCCTCCTGCATAACTTCCTCCCGCAGATCCTTGGGCACACACAACTGGTTCCCGTGCCTCAGGGATCCATCCTCTGCAATAGTGAAGTCGTCGAGCAATCCCGTCTCTGCCTGGCCTCTGAGACATCGGAGTCCCTCATCTAGAAACAGGGCCTTCTTGATCTTCTCTAACAGTCCAGACTGTATCTGCATATGCATCAGCTGTCCTCCAACTCATGGTAGAACAATCTCGATCCCCAGACTCTCGAGATCTTCTAGAAGATGCCGGTCCATAGTGAGGAACATAGCAACAGGATATCGACTAAGAGCATCTGCTACCATATTTTACCTTTCTAGGGTGGAACTGCAGATTGATGTCAAAATCCTTTATGAGTTTCAGCCATCTGCGCTGTCTCATATTCAGCTCCTTCTGAGTAAAGATATACTTCAGGCTTTTGTGGTCCGTGAAGATGTCCACTCTCTCTCCATACAAATAGTGCTTCCACAGTTTCAAGGCAAAAATAACTGCTACAAGCTTCAAATCATGTGTAGGATAATTCTTCTCATGAGACCTCAACTGTCTAGAAGCATAAGCAATGACTCTCTTGTTCTGCTCAAGCACACATCCCAAGCCTTTCCTTGAAGCATCGCTGTAGATGACGAATCCTCCCGATCCAGATGGCAAATCTAGAACTGGCGCTGTGGTGAGTCTTCTCTTCAATTCTTTAAATGCTGACTGGCAGGCGTCGCTTTAGATAAACTCCTCGTCCTTCCGTGTAAGCTTTGTCATAGGCTCTGCGATCTTGGCAAAATCTTTTATGAACTTTCTGTAGTATCCTGCTAGATCCAGGAAACTACGAATCTCAGCTACTGACTTGGGAGGTGCCCATGCTTCCACTGCTTCAATCTTCTTGGGATCCACAGAAATTCTTTTGCCAGTCACCACATGCCCTAGAAACTCCACTCTGTCTAAGAAAACTCAAATTTCGAGAGTTTCCCGTACAGCTTCTCCTTCCGCATAATCTCCAAAATGATCCGCAGGTGCTCCACATGCTCCTCCTCAGTCTTCGAATATATCAGACAAACTTGTCCAGATACTTGTGAAAAACTTTATTCATCAAGTTTATAAACACTGCTGGGGCATTGGTGAGTCCGAACGGCATCACCAAGAACTCATTCTGGCCGTATCGGGTGTTGAAAGCTGTCTTTGGAATATCCTCCTCCCGAACCTTTATCTGATGATACCCCGATCGAAGGTCAATCTTGGAAAAGACCTTCGCACCACTCAGCTGGTCAAACAGCTCATCAATCCGCGGCAACGGGTATCTATTCTTGATGGTGATGTTATTGAGTGCACGGTAATGGATACACATCCTCACCGTCCCATCCTTCTTGGGCACGAAGAGTACCGGTGCTCCATAGGGTGAAGCACTGGACCGAATAAAACCCTTGCCCTCCAATTCATCAATCTGGGCCTTCAACTCTGCAGCTTCCTTCGGGTTGATCTTGTAGCAATGCTGAGACTTCGGCGCTGATCCGGGCACTAGATCGATGTTGAACAACACATCTCGATCTGACGGCAATCCTAGCAACTCCTCGGGGAAGACTTTGAGATACTCTGCAATCAACGGATGCGGCAACTCCTGGTCATCTGCAACTGCTCCGAAGTAGACTCCCTCTGGCCTCTCTGCAACTCTTCTGCTGATCTCGAACGGTAGAACTCCAGGCGGGCTAAAAATTACCTTTCCCTCATGGAAGTCTATTACGGCAAACCGCTCGCTCATCCAGTCGATGCCAAGGACTATATCAAATCCGGGCAATGGCATCACTAGAAGTCGAGCCCTAATCTTCCTCCCAGCTATAGTGATAGGGCATTCCACCATCTCACTCATTGGCACTACCCCTCCTTCTGTCATAATCCGACAGTTCCTCCTAGTGGGCTTGGGTATGAAGCCGTGTCTATGCAGAAACTCATATGATACAAAGTTTTGTGGATCCAGAATCAAATAATGCAATGGCAGGAAAAGAATGTAAAAGTATAGCACCTGTGATCACATCTGGAACTGCCTCATCCTCCTCAACTGCAGCCATGATATAAGCACGTCCCTGCTGTGGTGGTCCCCTCTGCTGCTGGTGCTGCATAAAACGCTGCTGCTGAGTAGGTAAAGCCGAAACCCTCTGTGGTGCAGCTGGTAGAGCTCTGGATGGTACAGGTGGTGGTCCTCCAGCTCCTCCTGTCAGTCGAGCTGCAGCCTGTGGACAGTCCCTCATCTGATGTACGTCTGATCCGCAGAATAAACAGAGCCTGAGCCTCTTGCGGCACTCATCGAAGCAGTGTTTCGACCGGTAACAGAATGCACAAGTAATTGACTGCTATTGTCTCTGATGCTGATATACAGGAGCTCTGGCTGGACGGTGATGCTGCTGTATCGGCTGCTGTGGCCTCGCCTGAATCTATGTCTGGGCTCTCTTCACTGGTGCCTGGAAACTGCTGCTGCCAATATCCCAATCTCTCTTCGGCTTCGGATCTGCCTCCTTCTCTACAGCCTGAGCAATCTTGAGAATGCTCACATATGTCGTCGCCTGACTAATCGCTACCGCGTGTCGCAGCTCCCTGGTAAGGCCCTTCTTGAATCTCCAACCTCTGTCCTCCGGTACTCTGACTAGGTTCTCCGCAAACCTGCTGAGTCTAGTAAACTCTGAAGTGTACTCCGCGACCGTCATAGTCCCCTGTTGCAGCGTCTTGAACTGCATCCTCAGCTCATCCCGCTCCATATCAGGGAAAAACTTTTACTTGAACAGAGTTTTGAAATCTGTCCAAGAAATCTGGTGCTCCGCCAACTGGGGCTCCTCCCGGTACCAAGCTCTGGCCAAATCAAAGAGTCGCATGCTCGCCACCTCCACCTTCAGGTCATCCGGGATTCGTGCCATCTTCAGGGTCCTTTCCGTATTTTTCAGCCACTCGTCCGCATAAACGATCCCTTCATTGTCCCAAAAGTCCATCGGGCAGAGGTTCTGGTAGTCCCTGGCCATCCCTGGTCTCGGTGTTGCTGGTGCTGCAGGTGCTGCTGGAGCTGGTGCTGCCGGCTCGCTGGTCCTGAGCGCATCAACGACTGTCGTCCGAAACTGCACCGCCTGGTGGTTCTGGGCCTCCATAAACTGCTGGAACATAGCCATCACCTGGGCGCCGTCGAAAGTCATCGTCGGTGGCAGCAGAGGAAAGATCGGAGGCGGTGGTGGAAGCTGATCCAACGGAACGTCTGGTGCAGACTGGTCCGAACTGCCTGCAACTCCCGACTGATCAGCGGTCTTCCTCGTAGCGACCATCCTGCAACAAAAGAAAACTTCGTGATTGATAAAAAAACCTAACCTACCAGAAAAATGTAAATGTTTTATAATATCCATATATATTCGATGTACCCGATTTCCTATGCTGTGATTCAAGTTTTTCTAGTTTAAATCAAGTCCTCCAATAGTACACTAATACCTAGGTACTATTAGGATTGACCTGCATGGGCCACCACTAAAAATATATCACGAACCGCTCCCGAATAATCGGACACGAGTCAGACATGTCCAGCCTTCGTCATTAGACACGACGAAGTAAGCTGTACAAATCTAGGGAAATCTAACCAGATAATCAAGACAAGTACAAATCACAGCATTTATAAACGTATCCCAGAATAAAAGTAAAGTACAGGTCTACAAGTTATAACATTCCAGCAAATGAAAGTAAAACTACTAGTCTCAAAATACAAGGAAATGTAAAGTGCTAAGGTAAAGCTCTAGGCTTCTGCAGCCTCTAAGTCAAGAGCAACTCCAGCTGGCTCTCCTGCATCTACTGGCTCTCGGCCATAATATGTATCGTACAAAACCTCCAACTCACATGCAACATATCCTAGTCAGGAGCGGAGCAAAGTACAGTTCTAGGTAATGAAACAAGAACATGATATGGAAATGAGTACAAGAGTACATGAAAATGAAATACAAGAAAGTACAGGAATGTAGTACATGAAATAATGTACATAAACTACAATACAAGAATGTAAAGTACAGGAAAATGTAAAGTACAGGAAATATAAAGTACAGGAACATGTAAAGTACAAGAAATGCAATGTACGGGAATGAAACTATAATCCTGAAGTACAAGACATGATAAGTGCACAATATTTGAAATACATCTAGTCCATGTGACCGGCTGTGGTGAGTACAAGAGCATGTACAAGAGTACATGAATATGGTATGGCTTAGGGCTCGCGTGCACGATGCGAGGCCTAAGCTATCTACATGAATATAGTAACCAGGGTTTGGTCACATGGCTAGTGTATTTCCCCACCTGACACTAGCAAGTACAAGAACAGGAATACAGGAGTACAGGGGTACAGGATATTGTGTCATGACGTGTCACAAGAAAGGTACAAGATATGTAAATGCACAAAACCGTAGAAAAGTACTTGTCTTGCTCCGGATGATCATGGGCAATGAATAGAGCAGGATATCCTCCTGAATTTAGGTATAATTTGGTTATGAACTAAACAAGTGCAAACTAGTTTATCATGTAACTTTCTTACCCTTGATTTAAGACAAAGTAAAGCTAAAGATTTAGATCTAAATAAATCAAAATCTAGCAACTAACATAAAACAGTCTACTGTAATGGACATATGAGAGATTGCGAATTCAGTTATACAGGCAATCACCACATCATATATCTTAAGAATACACTTATTTACCCCAGGTCACATAAAAACTTATAATTTGAAAAGTACTCCTAGAAGGGTCACTTACCAATGCTAATGTCCTATATTAGTTCTCAGTTTCTTCCTAAGATACTCGAATTTCACAAAGTCCTCTCCCTCAAGAACTTCCTGTTACAGTAATGGGCAACCATTAAAGAGTGACTGCAACTATCCTACTCAGGAAACTCACAGTCAGTGTAAGCTACCACTTGGGTTGTAATAGTTCCAATCGTGTACTCTTAACTAAAGTTCCCTGTTAATTGATTCACTCCAATCCTACATAAATGTTCCGACATAAATTCAATTATAACACTGAAAACTGCTGATGCTCTTCTCAAAATCAGAGTTTAATCTCCCATTCTTCTAATTCCCAATGTTTCAGTCACAGAGGTCCAAACTTATATCTAATTCTTATTATTTCTACTCCACAAGACATTATAACCAAAATCTGGACAACACAATTCAGTTGAAAGCAAGGTTAGGAATAACTACTGATAATCATTTGAAAACTTCAGAGGTTCAGTTAGCTATCATTAGTCTAGTAACACAACACTAATATGAATCCTAATTCATTAATTTTAACCAATCTGACTTGAATCTCAGATTCAATAAATAAGTCAAAAACTGATATGGTTCTCAGGTTCCTGATAAGCACTGATATGTATCCCTAGTTCAGGTGTTAATCACTGAGATGAGATCTCAGTTCAATCAATCAAGCTAAACCCCTGATTCTAGATATACCTACAACCTAGGTTCCCTGTTAACGCAGCATGCACCATTTAGAGAATGGTATAAATGGGTATTGAATCCTGTACACAGTCTGTTACTACCTGTTGATACTCAACTGATTCAAAACAAGGTTCATGCTACAGGCATGACATATCAGTAAACTGAGGCTAAACCATGTAAAGCTATACTGCACACAGGAGGACCAAATCAGCAACTGACTTCCAAAGCCCTTAGTGTTGACATTTGAACTAATATCAAGGTTAAGAGTAACCTGCTTCTCCAATATCAGATAACTAGTGTATTTTCCAGTGAATGCACTCCCTCTATCCTATCTGATAGAGTCTAGCCTTCCAGATTTTAGACTTCCAAGTTCTGATACCAACTCTGGGTTATGAAAATAAACTATAATTGAAGGAACTATCTCTATGCACAGATTGAATATATATATACCTCAACTGAACACATATATTAATAACCTAATGTTAACCTTGCTCGATTTCAAGATATCATAACTGAAAGTATGTAAAGCATGAACATATGTAAGAGGAAATTCTGCAATCTCTCTCAATAGAACATTCTCCAGGAAATTCAACAATAGGAAAAGCCAAAACTGAACTTATAAAATTTACAATTCAACTCCATTAATCAGCTTCCCTTTATCTACAATGGTTCACAGAACACTGGACCTTATTTTGGCATTACACTAAAATTCTAAAATACTTGAAAGAATATGATGTTTCACTATCAATTATTTGTCTACTGATCCAACCATTTTCAGGATACTCAACACTGTTCTCAGGAACAGAACATAAATCAATAATTCAATGCTTAAACCAAAATGAACTCCCATGATTAGTTTAATTCCAGATTCATGATACAGTCCTTTCCCATTTGATCAAAATGAACTATATTCTTGACGAAGGGCTAGAAATTACCTGATAGGAATAAGAAGTGATTGCACTAGGGTCTCAATGTGACACTCAGCTACTCAACCCGACACAATCCCTTCTGAAACCAAAGATCGAACAGATGCAAGGAATGAAAACAGGGAAATCACAGTACAGACAATTTTTTATTGTTCTAGGCAAGACCGAAGAACTTAGAATCGAATAATCAGAGAATCGGATACTCACTTTCGTATCCAACTCAAATCTCGATCGATCCTCGTGTCCAATGATCCGATCCAGAGATTCTGAGCGATCTAGTTCAAGAATGGTGATGAGAAATTCAAAAGAATCTTAGGAATCTCCTCAAAATTGATTCAAGAATTATACGAGAATAGGTGAGTGATACTTACTGTAGAAGAGAATATGAATTGACCAATTCCACACCAGCAGTGGATTACCAAGAATAAATCTCTATCAAATTATTCTTGTCGAACACGATTCTACAGGAATTGAGATTGATAGTGGATCAAAACTCGTTCGATTATCAGAAATCAATTTACTCAGATGATGATAGCTTACCAGGATCAAGTTTGATATAAATCGAGAACAGCCGAATTTTTCCTCTTCTTTTCGGTAGAGATCATCGGAGCACAATCCGTCAGTTAGTTGCCATCGCTGCTATGGAGGATGCCATGGTCAACTCTAGACCTTGTCGGGAAGAAAGATCAATGAAGTACTTGGCAGCACTCCTTTGCAAAATTTGAGAGGGATGATATTGAAGAAGAAACCACAACTTAAATAGAGTTGGAAAAAACTCAGATCTAGAATAATTGGCGGGAAGAAAACTTCTTCTCCACTACTGACAATTTGGTTAGGAGGAGATAGAAAGAGAGTTTGTTAGAAAATTTGAATGTGCTACAGTACCTTTCTTCCTAAATCAGTTAGAAAGGTTAAAGATGGGTTGGCGCTCTTCTAAAGTATTATGCATACTCATGCTTAAAAGAACAGTGATGTGTTTGGGCTGAGAAGCCCAAACAAAAATTCTTAGTATAACCTAAAGTTAAATTATTCAACAACTTCTATTGAAATTATTAGTTAAAACATTAAAAAAATAAATAAAAATATCTGGGAAGTAGGCTCACAAATCTTCCCCCCTAAAAAAAAAATTTCGTCCTCGAAATTCAAAGCACTCAATAAAATTCAGAACAAAACAACACAAATTTTTTTCAAATACAGGCTATTTATTGAATTAGAGAAATTTCCAAAAATTGAGTACAATCCAATCAATCAAACAAATGGGGATAGCGCTCTCGCATCTCATCCTCGCGCTCCCATGTGGACTCTCCCGGAGAGTGGTGTTTCCACATGACCCGGACAAGCGGTATAGTCTGATTCCGCAGGCGCTTCTCCCTACGATCAAGGTTCTCCACTGGCTGCTCCTCGTAGGTTAAGCTCGGACCCACCTCTAACTCTGAATAGGCCACCACATGGCTCGGATATGGAATGTTTCGTCGAAGCTAAGACACGTGGAAAATGTTGTGTACTCCCTCAAAGCTGGCTGGAAGTGCTAGTCGATAGGCTACCTCGCCAATCTGCGTCGTCACATCGAAGGGCCCGATGTATCTCGGATTGAGCTTCCCGCCTCTGCCGAAACGAATGACGTCCCTAGTCGGCGAGATCTTCAGGAACACTCTATCTCCAACCGCGATCTCCAGTGGCCGTCTGTTGCTGTCCGTCCAGTACTTCTGCCGATCCTGTGAAACTCTGAGATGCTCCCTGATCAGTCTGACTTTCTCAGCTGAGTCTACCACCATCTCTGGCCCAAGCAAAGCCCTCTCGCTAATGTCGTCCCAAGATAAAGGCGTGCGACATCTCCGCCCATATAGCACCTCGAACGGGGTCATCTCGATGCTAGCCTGATAACTGTTGTTATAGAAAAACTCTACAAGATACAAATGATCCTCCCACGAACCGCCGAAATCAAGTGCACAAACCCGTAGCATGTCCTCCAGTGTTTGAATGGTCCTATCGGACTGTCCGTCCTTCTGTGGATGATAGGAGGTGTTGAACTTCGACTGTGATCCCAAGCTCAGCTGTAGACTCCTCCAGAAGTATGATATGAAGAGGCTATCCCTGTCTGAAATAATGCTCATCGGTACTCTGTGAATCTGCACAATCTATCGCATGTAGAGGTCTGTAAGCTTCGCGGTCGATAGCGCAACCTTGAACGAAATAAAAAGACAGACTTTGTCAATCTGTCCACGATAACCCAAATAGCATCCTTGCCACTGGGAGTACGCGGTAATCCAGAGACGAAGTCCATAGTGATATGCTTCCACTTCTATTCCGGTATAGATAAGGGCTGGAGTAATCCTGCTGGTCTCTGGCGCTCCGCCTTGACTTGCTGGCACACAAGACATCTGGAAACAAATCTGGCAACCTCTCTCTTCATCCCATACCACCAAACATACTCTCGCAGGTCCTTGTACATCTTGGTAGACCCAGGATGAATAGAATACTGCGACTGGTGGGCCTCCTGCATAACTTCCTTCCGCAGATCCTTGGGCACACACAACTGGTTCCCGTGCCTCAGGGATCCATCCTCTGCAATAGTGAAGTCGTCGAGCAATCCCGTCTCTGCCTGGCCTCTGAGACATCGGAGTCCCTCATCTAGAAACAGGGCCTTCTTGATCTTCTCTAACAGTCCAGACTATATCTGCATGTGCATCAGCTGTCCTCCAACTCCTGGTAGAACAATCTCGATCCCCAGACTCTCGAGATCTTCTAGAAGATGCCGGTCCATAGTGAGGAACATAGCAACATGATATCGACTAAGAGCATCTGCTACCATATTTTGCCTTTCTAGGGTGGTACTGCAGATTGATGTCAAAATCCTTTATGAGTTTCAGCCATCTGCGCTGTCTCATATTCAGCTCCTTCTGAGTAAAGATATACTTCAGGCTTTTGTGGTCCGTGAAGATGTCCACTCTCTCTCCATACAAATAGTGCTTCCACAGTTTCAAGGCAAAAATAACTGCTACAAGCTTCAAATCATGTGTAGGATAATTCTTCTCATGAGACCTCAACTGTTTAGAAGCATAAGCAATGACTCTCTTGTTCTGCTCAAGCACACATCCCAAGCCTTTCCTTGAAGCATCGCTGTAGATGACGAATCCTCCCGATCCAGATGGCAAATCTAGAATTGGCGCTGTGGTGAGTCTTCTCTTCAATTCTTCAAATGCTGACTGGCAGGCGTCGCTCTAGATAAACTCCTCGTCCTTCCGTGTAAGCTTTGTCATAGGCTCTGCGATCTTGGCAAAATCTTTTATGAACTTTCTGTGGTATCCTGCTAGACCTAGGAAACTACGAATCTCAGCTACTGACTTGGGAGGTGCCCATGCTTCCACTGCTTCAATCTTCTTGGGATCCACAGAAATTCTTTTGCCAGTCACCACATGCCCTAGAAACTCCACTCTGTCCAAGAAAACTCAAATTTCGAGAGTTTCTCGTACAGCTTCTCCTTCCGTATAATCTCCAAAATGATCCGCAGGTGCTCCACATGCTCCTCCTCAGTCTTCGAATATATCAGACAAACTTGTCCAGATACTTGTGAAAAACTTTATTCATCAAGTTTATAAACACTGCTGGGGCATTGGTGAGTCCGAACGGCATCACCAAGAACTCATACTGGCCGTATCGGGTGTTGAAAGCTGTCTTTGGAATATCCTGCTCCCGAACCTTTATCTGATGATACCCCGATCGAAGGTCAATCTTGGAAAAGACCTTCGCACCACTCAGCTGGTCAAACAGCTCATCAATCCGCGGCAACGGATATCTATTCTTGATGGTGATGTTATTGAGTGCACGGTAATGGATACACATCCTCACCGTCCCATCCTTCTTGGGCACGAAGAGTACCGGTGCTCCATAGAATGAAGCACTGGACCGAATAAAACCCTTGCCCTCCAATTCATCAATCTGGGCCGTCAACTCTGCAGCTTCCTTCGGGTTGATCTTGTAGCAATGCTGAGACTTCGGCGCTGATCCGGGCACTAGATCGATGTTGAACAACACATCTCGATCTGACGGCAATCCTAGCAACTCCTCGGGGAAGACTTTGAGATACTCTGCAATCAGCGGATGCGGCAACTCCTGGTCATCTGCAACTGCTCCGAAGTAGACTCCCTCTGGCCTCTCTGCAACTCTTCTGCTGATCTCGAACGGTAGAACTCCAGGCGGGCTAAAAATTACCTTCCCCTCATGGAAGTCTATTACGGCAAACTGCTCGCTCATCCAGTCGATGCCAAGGACTATATCAAATCCGGGCAATGGCATCACTAGAAGGCGAGCCCTAATCTTCCTCCCAGCTATAGTGATAGGGCATTCTACCATCTCACTCATTGGCACTACCCCTCCTTCTGTCATAATTCGACAGTTCCTCCTTGTGGGCTTGGGTGTGAAGCCGTGTCTATGCAGAAACTCATATGATACAAAGTTTTATGTGGATCCAGAATCAAATAATGCAATGGCAGAAAAAGAATGTAAAAGTATAGCACCTGTGATCACATCTGGAACTGCCTCATCCTCCTCAACTGCAGCCATGATATAAGCACGTCCCTGCTGTGGTGGTCCCCTCTGCTGCTGGTGCTGCATAAAACGCTGCTGCTGAGTAGGTAAAGCCGAAACCCTCTATGGTGCAGCTGGTAGAGCTCTGGATGGTACAGGTTGTGGTCCTCCAGCTCCTCCTGTCAGTCGAGCTGCAGCCTGTGGACAGTCCCTCATCTGATGTACGTCTGATCCGTAGAATAAACAGAGCCTGAGCCTCTTGCGGCACTCATCGAAGCAGTATTCCGACCGGTAACAGAATGCACAAGTAATTGACTGCTACTGTCTCTGATGCTGATATACAGGAGCTCTGGCTGGACGGTGATGCTGCTGTGTCGGCTGCTGTGGCCTCGCCTGAATCTATGTCTGGGCTCTCTTCACTGGTGCCTGGAAACTACTGCTGCCAATATCCCAATCTCTCTTCGGCTTCGGATCTGCCTCCTTCTCTACAGCCTGAGCAATCTTGAGAATGCTCACATATGTCGTCGCCTGACTAATCGCTACCGCGTGTCGCAGCTCCCTGGTAAGGCCCTTCTTGAATCTCCAACCTCTGTCCTCCGGTACTCTGACTAGGTTCTCCGCAAACCTGCTGAGTCTAGTAAACTCTGAAGTGTACTCCGCGACCGTCATAGTCCCCTGTTGCAGCGTCTTGAACTGCATCCTCAGCTCATCCCGCTCCATATCAGGGAAAAACATTTACTTGAACAGAGTTTTGAAATCTGTCCAAGAAATCTGGTGCTCCGCCAACTGGGGCTCCTCCCGGTACCAAGCTCTGGCCAAATCAAAGAGTCGCATGCTCGCCACCTCCACCTTCAGGTCATCCGGGATCCGTGCCATCTTCAGGGTCCTCTCCGTATTTTTCAGCCACTCGTCCGCATAAACGATCCCTTCATTGTCCCAAAAGTCCATCGGGCAGAGGTTCTAGTAGTCCCTGGCCATCCCTGGTCTCGGTGTTGCTAGTGCTGCAGGTGCTGCTGGAGCTGGTGCTGCCGGCTCGCTGGTCCTGAGCACATCAACGACTGTCGTCCGAAACTGCACCGCCTGGTGGTTCTGGGCCTCCATAAACTGCTGGAACATAGCCATCACCTGGGCGCCATCGAAAGTCATCATCGGTGGCAGCAGAGGAAAGATCGGAGGCGGTGGTGGAAGCTGATCCAACGGAACGTCTGGTGCAGACTGGTCCGAACTGCCTGCAACTCCCGACTGATCAGCGGTCTTCCTCGTAGCGACCATCCTGCAACAAAAGAAAACTTCGTGATTGATAAAAAACCTAACCTACCAGAAAAATGTAAATGTTTTATAATATCCATATATATTCGATGTACCCGATTTCCTATGCTGTGATTCAAGTTTTTCTAGTTTAAATCAAGTCCTCCAATAGTACACTAATACCTAGGTACTATTAGGATTGACCTGCATGGGCCACCACTAAAAATATGTCACGAACCGCTCCCGAATAATCGGACACGAGTCAGACATGTCCAGCCTTCGTCATTAGATACGACGAAGTAAGCTGTACAAATCTAGGGAAATCTAACCAGATAATCAAGACAAGTACAAATCACAGCATTTATAAACGTATCCCAGAATAAAAGTAAAGTACAGGTCTACAAGTTATTACATTCCAGCAAATGAAAGTAAAACTACTAGTCTCAAAATACAAGGAAATGTAAAGTGCTAAGGTAAAGCTCTAGGCTTCTGCAGCCTCTAAGTCAAGAGCAACTCCAGCTGGCTCTCCTGCATCTACTGGCTCTCGGCCATAATATGTATCGTACAAAACCTCCAACTCACATGCAACATATCCTAGTCAGGAGCGGAGCAAAGTACAGTTCTAGGTAATGAAACAAGAACATGATATGGAAATGAGTACAAGAGTACATGAAAATGAAATACAAGAAAGTACAGGAATGTAGTACATGAAATAATGTACATGAACTATAATACAAGAATGTAAAGTACAGGAAAATGTAAAGTACAGGAAATGTAAAGTACAGGAACATGTAAAGTACAAGAAATACAATGTACGGGAATGAAACTATAATCCTGAAGTACAAGACATGATAAGTGCACAATATTTGAAATACATCTAGTCCATGTGACCGGCTGTGGTGAGTACAAGAGCATGTACAGGAGTACATGAATATGGTACGGCTTAGGGCTCGCGTGCACGATGCGAGGCCTAAGCTATCTACATGAATATAGTAACCAGGGTTTGGTCACATGGTAGTGTATTTCCCCACCTGACACTAGCAAGTACAAGAACAGGAATACAGGAGTACAGGGGTACAGGATATTGTGTCATGACGTGTCACAAGAAAGGTACAAGATATGTAAATGCACAAAACCGTAGAAAAGTACATGTCTTGCTCCGGATGATCAAGGGCAATGAATAGAGCAGGATATCCTCCTGAATTTACGTATAATTTGGTTATGAACTAAACAAGTGCAAACTAGTTTATCATGTAACTTTCTTACCCTTGATTTAAGACAAAGTAAAGCTAAAGATTTAGATCTAAATAAATCAAAATCTAGCAACTAACATAAAACAGTCAACTGTAATGGACATATGAGAGATTGCGAATTCAGTTATACAGGCAATCACCATATCATATATCTTAAGAATACACTTATTTACCCCAGGTCACATGAAAACTTATAATTTGAAAAGTACTCCTAGAAGGGTCACTTACCAATGCTAATGTCCTATTTTAGTTCTCAGTTTCTTCCTAAGATACTCGAATTTCACAAAGTCCTATCCCTCAAGAACTTCCTGTTACAGTAATGGGCAACCATTAAAGAGTGACTGCAACTATCCTACTCAGGAAACTCACAGTCAGTGTAAGCTACCACTCGGGTTGTAATAGTTCCAATCGTGTACTCTTAACTAAAGTTCCCTGTTAATTGATTCACTCCAATCCTACATAAATGTTCCGACACAAATTCAATTATAACACTGAAAACTGCTGATGCTCTTCTCAAAATCAGAGTTTAATCTCCCATTCTTCTAATTCCCAATGTTTCAGTCACAGAGGTCCAAACTTATATCTAATTCTTACTATTTCTACTCCACAAGACATTATAACCAAAATCTGGACAACACAATTCAGTTGAAAGCAAGGTTAGGAATAACTACTGATAATCATTTGAAAACTTCAGAGGTTCAGTTAGCTATCATTAGTCTAGTAACACAACACTAATATGAATCCTAATTCATTAATTTTAACCAATCTGACTTGAATCTCAGATTCAATAAATAAGTCAAAAACTGATATGGTTCTCAGGTTCCTGATAAGCACTGATATGTATCCCTAGTTCAGGTGTTAATCACTGAGATGAGATCTCAGTTCAATCAATCAAGCTAAACCCCTGATTCTAGATATACCTACAACCTAGGTTCCCTGTTAACGCAGCATGCACCATTTAGAGAATGGTATAAATGGGTATTGAATCCTGTACACAGTCTGTTACTACCTGTTGATACTCAACTGATTCAAAACAAGGTTCATGCTACAGGCATGACATATCAGTAAACTGAGGCTAAACCATGTAAAGCTATACTGCACACAGGAGGACCAAATCAGCAACTGACTTCCAAAGCCCTTAGTGTTGACATTTGAACTAATATCAAGGTTAAGAGTAACCTGCTACTCCAATATCAGATAACTAGTGTATTTTCCAGAGAATGCACTCCCTCTATCCTATCTGATAGAGTCTAGCCTTCCAGATTTTAGACTTCCAAGTTCTGATACCAACTCTGGGTTATGAAAATAAACTATAATTGAAGGAACTATCTCTATGCACAGATTGAATATATATATACCTCAACTGAACACATATATTAATAACCTAATGTTAACCTTGCTCGATTTCAAGATATCATAACTGAAAGTATGTAAAGCATGAACATATGTAAGAGGAAATTCTGCAATCTCTCTCAATAGAACATTCTCCAGGAAATTCAACAATAGAAAAAGCCAAAACTAAACTTATAAAATTTACAATTCAACTCCATTAATCAGCTTCCCTTTATCTACAATGGTTCACAGAACACTGGACCTTATTTTGGCATTACACTAAAATTCTAAAATACTTGAAAGAATATGATGTTTCACTATCAATTATTTGTCTACTGATCCAACCATTTTCAGGATACTCAACACTGTTCTCAGGAACAGAACATAAATCAATAATTCAATGCTTAAACCAAAATGAACTCCCATGATTAGTTTAATTCCAGATTCATGATACAGTCCTTTCCCATTTGATCAAAATGAACTATATTCTTGACGAAGGGCTAGAAATTACCTGATAGGAATAAGAAGTGATTGTACTAGGGTCTCAATGTGACACTCAGCTACTCAACCCGACACAATCCCCTCTGAAACCAAAGATCGAACAGATGCAAGGAATGAAAACAGGGAAATCACAGTACAGACAATTTTTCATTGTTCTAGGCAAGACCTAAGAACTTAGAATCGAATAATCAGAGAATCGGATACTCACTTTCGTATCCAACTCAAATCTCGATCGATCCTCGTGTCCAATGATCCGATCCAGAGATTCTGAGCGATCTAGTTCAAGAATGGTGATGAGAAATTCAAAAGAATCTTAGGAATCTCCTCAAAATCGATTCAAGAATCATACGAGAATAGGTGAGTGATACTTACTGTAGAAGAGAATATGAATTGACCAATTCCACACCAGCAGTGGATTACCAAGAATAAATCTCTATCAAATTATTCTTGTCGAACACGATTCTACAGGAATTGAGATTGATAGTGGATCAAAACTCGTTCGATTATCAGAAATCAATTTACTCAGATGATGATAGCTTACCAGGATCGAGTTTGATATAAATCGAGAACAGCCGAATTTTTCCTCTTCTTTTCGGTAGAGATCATCGGAGCACAATCCGTCAGTTAGTCGCCATCGCTGCTACGGAGGATGCCATGGTCAACTCTAGACCTTGTCGGGAAGAAAGATCAATGAAGTACTTGGCAGCACTCCTTTGCAAAATTTGAGAGGGATGATATTGAAGA
The DNA here is from genome assembly GCA_029216955.1 of Iris pallida. NCBI lineage: Eukaryota > Viridiplantae > Streptophyta > Magnoliopsida > Asparagales > Iridaceae > Iris > Iris pallida. The sequence goes on from JANAVB010033216.1 coordinate 12,149,015, forward strand.
AGAAACCACAACTTAAATAGAGTTGGAAAAAACTCAGATCTAGAATAATTGGTGGGAAGAAAACTTCTTCTCCACTACTGACAATTTGGTTAGGAGGAGATAGAAAGAGAGTTTGTTAGAAAATTTGAATGTGCTACAGTACCTTTCTTCCTAAATCAGTTAGAAAGGTTAAAGATGGGTTGGCGCTCTTCTAAAGTATTATGCATACTCATGCTTAAAAGAACAGTGATGTGTTTGGGCTGAGAAGCCCAAATAAAAATTCTTAGTATAACCTAAAGTTAAATTATTCAACAACTTCTATTGAAATTATTAGTTAAAAATTAAAAAAATAAATAAAAATATCTGGGAAGTAGGCTCACAAATCTTCCCCCCTAAAAAAAATTTCGTCCTCGAAATTCAAAGCACTCAATAAAATTCAGAACAAAACAACACAAATTTTTTTCAAATACAGGCTATTTATTGAATTAGAGAAATTTCCAAAAATAGAGTACAATCCAATCAATCAAACAAATGGGGATAGCGCTCTCGCATCTCATCCTTGCGCTCCCATGTGGACTCTCCCGGAGAGTGGTGTTTCCACATGACCCGGACAAGCGGTATAGTCTGATTCCGCAGGCGCTTCTCCCTACGATCAAGGTTCTCCACTGGCTGCTCCTCGTAGGTTAAGCTCGGACCCACCTCTAACTCTGAATAGGCCACCACATGGCTCGGATCTAGAATGTTTCGTCGAAGCTGAGACACGTGGAAAATGTTGTGTACTCCCTCAAAGCTGGCTGGAAGTGCTAGTCGATAGGCTACCTCGCCAATCCGCGTCGTCACATCGAAGGGCCCGATGTATCTCGGATTGAGCTTCCCATCTCTGCCGAAACGAATGACGTCCCTAGTCGGCGAGATCTTCAGGAACACTCTATCTCCAACCGCGATCTCCAGTGGCCGTCTGCTGCTGTCCGTCCAGTACTTCTGCCGATCCTGTAAAACTCTGAGATGCTCCCTGATCAGTATGACTTTCTCAGCTGAGTCTACCACAATCTCTGGCCCAAGCAAAGCCCTCTCGCCAATTTCGTCCCAAGATAAAGGCGTGCGACATCTCCGCCCATATAGCACCTCGAACGGGGTCATCTCGATGCTAGCCTGATAACTGTTGTTATAGAAAAACTCTACAAGATATAAATGATCCTCCCACGAACCGCCGAAATCAAGTGCACAAACCCGTAGCATGTCCTCCAGTGTTTGAATGGTCCTATCGGACTGTCCGTCCGTCTGTGGATGATAGGCGGTGTTGAACTTCGACTGTGATCCCAAGCTCAGCTGTAGACTCCTCCAGAAGTATGATATGAAGAGGCTGTCCCTGTCTGAAATAATGCTCATCGGTACTCCGTGAATCTGCACAATCTATCGCATGTAGAGGTCTGTAAGCTTCGCGGTCGATAGCACAACCTTGAACGGAATAAAATGACAGACTTTGTCAATCTGTCCACGATAACCCAAATAGCATCCTTGCCACTGGGAGTACGCGGTAATCCAGAGACGAAGTCCATAGTGATATGCTTCCACTTCTATTCCGGTATAGATAAGGGCTGGAGTAATCCTGCTGGTCTCTGGCGCTCCGCCTTGACTTGCTGGCACACAAGACATCTGGAAACAAATCTGGCAACCTCTTTCTTCATCTCATACCACCAAACATACTCTCGCAGGTCCTTGTACATCTTGGTAGACCCAGGATGAATAGAATACTGCGACTGGTGGGCCTCCTGCATAACTTCCTCCCGCAGATCCTTGGGCACACACAACTGGTTCCCGTGCCTCAGGGATCCATCCTCTGCAATAGTGAAGTCGTCGAGCAATCCCGTCTCTGCCTGGCCTCTGAGACATCGGAGTCCCTCATCTAGAAACAGGGCCTTCTTGATCTTCTCTAACAGTCCAGACTGTATCTGCATGTGCATCAGCTGTCCTCCAACTCCTGGTAGAACAATCTCGATCCCCAGACTCTCGAGATCTTCTAGAAGATGCCGGTCCATAGTGAGGAACATAGCAACAGGATATCGACTAAGAGCATCTGCTACCATATTTTGCCTTTCTAGGGTAGTACTGCAGATTGATGTCAAAATCCTTTATGAGTTTCAGCCATCTGCGCTGTCTCATATTCAGCTCCTTCTGAGTAAAGATATACTTCAGGCTTTTGTGGTCCGTGAAGATGTCCACTCTCTCTCTATACAAATAGTGCTTCCACAGTTTCAAGGCAAAAATAACTGCTACAAGCTTCAAATCATGTGTAGGATAATTCTTCTCATGAGACCTCAACTGTCTAGAAGCATAAGCAATGACTCTCTTGTTCTGCTCAAGCACACATCCCAAGCCTTTCCTTGAAGCATCGCTGTAGATGACGAATCCTCCCGATCCAGATGGCAAATCTAGAACTGGCGCTGTGGTGAGTCTTCTCTTCAATTCTTCAAATGCTGACTGGCAGGCGTCGCTCTAGATAAACTCCTCGTCCTTCCGTGTAAGCTTTGTCATAGGCTCTGCGATCTTGGCAAAATCTTTTATGAACTTTCTGTAGTATCCTGCTAGACCCAGGAAACTACGAATCTCAGCTACTGACTTGGGAGGTGCCCATGCTTTCACTGCTTCAATCTTCTTGGGATCCACAGAAATTCTTTTGCCAGTCACCACATGCCCTAGAAACTCCACTCTGTCTAAGAAAACTCAAATTTCGAGAGTTTCCCGTACAGCTTCTCCTTCCGCATAATCTCCAAAATGATCCGCAGGTGCTCCACATGCTCCTCCTCAGTCTTCGAATATATCAGACAAACTTGTCCAGATACTTGTGAAAAACTTTATTCATCAAGTTTATAAACACTGCTGGGGCATTGGTGAGTCCGAACGGCATCACCAAGAACTCATACTGGCCGTATCGGGTGTTGAAAGCTGTCTTTGAAATATCCTGCTCCCGAACCTTTATCTGATGATACCCCGATCGAAGGTCAATCTTGGAAAAGACCTTCGCACCACTCAGCTGGTCAAACAGCTCATCAATCCACGGCAACGGGTATCTATTCTTGATGGTGATGTTATTGAGTGCACGGTAATGGATACACATCCTCACCGTCCCATCCTTCTTGGGCACGAAGAGTACCGGTGCTCCATAGGATGAAGCACTGGACCGAATAAAACCCTTGCCCTCCAATTCATCAATTTGGGTCTTCAACTCTGCAGCTTCCTTCGGGTTGATCTTGTAGCAATGCTGAGACTTCGGCGCTGATCCGGGCACTAGATCGATGTTGAACAACACATCTCAATCTGACGGCAATCCTAGCAACTCCTCGGGGAAGACTTTGAGATACTCTGCAATCAGCGGATGCGACAACTCCTGGTCATCTGTAACTGCTCCGAAGTAGACTCCCTCTGGCCTCTCTGCAACTCTTCTGCTGATCTCGAACGGTAGAACTCCAGGCGGGCTAAAAATTACCTTCCCCTCATGGAAGTCTATTACGGCAAACTGCTCGCTCATCCAGTCGATGCCAAGGACTATATCAAATCCGGGCAATGGCATCACTAGAAGGCGAGCCCTAATCTTCCTCCCAGCTATAGTGATAGGGCATTCCACCATCTCACTCATTGGCACTACCCCTCATTCTGTCATAATCCGACAGTTCCTCCTAGTGGGCTTGGGTGTGAAGCCGTGTCTATGCAGAAACTCATATGATACAAAGTTTTATGTGGATCCAGAATCAAATAATACAATGGCAGGAAAAGAATGTAAAAGTATAGCACCTGTGATCACATCTGGAACTGCCTCATCCTCCTCAACTGCAGCCATGATATAAGCACGTCCCTGCTGTGGTGGTCCCCTCTGCTGCTGGTGCTGCATAAAACGCTGCTGCTAAGTAGGTAAAGCCGAAACCCTCTGTGGTGCAGCTGGTAGAGCTCTGGATGGTACAGGTGGTGGTCCTCCAGCTCCTCCTGTCAGTCGAGCTGCAGCCTGTGGACAGTCCCTCATCTGATGTACGTCTGATCCGCAGAATAAACAGAGCCTGAGCCTCTTGCGGCACTCATCGAAGCAGTATTCCGACCGGTAACAGAATGCACAAGTAATTGACTGCTACTGTCTCTGATGCTGATATACAGGAGCTCTGGCTGGACGGTGATGCTGCTGTGTCGGCTGCTGTGGCCTCGCCTGAATCTATGTCTGGGCTCTCTTCACTGGTGCCTGGAAACTGCTGCTGCCAATATCCCAATCTCTCTTCGGCTTCGGATCTGCCTCCTTCTCTACAGCCTGAGCAATCTTGAGAATGCTCACATATGTTGTCGCCTGACTAATCGCTACCGCGTGTCGCAGCTCCCTGGTAAGGCCCTTCTTGAATCTCCAACCTCTGTCCTCCGGTACTCTGACTAGGTTCTCCGCAAACCTGCTGAGTCTAGTAAACTCTGAAGTGTACTCCGCGACCGTCATAGTCCCCAGTTGCAGCATCTTGAACTGCATCCTCAGCTCATCCCGCTCCATATCAGGGAAAAACTTTTACTTGAACAGAGTTTTGAAATTTGTCCAAGAAATCTGGTGCTCCGCCAACTGGGGCTCCTCCCGGTACCAAGCTCTGGCCAAATCAAAGAGTCGCATGCTCGCCACCTCCACCTTCAGGTCATCCGAGATCCGTGCCATCTTCAGGGTCCTCTCCATATTTTTCAGCCACTCGTTCGCATAAACGATCCCTTCATTGTCCCAAAAGTCCATCGGGCAGAGGTTCTGGTAGTCCCTGGCCATCCCTGGTCTCGGTGTTGCTGGTGCTGCAGGTGCTGCTGGAGCTGGTGCTGCCGGCTCGCTGGTCCTGAGCGCATCAACGACTGTCGTCCGAAACTGCACCGCCTGGTGGTTCTGGGCCTCCATAAACTGCTGGAACATAGCCATCACCTGGGCGCCGTCGAAAGTCATCGTCGGTGGCAGCAGAGGAAAGATCGGAGGCGGTGGTGGAAGCTGATCCAACGGAACGTCTGGTGCAGACTGGTCCGAACTGCCTGCAACTCCCGACTGATCAGCGGTCTTCCTCGTAGCGACCATCCTGCAACAAAAGAAAACTTCGTGATTGATAAAAAAACCTAACCTACCAGAAAAATGTAAATGTTTTATAATATCCATATATATTCGATGTACCCGATTTTCTATGCTGTGATTCAAGTTTTTCTAGTTTAAATCAAGTCCTCCAATAGTACACTAATACCTAGGTACTATTAGGATTGACCTGCATAGGCCACCACTAAAAATATGTCACGAACCGCTCCCGAATAATCGGACACGAGTCAGACATGTCCAGCCTTCGTCATTAGACACGACGAAGTAAGCTGTACAAATCTAGGGAAATCTAACCAGATAATCAAGACAAGTACAAATCACAGCATTTATAAACGTATCCCAGAATAAAAGTAAAGTACAGGTCTACAAGTTATTACATTCCAGCAAATGAAAGTAAAACTACTAGTCTCAAAATACAAGGAAATGTAAAGTGCTAAGGTAAAGCTCTAGGCTTCTGCAGCCTCTAAGTCAAGAGCAACTCCAGCTGGCTCTCCTGCATCTACTGGCTCTCGGCCATAATATGTATCGTACAAAACCTCCAACTCACATGCAACATATCCTAGTCAGGAGCGGAGCAAAGTACAGTTCTAGGTAATAAAACAAGAACATGATATGGAAATGAGTACAAGAGTACATAAAAATGAAATACAAGAAAGTACAGGAATGTAGTACATGAAATAATGTACATGAACTACAATACAAGAATGTAAAGTACAGAAAAATGTAAAGTACAGGAAATGTAAAGTACAGGAACATGTAAAGTACAAGAAATGCAATGTACGGGAATGAAACTATAATCCTGAAGTACAAGACATGATAAGTGCACAATATTTGAAATACATCTAGTCCATGTGACCGGCTGTGGTGAGTACAAGAGCATGTACAGGAGTACATGAATATGGTACGGCTTAGGGCTCGCGTGCACGATGCGAGGCCTAAGCTATCTACATGAATATAGTAACCAGGGTTTGGTCACATGGCTAGTATATTTCCCCACCTGACACTAGCAAGTACAAGAACAGGAATACAGGAGTACAGGGGTACAGGATATTGTGTCATGACGTGTCACAAGAAAGGTACAAGATATGTAAATACACAAAATCGTAGAAAAGTACTTGTCTTGCTCCGGTTGATCAAGGGCAATGAATAGAGCAGGATATCCTCCTGAATTTAGGTATAATTTGGTTATGAACTAAACAAGTGAAACTAGTTTATCATGTAACTTTCTTACCCTTGATTTAAGACAAAGTAAAGCCAAAGATTTAGATCTAAATAAATCAAAATCTAGCAACTAACATAAAACAGTCTACTGTAATGGACATATGAGAGATTACGAATTCAGTTATATAGGCAATCACCACATCATATATCTTAAGAATACACTTATTTACCCCAGGTCACATGAAAACTTATAATTTGAAAAGTACTCCTAGAAGGGTCACTTACCAATGCTAATGTCCTATTTTAGTTCTCAGTTTCTTCCTAAGATACTCGAATTTCACAAAGTCCTATCCCTCAAGAACTTCCTGTTACAGTAATGGGCAACCATTAAAGAGTGACTGCAACTATCCTACTCAGGAAACTCACAGTCAGTGCAAGCTACCACTAGGGTTGTAATAGTTCCAATCGTGTACTCTTAACTAAAGTTCCCTGTTAATTGATTTACTCCAACCCTACATAAATGTTCCGACACAAATTCAATTATAACACTGAAAACTGCTGATGCTCTTCTCAAAATCAGAGTTTAATCTCCCATTCTTCTAATTCCCAATGTTTCTGTCCCAGAGGTCCAAACTTATATCTAATTCTTACCATTTCTACTCCACAAGACATTATAACCAAAATCTGGACAACACAATTCTGTTGAAAGCAAGGTTAGGAATAACTACTGATAATCATTTGGAAACTTCAGAGGTTCAGTTAGCTATCATTAGTCTAGTAACAAAATACTAATATTAATCCCAATTCATTAATTTTAACCAATCTGACTTGAATCTCAGATTCAATAAATAAGTCAAAAACTAATATGTTTTTCAGGTTCCTGATAAGCACTGATATGTATCCCTAGTTCAGGTGTTAATCACTGGGATGAGATCTCAGTTCAATCAATCAAGCCAAACCCCTGATTCTAGATATACCAACAACCTAGGTTCCCTGTTAACGCAACATGCACCATTTAGAGAATGGTATAAATGGGTTTTGAATCCTGTACACAGGATGTTACTACCTGTTGATATTCAACTGATTCAAAACAGGGTTCATGCTATAGGCAGGACATATCAGTAAAATGAGGTGAAACCATATAAAGCTATACTGGACCCCGGAGGACCAAATCAATAACTGACTTCCAAAGCCCTTAGTGTTGACATTTGAACTAATATCAAGGTTAAGAGTAACCTACTACTCCAATCTCAGATAATTAGTGTATTTCCCAGTGAATACACTCCCTCTATCCTATCTGATAGAGTCTAGCCTTCCAGATTTTAGACTTCCAAGTTCTGATACCAACTCTGGGTTATGAAAATAAATTATAATTGAAGGAACTATCCCTATGCACAGATTGAATATATATATATATATATATATATATATATATATATATATATATATATATACCTCAACTGAACACATCTATTAATAACCTAAACTTAACCTTGCTCGATTTCAAGTTATCATAACTGAAAGTATTTAAAGCATTAACATATGCAAGAGAAAATTCTGCAATCTATCTCAATAGAACATTCTCCAGGAAATTCAACAATAGGAAACGCCAAAACTGAACTTATAAAATTTACAATTCAACTCCATTAATCAGCTTCCCTTTATCTACAATGGTTCACAGAACACTGGACCTTATTTTGGCATTACACTAAAATTCTAAAATACTTGAAAGAACATGATGTTTCACTATCAATTATTTGTCTACTGATCCAACCATTTTCAGGATACTCAACACTGTTCTCAGGAATAGTACAGAAATCAATAATTCAATGCTTAAACCAAAATGAACTCCCATGATTAGTTTAATTCTAGATTCATAATACAGTTTTTTCCCATTTGATCAAAATGAACTATATTCTTGACGAAAGGCTAGAAATTACCTGATAGGAATAAGAAGTGATTGCACTAGGGTCTCAATGTGACACTCAGCTACTCAGCCCGACACAATCCCCTTTGAAACCAAAGATCGAACAGATGTAAGGAATGAAAACAGGAAAATCATAGTATAGACAATTTTTTATTGTTCTAGGCAAGACCTAAGAACTTAGAATCGAATAATCAGAGAATCGAATACTCACTTTCGTATCCAACTCAAATCTCGATCGACTCCTCGTGTCTAATGATCCGATCCAGAGATTCTGAGCAATCTAGTACAAGAATGGTGATAAGAAATTCAAAAGAATATCAGGAATCTCCTCAAAATCGATTCAAGAATCATACGAGAATAGGTGAGTGATACTTACTGTAGAAGAGAATATGAATTGACCAATTCCACACCAGCAGTGGATTACCAAGAATAAATCTCTATCAAATTATTCCTGTCGAACAGGATTCTACAGGAATTGAGATTGATAGTAGATCAAAACTCGTTCCATGATTAGAAATCAATTTACTCAGCTGATGATAGCTTACCAGGATCGAGTTTGATGTAAATCGAGAACAGCCGAACTTCCTCTTCTTTTCGGTAGAGATCATCAGAGCACAATCCGTCAGTTAGTCCCCATCGCTGCTACAGAGGATGCCATGGTCAACTGACCACTCTAGACCTCGTCGGGAAAAAAGATCAATGAAGTACTTGGCAGCACTCCTTTGCAAAATTTGAGAGGGATGATATTGAAGAAGAAACCACAACTTAAATAGAGTTGGAAAAAAACTCAGATCTAGAATAATTGGCGGGAAGAAAACTTCTTCTCCACTACTGACAATTCAGTTAGGAGGAGAGAGAAAGAGAGTTTGTTAGAAAATTAGAATGTGCTACAGTACCTTTCTTCCTAAATCGGTTAGAAAGGTTAAAGATGGGTTGGCCTTCTTCTAAAGTATTATGCATACTCATGCTTAAAAGAACAGTGATGTGTTTGGGCTGAGAAGCCCAAACAAAAATTCTTAGTATAACCTAAAGTTTAATTATTCGACAACTTCTATTGAAATTATTAGTTAAAACATTAAAAAAAATAAAAAAAAGATCTGGGAAGTAGGCTCACAATACTAGGTGTTTCCTCAACCTAGAATATATCTCAGAGCAATAAGAGAGAAAAAGAAGGCAAGAGTGCTTTTAGGAAGGAGAAAGAAGGATTGGAGGCCGTTTCGGAGAAGGAGATCATTTTCGGGCATTTCTCATTGTCTTTTATTTTTGAGGTTGTAACCTATTTTTTGTTCCAGTGAGTTGTGGTGATCCGTTTGGATCGAGAGGAGCTTGTAGGGGTGTCTTTTCTTTATTTCATTAGTGGAGGTTCTTCAGGGTTGGACTCCAAACGTCTCGTGGTTTTTTCCATCTGGATTTTCTACATAAAAATATCTGTATCTGCATTTTATGTTTTGAGTTTTAAGTTTGTGTATTTTTGCTTGGTTCTCTCGTATGGCTCTCTAGTTTGGGAGAATGGTTTTCGTGCTTCGTTCCCATCAGAGTGGTATCAGAGCTTGGATTCAGAGAGGTGCCAGAAGTTGACAGTCAAATTAGAGAGTAGAGATGGACATGAAGCTGGTGCTCATGATAAATCTGAACGATACCAACTATCACTACTGGAGGATCAAGATGAAGGATTTGCTATGTCACGTCCCGATTTGGGGAATCGTTCATCCTCGCTTTGATTCACGTCGAATCGTTCGTCCTCACTAGGACGTGTTGTCGTACAAGTCTGGTGTTGCACTTTTACAAGGTAAGAACGTGCACATTTGTGTCATTTTGAAACATTTGAAAATAAGCCTCAGTTGCAGAAATATTGAGTACTTAAAATTGGAAAAAATATTCATTTTATTGATAATTTTAGTAAGATACAACTTTTTTCGGTACTCTTTGAAATGCCGTTCCGGCTACATTTATTCATGAAAAGGAAAACAACTGATAGGCTGCCATGAAATAACTTTTCGTTCCATACATTATGTCTCTTTAGTACATTTGAAAATTCAAGCAGCAATCTTGAAAACTCTGCAATACATTGTGTGTCTTTTATTGAAAACAACTTGAAAATAATAACTCAGAAAGCCTTAGTTCCGACGTGCTCCTGAGCCTTCTCCAGTACTTGTGGAGAAGAGGTCAGCACATTATAAAAATGTGCTGGTGAGCCCCGTTGGCCCACTCAGCTAAACCGACATTTGTTATTATGACAAGCATTTTAAATCATGAGATTATTAGAGACTAGAAATTCAAAATGAGGCAACATGATATTATATGAAAGCAACTGTTTACTTTACCATCGGCCAAATCCAGCTTCCTGCATAAGATACAGGATAATAATAATACTTACCGCCCCTATATAAGATAATCATTAGCTTGCATCCTGACAACATGACCACTGGTGTTTAGTGTACCATTTCAAACTTTTCATATAGGACTTCAAAGGGTATGCGACCAACCATTCACTGGATTACGAGCCCGAATGAATGTCCCGATACCTCGTGCCACCAAAGTGTTGGAGTGGGTGGGGTTCCCAACCTATGTGGAGAAGACCCCGGAGTGCGACGAGCGCCGTCCGAAGTCGGAGAAGCTCGGGAAGTAGGCGACGTTGCTGCTGCTGCTGCTGCTGGAGCTTCTGGGAGCAGAGGATCCGAGTTCGGCCCGAACTCGGTCCCAGGCCGAGTTCTGGCCGAACTCGGTCTGGTTGTTCCAGCGTTTGGCCAGTAGGTGCTGGCTGCCCCGCACAGAGTTCTGGCCGAACTCTGTGTTGTCGGGGGCTGAAGCGGGATTTTGGATGAGTTTTCATCATTGGATCTAATCCAACGGTCCAGGTTGGTTGCGGGATTAGGGAGATATATATTGAGTTTTCTCAACCCTAATTCATAAGTGCAACATAACACAAGTGCAACATAACACAAGTTCGAGAGAGAAGGAGGCAAGAGTGCCATTGCAACTTCGGAGAAGAAGGCGGAGGATTGAAGGTTGATATTCGGAGGAGATCGTGTTCGGGTAATCTCTACTCGTCGTTCTCGTTCTTCGTAGCCTTGTAATCATTGTTCTTATCTCTGAGTGTTGTGGGGATCCGATTTGGATCGGAGGAGTTTGTAGAGGGTGTAATTCTTCTATTCCATTAGTGGAGGCTTCTCAGGGTTGGACTCCGATCGTCCCGTGGTTTTTTTTCCCGCAAGGGTTTCCACGTCAAAAATTCTCTGTGTCTGCGTGGATTGTTTTTGTGTGTTTGTTTTTGGTTCGTGCGTTGTTTGCTCGGTCCTCTCGCAGGTACTCTCCGGTTTGGGGAAAGGTTTCCGCGCTTCTTTCCCAACAGAGTGGTATCAAAGCTTTGGGTTCAAAGAGTGTCAGGAGTTGACAGAGGAACCAGAGAGGAGAGATGGACGCGAAGCCGGTGCGCATGGTGAACCTCAATGGCACAAACTATCATTATTGGCGGAGCAAGATGAAGGATTTGCTATTTGTCAAGAAGCTGCATCTACCTGTGTTTGCATCCGAGAGGCCCAGTGATAAATCCGAGGAGGACTGGAAGTTCGAGCACATACAGGTGTGTGGGTACATACGGCAGTTTGTTGATGAGAACGTGTACAACCACGTTGCCAATATTGAGCACGCGAAGACGTTGTGGGATAAGCTGGAATCCTTGTATGCGAAGAAGACCGGGGTAAACAAGTTGTTCCTGATCCGAACGATGATGGGTCTGCGGTACAAGGATGGGGCGTCTATTACGGATCACTTGAGTGATTTCCAGGGCGTGGTTGACCAGTTATCTTCTATGGGAGTCAAGTTCGACGACGAAGTTCAGGGACTGTGGCTGCTGTGTACCTTGCCAGACTCGTGGGAGACCGTACGAGTATCTATGATCGCTTCTGCTCCAGAGGGCGTGGTCAGTCTGGAGTTTGCTAAGAGCGGGGTGTTGAATGAAGAGATGCGGAGACGTTCTCAGGGCACTTCATCCACATCCCACCACTCAGAGGCATTGGTTTCAGAGAGCCGCGGAAGGGGCAAAAGCAGGGGTCCAGGTGGTGGCAGAGACAAGAGCAGGGGAAAGTCCAAGGGTCGGTACGAGGACTCAGAGTGTTATCATTGCGGTAAGAAGGGCCATATCAAGCGGAACTGTTTCGCTTGGAAGAGAGAGAAGAAGGGCGACAAGGGGAAGCAAGAAGAGAACACTACAGCGGCGGCCTCGACGCATGGAGGCGATGTGATCGTCGTAGGTGATGAGGTCATTACTAACCTCGCCTGCGATGACAATTCTTGGCTGGTGGACTCAGGGGCTTCAGCACATGTATCTCACAATAGGGCACTGTTTGCCACTTACACGACAGGCGACTGTGGCGTGTTGAAGATGGGCAACGGAGATGTGTCGAAGGCGGTTGCCATTGGAGATGTGCATTTGAGAACGAAGACGGGTGCGGTTCTTGTTCTCAAGGATGTTCGTCATGTCCCTGATATCCGTTTCAACCTGGTGTCGGTTGGAAGGTTGGATGACGAGGGATTCTTCAGTCTCTTCGGGAATAGTCAGTGGAAGCTTTCCAGAGGTTCGTTGGTGATTGCCAGAGGAAGCAAGAAGTCCGGTCTCTACTATATGGAGGGGAGCGCACAGGGGGCACAGGAGGTGAACGCAGTCAGTGATGCGTCTACCGAGTTGTGGCACAGGCGGCTCGGCCATATCAGCGAGAAGGGGATGAGCTACTTGGTGAACAGGAAGGTGATTCCGGGGCTCAAGTCTACAAAGTTGGAGAAATGCACGCACTGTTTGGCTGGGAAGCAAAGTAGGGTGTCTTTCCAGAGTCACCCAAGTTCGAGGAAGCCGGCGTTGCTCGAGTTGATTCACTCGGATGTCTGCGGTCCTATGAAGGTAAAATCTCTTGGTGGTGCTTCTTACTTTGTGACTTTCATTGATGACTGTTCCAGGAAGGTTTGGGTCTATGCCTTAAAGACCAAGGATCAGGTGCTGCCTACTTTCAAGGAGTTTCAGGCCTCCGTTGAAAGGGAGACGGGCAAGAAGTTGTTGTGTGTTCGGTCCGACAATGGCGGCGAATACATCGGTCCCTTTGATGCGTATTGCAGAGAGCAAGGGATACGACACCAGAAGACTCCGCCAAAGACACCTCAGCTCAATGGTGTAGCGGAGCGCATGAACAGGACACTGATGGAGAGGGTGCGGTGTTTGCTGTCAGAAGCAAACTTGCCGGGCAGTTATTGGGGTGAGGCTCTTCTCACAGCTGCTTATATTATTAATTTGTCTCCTAGTGCTCCTTTGCAGGGTGATGTGCCTGACAAAGTATGGTACGGCAAAGAGCCGTCATACAGTCACCTGCGGGCGTTTGGTTGTAAAGCCTTCGTGCATGTACCGAAGGACGAAAGGACCAAACTTGAGCCGAAGACGAGGCGATGCGTCTTTGTCGGCTACGGTCGGGATGAGTTTGGCTATAGACTCTACGACCCAGTGGAAGGAAAGCTCTACAGAAGCAGGGACGTGGTGTTCGTCGAGGATCAGACCATGACCAACACTCAGGACTCCGAGACGCCTTCTGAGGCTGAGGAATTGCCTGAGTTAGAGTCATTTCGCTTCGAGCAATTTCCAGAGGACATCGCGGAGGATCCAGTTATGGGGGAGCCGGTACATGGAGTTGCTCCCAACCTTGATCATCAGCCTGCTGATGGTGGTCAGGGTGTCCCTCAGGAGGATGAGCATGCCGGAGAGGTAGTTCCTGAAGGGGAGGAGGCTGTCGGTATACAGCCAGCACCAGTGGCTCCACTGAGAAGGAGCAACAGGGATCGTCGACCATCTACGAGATACTCGCCGGATGAGTATGTGCTACTGACTGACGGGGGAGAGCCCGAAAGTTTCGCAGAGGCTATGGAAGACGAACACAGGCAGGAGTGGATGGTGGCTATGCAGGAGGAGATGAGTTCCTTGTACACCAATTCTACTTATGATCTGGTGCGGTTGCCAAAGGGCAAGAAGGCTTTGAAGAATCGATGGGTGTTCAGAGTGAAGCAGACGGATGATGCTACTCGCCCTCGATACAAAGCGAGGCTGGTAGTCAAGGGCTACGGTCAGCGGAAAGGCGTGGATTATGATGAAATCTTTTCGCCTGTCGTCAAGCATTCGTCTATTCGGGTGGTGCTAGCATTAGCAGCCAGTTTTGACTTGGAGGTCGAGCAGATGGATGTGAAGACGGCGTTCCTCCACGGTGATCTTGAGGAGGAGTTGTACATGGAGCAGCCGGAGGGATTCTGTGAGAAGGGCAAGTCACATTTGGTCTGCCGGTTGAGGAAGAGCTTGTATGGTCTGAAGCAGGCTCCGAGGCAGTGGTACAGAAAGTTCGAGTCGTTTATGGGGGAGCATGGTTATGCACGGACGACGTCGGACCATTGTGCATTTGTGAGGTATTTTGCCGAGGATGATTTCATCATTTTATTGCTCTATGTAGATGATATGCTATTAGTGGGTCGAAATGCCACTAGGATAGCGGAGTTGAAGCGCCAACTGGGCGCGGCCTTCTCTATGAAGGATTTGGGCGCAGCGAAGACTATTCTTGGGATGGAGATCAGCCGAGAGAGAGAGAGTCCAAGCTGCTACACTTGTCCCAAACGAAGTACATTCACCGGGTACTTCAGCGTTTCGGGATGGACGGGTCGAAGAAAGTGAGTTCCCCCCTCGCGGCTCACTTTAAGTTCACTGAGGAGCAGTGTCCATCTACCGAGGACGAAAAGGAAGATATGGAGCGGGTTCCATATGCTTCAGCTGTGGGAAGCCTGATGTATGCTATGGTGTGTACGAGGCCAGATATTGCTCATGCAGTTGGTACGGTTAGCAGGTATCTTTCGAATCCTGGAAGGGTACACTGGAGTGCGGTCAAGTGGATTCTACGATACCTTCAGGGCACTGCCGGTTGGAGACTTTCCTTTGGTGGTGACGAGCCGAAGCTGGTCGGGTATACCGATGCTGATATGGCTGGAGATGTAGACACGAGGCGGTCGACTTCGGGCTACGTGATGATGTTTGCGGGAGGAGCAGTGTCGTGGCAGTCGCGGTTGCAGAAGTGTGTTGCCTTGTCGACGACGGAGGCGGAATACATTGCGGCGACGGAGGCTTGCAAGGAGCTGTTGTGGATGAAGAAGCTGTGCAGGAAATGGGACTGAAGCAAGAGCAGTATACTTTGCTTTGCGACAGTCAGAGTGCTATCCACCTTGTGAAGAATCGACGTTCATAGCCGGTCCAAGCACATCGAGACTCGGTATCATTGGAATACGGGATGTGGTTGAGAGAAGGACGCGGCGCTTGAGAAGGTGAATACAGACGACAACGGAGTGATATGTTTACGAAGATTCTACCAAGGGGGAAGTTCGAGTACTGCAG
>JANAVB010033217.1:0-240000 GCA_029216955.1 Iris pallida
AAGCTGGGGATCCCGATGTAACCGGCTGGCGCCCTCCAATACAACCATCATGGCTTTAATGCTAGCAAGCGAGCCATTGGGCAAGATCCGACTGAAGTGTCACATTGGCAGCCTCAAAACTGAGGTGACTTTGTTATGTCTAGATGCCGAGGTCAACTACAACATCCTGCTCGTGCTCGACCATGGCTGCATGAGTACATGGTGGTGCCCTCCACGCTCCACCAGCATAAAAGTATGTATCCACCAATGGCGTCATCCGGACGGAGTTTGCAGACATTGATCCTTTCAAAGGGATTGAAGCCTACTTCACCGATTCCGACTTGTACAAGCCCATTGACGAGGAGGAAGCCAACGACGCTGATGATGAGGCAGAGACGGCAATAGAGCCGGACATGGAGCCTGAGACGACTCCCGACGCCCCCTTGAAAATCCGACTGAAGGAGAAACCACCCCAGAAGGCGCCTCCAATGAGCATCAAGCTATCAGGGAAAGCGCCAGCTCGCGAAGCACCCCTGAAGATACGCCTCAAGGGAAAGCCACCTCAAACATCGGCTCCCCTGGTGGCAAAATTATAAGGGAAGGCACCACTCACCGGAGGCGCAACCGAGGCGCCTCTCAAGGTGCGTCTCAAGGGCAAGCCGCCGCAGTCATCCAAGGTGTCAGAGAAGGCTCATATAACCCTCTCAGACCCCAAAGCTGTGTTGGACTCTCCTAGTCCGCCCCCAGTTCTTACAGACGAGGAGCTTGGTGATTATATCTCGGCTGACGTAGAGGCACCCTCCTTTGACAATATAATCCCACGGGATAAGATCTCGTATTTTATCAATAATAGAGTATCTTTTAATTATTCTTGTCTTCCACACTGGAATGCCATGTATACATTAGACAACGCTCTACGGTCGTTGCAAACACAAATAACGACCGTCTACCATAATCGAGTAGTCCCGTCTCAAGGAGTCTTCATAGTCCCTCTACAGAGCCGAGACCAAGGCACCATTATCTCGGGCAAAGTCGAGCGTCATCGGGACCTCCCGTCAATCGAGCCCGAACCTGATACCGGCAGAGTACAAGTCTATCGGTACACGGATGCGGCTAAGCACATCATCCAAAAGATGGGCTACGACCTGAAAAGCAACAAAGGCTTAAACTACGGCAAGGGTCGGCATCTCCCTGTCCGGCTTTCGATGTCCAATGGAAAGCCACAGGACTATTATAATCGGACTGGACGAGGGTTAGGCTATGTCACGCCGCCATCAACCCCAGAGAGTTCAGATGCAGAAGACATAGAACATTCCCACTCGTCTGAAGCATCGACTTGGGATTCCGATACCAGTATCGGATCAGTCTTCAGGAAAGTGCTGTCAGCTAACATGACGTCAGCACAACCTCAAAAAGGTGAAGGCGAAGACCAAGCGCCAGAACCCTTCGAAGAAGAACCTTGGGCCCAACGCCTAGGGGAACAATGGGAATCTCGTTTTGAGCTTCGTGAACCTCCCACCGAAGACGAAGTCGAGCAGATCGACCTCGGGGAGGGGTCTTCTTCCAAACCCATCTTCATCAGTAAAAGCCTGGAAGGAGAAGATCGAGAATCTTTAATCCAACTGGCTAAAGAGTATATCGACGTCTTCGCCTGGAGCTATGAAGACATGTCGGGACTCGATCCACAGATCGTAATGCATAGGTTGAACATCTTACCTGATGCCAAACCTGTCAAACAACAGCAGCGACGCTTCCGTCCGGACATCATGAATGCCATCGATCAGGAGGTAGACAAACTCTTGACCAGCGGCTTCATCCGTGAGGAACAACACCCGGATTGGGTAGCCAACGTCGTTCCTGTCACCAAGAAGAACGGGAAGATACGAGTCTGTATCGACTTCAGGGATCTCAACTCTGCTTGCCCGAAGGACGAATTCCCGCTTCCAATCACTGATGTGATGATCGACAACATATGTGGTTTTGAGCGCATGTCCTTCATGGACGGATATTCAGGCTACAATCAAATCAAGATGTTCCCCGATGACGCAAAACACACGTCATTCAGGACTCCAAAGGGTGTTTTCTGCTACACAGTAATGCCCTTCGGTTTGAAGAATGCCGGTGCAACGTACCAGCGAGCTATGAGCACCATCTTCCCTCAACATCTTCGCAAGACAGTCGAATGCTATGTTGACGACATCGCAGTCAAAAGCCGCCTCAAAGAGATCACCTACAGGACCTGAAGACGGTCTTCGATCTCATGCGGGCGCATCAACTCAAAATGAACCCCGCTAAATCCTTTCTGGGGGTTTCTAGCGGCAAATTCTTGGGCTTCGTCATCACAGCGAAAGGCATTCATGTTGATCCTGAGAAGACCAAAGCCATCCTCAACATGGACCCTCCGAAGAACCTTTGAGAACTTCGAGGCCTACAGGGACGTCTGGCATATATCCGGAGGTTCATAGCAAACCTTTCCGGTAAATGTCAACCCTTCACTCAGCTCATGAAGAAGGGAGTCTCTTATGTCTAGACAGAAGAGTGCCAGAAGGCTTTCGACGACATCAAAGCCTACTTGACGAGCCCACCAGTCCTGGTAGCGCCAGTTACCGACAACCATTTCTCCTCTACGTCCGTGCCATGGATCATTCTCTTGGCGCTCTGCTGGCTCAAAACAGCGATACAGGCTACGAGCAAGCAATCTACTACCTCAGTCGAACACTCATCGGGGCCGAACACCGGTACAACCCCGTCGAAAAGGAGTGCTTGGCTTTGGTGTTTGCCATCCAGAAGACTCGTCATTATGTCTCGGGTCAGACAATTCATGTCATTTCCCGAGTCAATTCGCTCAGAGTCCTCATGACGAAGCCAGGATCATTGAACTCCCGGCTGGCTATATGGGCGATCTTGCTAACACCGTACAAGCTGGTGTTTGTGTCGCAAAAAGCTGTTAAAGGTCAAGCTCTGGCCGACTTTTTAGCTGCGCACCCCATCCCAGAATTCTCAAAACTCTATGAAGATATCCCGGATGAGGTCCAAGAATCCAACGTCACCGAAGGAAGCTCTATTTGGCGGATGTTCTTCGACGGCGCTTCGAGAACAGGCCCCAAAGGCCAAATTATCGCAGGAGTGGGGGTAGTCTTAGTCTCCCCCGATCAGCTGGTCATCCAGCGTGCGTACTTCCTTTCGAAGCCATGCTCCAATAACGTTGTCGAGTACAACGTACTCGTCATGGGACTCCAGCTCGCACAACAGCTGGGGGTCGACCATCTGGAAGCTTATGGCGACTCAAAACTCGTCGTAAACCAGGTTCGGGGACAATACGAAGTTCGCCATGAAGATTTAATCCCTTATCATGAAGTCGCATTGAACATCATTTCAACCTTCACCGGGTTCTTCATTGAACATGTCCCCCGTTTACAAAACTTGGAGGCCGATGCTCTGGCCGGCCTCGCAGCCTCATTAGCAGTGCCCTTTGGGACTCAACACTATATCACGGTAACAGGACGAGATCTGATTTGTCCCAGAAACAACCTATGCTTGCGGGTGGCTCACGCCATGCCGACAAATACTGGTGTTAATGTCCGAGACTGGAGGTTCCCGTTCATCGACTTCGCTGTCTACGGAATCCTTCCAGAGGACCCGAAGGAAGCCATCTCAGTCAGGAGACGCTCTCTTCGATTCTACTACGATACGGCTACCAAAACGCTGTACCGACGCTCCTTCGATGGGCTCCTCCTTCGATGCCTGTCCAACGAAGAAGCAGCCGAAGCTCTTCAAGAAGCTCATGACGGAACTTGTGGAGCTCATCAACCCGGTCCTAAGTTGCAAGATCGACTGCGACGTATGGGCTACTACTGGCCAACCATGGTTGCCGATGCTGTCGAATATGCCAAGAAGTGCCACGCGTGCTAACTTCATGCAGACTTCATACATACACCATCGGAGCCGCTACATCCTACAGTCGCCTCCTGGCCCTTCGAAGCCTGGGGCATGGACATTGTAGGGCCAATCACCCCTCCTTCATCGAGAGGACACCGTTTCATTCTGGCCATCACCGACTACTTCTCCAAATGGGCGGAAGCAGTTCCACTAGCAGAAGTAAAAAGCTCCAGGGTGGTCAGCTTTATCAAACACCATGTCATTTACCGTTTCGGAGTACCCCGGCGGATCATCCATGATAATGGTCCTCAGTTTATCAGCCACATTTTCAGCAGGTTCTGTGACAAGAATCGCATTCAGAACGTGGCCTCAACCGCCTACAATCCGGCAGCAAACGGATTGGCTGAGGCATTCAACAAAACTATCATTAGGCTGCTCAAAAAGGTCGTGTCATCCAACAAACGCGACTAGGACGAAAAGCTTGGCGAATGCCTTTGGGCCTACCGCACAACGGTACGGACCCCAACAGGCAACACTCCATTCTCCTTGGTCTACGGGAGCGAAGCAGTACTGCCTCTCGAGATACAGATACCTTCGCTCCGCGTAGCAATCACAAACGAACTCACAGAAGAGGACAATCAACGTTGTCGTCTGCGAGAACTGGAGGCACTTGACGAAAAGCGTCTCTTAGCTCAACAACGCATCGAGCTCTACCAAGCCCGTATATCACAGGCTTTCAACAAAAAGGTCAAAAAGAGGACTTTCCAAGTTGGCGACCTGGTTTTAGCAGTCAGATGACCAATGGTGTTGACCCATAAGACACCAGAAAAGTTCGAGCCCAAGTGGGAAGGACCTTTCATCATAGAGACGGTATACTCAAACGGTGCTTACCGCCGCGCCAAACCCAATGGGGACTTGTTTATGATGCCCATCAATGGCAAGTTCCTAAAGAAGTACTATTCTTGACATCCTCCAGACATGTACTTCCTCAAACAACCTCTTTCCACAAACTCATACGCCTCCGGAACCCAGCTGTTCCGTGGCATCTTCCAGTAGAAAGATAACCACGTCCATATTACCTCTGAGTTGTCTCTCTACATCCTACAAAGCAGAATCTTACACTTCGTAAGCCTACGCTACCCTTCATGTTTACCACGTCCACATTACCTCTGAGTAAACATCTTGTACAAACAACCCCTGCGTTATTGTACATTTATCGCAGAACTTCCACGTCCATATAACCTCTGAGTTGTTCAGCGTATCCCCCAAGATCATTCCTACCACGTCCATAATACCTCTGAGTAGGGAGATTCTATCATTTCGAACCCAATGATTGCCATGTCCACATTACCTCTGAGCAAACATAATGGTTCCTTCAAACTTATTATCTGTACCTGAAAACCAAGGTACGCAAAAGATAATAGGTCCACACAAATCATCAAGTTCATGACAACAAAAGATGAACACATCACAAAAAAAAGGTTGTAGACTTCTTTATTCTTCTGAAAAAGGAGTACAAGAAACTACATCATCCCCCAGCAAGGGTTGCAAAAGAACACAAACAAAAAGGGAAAAAGCTATGGTCCCTGAATCTCCCCAGGATGGGCTGAGAGCTCTCTGACTCGAAGCTTTAAGTCGACTGCACGGGCCTCCACCGTCGCCAGGACTCGTCGCTCTGCTTCTTTGTGCATCAATTCAACGGCCCCAGCGGAAGTATCACTTGCATGCTTCTTATCAAGCTGTTGTCGTTGCTGCGCCAAGACAAGAGTCCGCTGAGTAAAGGTCGCCTCATCCTTCTTAAATGCTACATGTTCAGCCCGGACACGCTCGACCTCTAACTGGAGTCGGGCCCGTTGGTCTTCAAGGCGGCGCATCTGGGTGTCGATATCCTCGATATTAGCTTCCAATGCAGCTCGAGTTTCCACCATCGTCTTCATGGACTGAGACAACTGCTCTACCGCAGCCTCAGTCTCAGCCACCTCGTGCTCCCAAACGCCCATGGTGGCCTGGTATGAAGACTCGATCTCGGCGATCAGCTTCCCCTTCTCCGTATCTATCAGGACAGAGAGGTCATTTCGCTGGATGCGTTGAAGTTCCGTGAGCCGCTCATCCAGCTCAATCACCGAAGCCTCCAGAATTTCGGCCATATGGTCGTGGCCTTGGTGAATACGAATCAGCTCGATGCAGGGCATTGCCAGAGCTTTTGCCGTCGTAAAACTCCCATTGGCATCCATCACAGCAGATACACCCTTCTGCAATATTTTGTACACCCCCTCGATGAGAAATTTCACATACTCGTCTGCATCCGCCAGGACCTGCGGCGTCATCGCGGGAGTTGGAGGAGCTACTACAGTTTACAGACCGGAAGAAGATCCGCCAACCTCAATCAGCGAGGCTTGAACCTCGACATCAATGGGCTCTTCATCAACAGGGGCTGGACTTCTAGCCCGAGGAGCCGAAGCAACAGAAGGAGCCGGCACAGGCGTCGAGATGGTCCCCCAAGTAGAAGAAGCGACACAGGGTTCTACACCCTTACCCTTCTCAAGTCCGGAGGAACCACCGATGTCAACGGCCACCTCTTCCACCCCCAACGTCCTATCAACAGTTGGTACCTCCCTTGGCAGAATAGGGAGATTATCACTTGTCTCTTGACCCGTCGCAGCAGTCTTGACTGGCAGACGGGTCTCATCATCGAGTCCCTCAACAGGGACAGAATCTGTCGCTACCTCCTGAGTGGTAGCTGCCTCAACTTCCACGGTTGAAGTCGGAGTAGGACTCGGCAATGGTGCGGCCGACCTCCCCTCATCATGATAAAGAGGGGATTCAACCCTCTCCTCTGTCTCAACCATATCTGCTATCCCCGCAGCAGATTCTTGCAAGACCGGAGGAACGTCATCGGAAGGCGACGAACTCCAGTCCACTTCATCATCAGGATGCCTCGAGTCCGCAGGACCCTCAGCATCCAAGGCTTCACGGCAGATGGTGCTCTTCCAGAAGTTGTTGCGACCTCGAAGTCAGGAGATATTAAAACCTCCGCAGGAACATCTTCGGGACCTTCCTCCACGGGAGACATTAGCATCGGTGGAATACGCTCATCAGAAGAGCCTGCCACCTCCTTCGGTTTACTAGCGCCCGATTTTGAAACACGGGACTTCTTCTTCAATCCCTACAAGAAGAAGAGCATAAGTCGCCACAATGACGAAAAGAATTGGAATTACGAAATATTTCTTACCTCAGCAGGGATTGATCCTGCTGGCATTATAAGAGGCACTTCCGTAACCTTCGGGATCGGCACCTTTCTCGACCTTTTCGGTACAGAAGAACCAGCTTCTGTGTCAGCACGCCTTTTCCTGACAGACGGGTCTCCCACTGGTACTGCAGCAGCAGCCCGATACCCCGCCAACTCTGGTGGACGATATGATCGGGCTGCCATCAACATATTCGCTGTCGCCTCCAGCTGGGTTCCAATAATGAAACTAGTCTCCCTGTCATAACCAGGAGATATAGCAGTCATAGTGCAATACAGCTTGGCGGCCGGATATAGGATCGACGGCCGAGGATTGCGAACTGGCGTGGTGAACTTAACGCTAATGCATCCAGCGTTATAATATTGCCAGCCCCGGGCTCCATCCAGCAAACTCCCGATGAAGCCTAAACTACTACTGGGATTCCGCAACATTAACTGGGTATAGCCAAACTGACGAGCAAATCGGCTTGGCAGATAAGGCTCCAGATAACACCTATTTTGGTTGCGATAGACCAGGTGAGAAGGCCGGATACTCTGCAACCAACAAAAACTCCATTTCGGCAAAGTGATCGCATCTTCGCCAGAGTCAACTAAATCTTCGTCGGCCTCGAAATCTTTGAAGATCGGGCCAACCTTGGCAATCTCCCACCCCTGAAGGTAGGACAAGACTCTCCTGCAAACGGGGACGCCAGTGTAAGACCACTTCCTCTTATAGAAGCGGCGAATGAAGGCATCTCCTTCGACATGGTCCTCCTCCGGACCGGGACTCATCACGTTCGGATGATGCAAGATCAGCCACCCTATAAGATAATGAAAAGGCAGCTCGGCCTGGGGAAAGTTATCATTATTACCTCTCTCGTGGATCACATCATCGGCAAAAGACCTCAAACCGCGCAACAGGTTGCACACCATCGCGGGGAGGAGAGCCAAAGGTCGTCCACAGGCCAACTTCACCGCAGGCAAAATGAGATTCCGATGTACCCTCTCGACGGCACCGGATCCACCTGCAAATACGTAATCCCGGAGCCATATCATCAAGTAGGACATCAACACTGCCTTGGATGACATCCGGTGCCCGCAGTGCCAGAAACAGCTGTACGTAGCCTTGCCGCCCTCATTAGAGTGTGGGGTCCTTTCGTCCAGCCGGCTTATTTCAGAACTCACTTCCGCGGGCTTCAATCCCTGCGGAGTCGCAAACCGAATCCTCGAAGGATCCGTCAAGTCCTGCCTGAAGACGTAGTCCCTCCAAGCAGTCACATGAGGCTGGGTCTTGCCCTTGTCCCTCCGGTGCATCAGATAATGATGGCTTGTCACCTCTTTGAAAACAGCCATCATCTCCGGATCCTTATCCTCCAGAACTTGGATCTCTTCATTTGATGGAAAATATTCCTCGTACGGTTCCGAGCCCCAAGGAAGCTTGGACACTTCGTACATCTCATGAAGGGCTAATCCCAACTCCCCCACCGGGGTAAAGAAGCTACCAGTCTGGGCATTGAAAAACTCCAAGAGCGCAAGGAACATAGGCTTATTGAGGTCCACGCCTGCCTGCGTGGCCCGAATGGCGGCTGTCAGCCCGATCTCTTTAAGCTCAACCTTGAACCTTGAAAGCACCCAAGTGGTCAACTCGTCCCACTTCGGGATGTAGTGACACCAGCCTTCGACTCTGAAGCTACCTGTCGGATACATCACCTTTGATGTCAGCATCCGATTTGCAAAGATCGGGGCACTGAAGGGAAACGTGTCGTTTGGAACCTCACTGTAGATGCTCCCAGGACGCAAGGCTCGGTAACTGAAAGAAAAACCGGCTCGGGAAGCGGTCAAAGTATCTCGCTGATTCGAGGAGGCGTCAATTGAGAGGGTACCTCCCAAGGCCCCTCCTTGAGAGGGAGTAAGTTCCCAACCCATCCTTCTCTTCGAAGCTAGACGATAAAAAGCCGTCAGCGGCAACTGGCGGTCAACCTGCCGCATGTACAAAACCATGCCTTTGGCAGAAAAGAACCATTCTTCTCTAATCCTCAGTATCTTCGCTTCGGAAGAGACTAGTCGGTCGCCAAACAGAAAGGCAGGTTTTAAGAAAGTTACACTTTCGGATTCAGCAGACTTCAGTTTACCACTCTCCATCATACTCTGGAGGAAAAGAGGCAACTGGGTCTGGATTTGTAGCATTCTCTCACGAGGTTGGTCCTGTAAGATAGCATCCTTCGCAGGATTGATCACCGCCTCGTCAAAATCAACTCCCATCTGACAAAGAGAAGCGTCCAGAAGGACCTCATTCAACAAAGGGATCGTCATCGACACTGATACAACAAAGATGGAAGTCAGGCAAAAAGAAAAATGTCAAATAGCTTCGGCGCATCATCAGGGCGTAAGCCCATGCGCGTCAACTTGCTTCGGCGCATCATCAGGGCGTAAGCCCATGCACGTCAGCATTGGAGCTTCGACGCATTCAGAGCGTGAGCTCATGCGCGTCAGCGAAGGCTTCGGCGCATCATCAGGGTACAAAACCCATGCGCGTCAGCCATTAAACCTCGGTACATGATAAAGGTGTAAACCTATGCACGTCGGCGGGGTAGAACCTCGGCGTATTATCAGGACAAAAGTCCATACGCGTCAGCAAATCTGAGTTAGGGCACAGTCTGGCCCAAAAGCTTATGTGAAGGAGATGAACCCACCCGTCACCTCAGGACGAACGTCGGCCGGAGTTGCAGGGGTGATAGGTGCATCCTCACCAACGAACTCCTTCGCTTTCTCCTTCCCCTTGCCGGCACCACCGCGAGGAGTCTTGGGAGCCATTCTCTCAGAGAAGAAAAAAAGTTAGGGTTTTGAAGAAAAAACTCTAAAGAAAGCAAAGGCACAGAGCAGATGAACTCTCTCTCTCTCTCTCCAACCCTTACCTATTTATAGGGCTTGGTCGCACGCGTGAACCGATGACGTGTAATCTCAGCCGTCACTTTGAGTTTCGTGAGGAGATAACAACAAATACAACCAAAAGATCATCATTAATCTTTTGGGTTACCAAGGCGTCATCATCATCAACTGAAAGGAGCATGCGCCCGAACAAGCATGCGCCCAAAAATTATGCGCCCTGACCTCCATGCTTCTTATTCAAAGTATTCCAAAACTTATTCAAAAGTTTTGAAAACTTTGAAGGGGGTCTTGTAGAAGCATAAAAATTCACAACCAGAAAGCCCATGCGCCAGACACTACATGCGCCAGAACTCGGACAGCTAATCAAATAAGCCATAGACATTCGAAGAAGGACTTTATTTATATAAATATAAGTCTATTACATGTCTAGAAAAGATTGTACAAAGGAGAATTTCTACAAAGGAAGGATCCTAGATCTACAGCCAACAACCACCATACGCCTTCCAGATAGGCACAGCAACCACCATGCGCTTTCCGATAGGTGCAGCAGTCACCATGCGCTGTCAGCCAGGCGCAACAGATGTCATGCGCCTCCAGCCAGGCGCATCCTAGCATCTCTTCAACAGCTCAGTTATGTGCATCCAGTTCAGTTATGTGCATCCAGCTCAGTTATGTGCATCCCTTCAGCAGCTCAGTTATGTGCAACTCTTCCAACCAGGCTCACCTGGCCGAGCAGAGCCCAGATGTGCCGCTCTTCCAGCCAGGCTCGCCTGATAAGTGCTTCGCCAAGCAAAGCATTTAACCCTCTGGCTGGAACCAAGGAAGAGAAGAGCACCGCAAATGCTGTGGCCAGGGGAGGCTTCGAAAGAGCCTCCAAAGACCAAGGAAGACCGTGATCGAAATCATGGCACAAGGAGCTTTCAACACAATCAAAGTGGGCGGCACCCACTTTGAAGGAAGAGAGAGCCTAGCACCACCATTCCGATCTACGGCTCTTCCGGAACAACGGAGACGAGGCCCGAACATCCTTATCTTTGGATGCAACAGGCACCTTCTGCCTGCCTCAGAAGCCCTCAACTCCGTCTTTTGGATGTAACAGTCACCTTCAAGTGCATCGAAGACAACACGACGTCTCATCTTTACCCTCGGGAGCACTTCGTCAACAGAATGCACCCACATATCCAAGTTCATGTTGGAAGTACGTGAGGGAATGAGGAGCAAACCTTCTCTCCATGCCACTATTTATAGGCCGGGCAAATCAAACCCACGCGCCAAGTAGATGACTCTCCGAATTCTGTGCAATGAATTTGCATTAAATGGATGAACCGGACGCCTCAAATTCAGCCAAACGGCTATTTATAGCACTCGAGGAGCGAGACAGCCGCGTCATTAAAGGACATGTCAGATGCGCCAGCCAAACAGCGTATCACATGGACGCGCCCTCCAGTATCAGGCGTATCACACAGACGCGCCCTACAGTACCCGGCGCATCACAGAGGATGCGCCCCCCCTCACATCTCCATGCCGAGTGGAACACCAACCAATGTGCCCACTCAGTTGTCCATCGAACGTCACAAACATTAAATGCTGAACTGACACCAGAGTTGGCAGCACGCTTCCCAAAGTCTGAACAGTTGACAGCTTTTTCAGAGAACGAAGCGTCGGCAATGTCAGCATCATCATGACTCTATTCCGACGGCTACTGCCACGTGGCCATCCGTATGCGCCTCTACGGCCATACGTCCAAATCACCATGCGCCTCTACGGCCATGCGTCCAAACCAGCATGCGCCTCTACGGCCATGCGTCCAAACCAGCATGCGCCTCTACGGCAATACGTCCAAACCAGCATGCGCCTCAAAAGCCATGCGCCTCAGACCCTTCACTGATCCCTAAAGACAGAAGAAGAGTCTCCAGTTGAAGCTTTGCATGCGCCTCAAAAGCCATGCGCCCAGACTGATCTATGATCCCGAAAGACAGAAGGAAGGTCACCTGCATGCGCCTCAAAAGCCATGCGCCCTAAATGGTTTGTAACTCCTAAAGGTTATGAGCCGCAGCCTCCTCCTGCGCCCAGATCCAAGGTGCAGCTCACCAGATCACTGCCCCCTCCAAATCCGAGATCTTTGAGCCATGGGTCGATGACACATGTCCTTTGACTCAACTCGTCCAAGATTTCAGCAACAGAAAGATCTTCTCCTCTGCTACGTGCCGGCTCACAACAGCAGTATGAAGAGTTCTCCCCCTCAATCAGGGCGCATCATCTACGCGCCCTCATCAGCAACTTCCATGTGGCGTCCCCACACACCGGCGCATCCTATATGCGTGCATGAGCAGCCAACCTGCCCAGCTATAAATAGAGGGATCATTTCCTTCTCACCCACGGACAACAGACAGAATCCACAACGAACATACAAGGAATCATCAGAGAGGCAGATACAGACACTCAACGTCTTCCTCCTCTCAGCAAGCTCCAGCACCCAGAGCAATCCACGCCTTCAGAGAACCGATAACCGTTGGCAGCCGGTCAACGGAGTCAACGCAGTATCACTCGCTCTATTGGCACTAAGGACCCAGCTTAAACAAAAGTGTACTCCTAGGACTACATCTAAGTCCTACATTGTAACACTGTTCTGTTTGTATTAAAGTTTTCAATCAAACAATTTTAATGGCAAACACAAGTATCTTTGAATGTTTACTCAAAAGCAATAAAATTCAACTCCCTGATCCAAAGAAACCTGATGAAGTCAATAAGACTGAT
Source organism: Iris pallida (assembly GCA_029216955.1). Lineage (NCBI taxonomy): Eukaryota > Viridiplantae > Streptophyta > Magnoliopsida > Asparagales > Iridaceae > Iris > Iris pallida. The sequence goes on from JANAVB010033217.1 coordinate 12,731, forward strand.
CATCCCAAGTATTGTGTCTATCACCGATTCATTGGACATTCTACTCGAGCATGCTATGTGCTCAAAGGTAAGATTCAAGAGCTTGTCAATGCTGGTGTAGTCACTCTACAACAAGATGAGAAGACTGTTACTGCAAATATGGTTTCAGCCCAGTTTGGAGATTTCCCTCCACATATGATACAGCATGGTGTCATTCCAATTCCTAAAGCAACTCTTGAGATTGAGAATCTCCCGCTTCCATCCAATGAAGGTCTTATTCCCTTGTCTCTTGACAACGGTGAAATTATGTGGATCCATCCTGATCTTGCTCCAGAATTTGAGATATCTTCCAAGAAGAAAACTCGTTCTAAAGGCAAAACCAAGATTTGCAACATGGTATCTTTTGATCCCATTGTTGACGAAGAGATTCTGTTAGGCACCAGATCAGGAAAAGCTTATTTGAAAGATCATTCTGAAGGTCAAAAGGATCCTGCTTCTTCTTCCGAACCTGCTCTGGCACAACCTGCATCTGCTGAAGAGGTCCCTTCTACATCTTCACCAGTCATAGTATCAATTCCTCCTAAGCCAACAACGGCTGGCAAAGGCAAGCAACAAGTTCGATTTGACAAACCTCTAAAGAAGTCATCTCCTACTGGGCTTGAGAAGCCTTACAACTTTGATATATTGGCTCAATTAGCCAATACACCAGCTAGGCTGTCAATCTTTGAACTCTTGCGTCTTTCCAAAGAGACACGAGAAACTCTAAGTGAAGCTCTGATGCAGGCTGAAACTTGCTTAACTCTTCTCAAGAAGCCAGAATCAGAACCAGTCTCTTGTCATCACTGTCATAGTGTCTTGGAACTGATCCCAAACATTACCTTCACTCAAGATGATATGTTAATGGAAGATAATAGACATGATCGTCCTCTTTACTATATAGGATATGTTGATTCAATGAAGGTTGATCGTATCTTGATAGATCCAGGATCTGCACTTAGTATCATGCCAAAGACTATGCTAGATGCGTTAAAGATACCGGTGCATAGTCTTTCAACTACAATCACTACTATCTTGGGATTTAACCAAGGAAAGAGTGAACCTTTGGGTAAGATCCGCCTGTTCAAGAGCGGCCTTAACTATGGTAAAGGTAGACGAACTCCCATTCGTACAACAGTTCCAAACGAAAAATCACAAATGTATTATGGCAGGACCAAGAAAGGTCTCGGATATACTTCTCCTCCACTGTTATCCCCAGCGGCTTCTGAATCAGATAGTGAAGAACGTTCTAATTCTTCTGATTCCAGATCCTGGGATTCCGATACCAGCATCGGTGAAGTCCATCGTATAATTGTATCTTCTAATATGGTCTCCGTTGAACTACCAGAAGGTTGTGATGAAGACGTTGAAGAAAGTCCGGAAACAGATCCTTGGGCTCAACATATGGATAACCAATGGGTACTTCGTTTTGAACAACGTGAACCTCCTACTGAAGATCAATTAGTTCAAATTGATGTAGGGGAAAGCGAGTCACCTCGGCCAATCTTTATTAGCAAGAATCTTCTAGAAGCAGATAAGCAAGAGTTGATTCTTCTTATTAAAGAATATATTGACGTCTTTTCTTGGAGTTACGAAGACATGCCAGGTTTAGATCCCAAGATTGCTACTCACAAACTGAACATTCTTCCTAATGCTAAACCGGTTAAACAGCAACAAAGGCGATTTAAGCCTGAAATGATGGACGCAATTGATGAGGAAGTCAAGAAGCTCATCGCTTGTGGCTTTATTCGAGAAGAGCAGCATCCTGATTGGGTAGCCAATGTCGTCCCAGTTTTGAAGAAAACTGGAAAAGTTCGAGTCTGTATCGACTTCCGAGATCTCAATGAAGCATGTCCGAAAGATGAATTTCCTCTTCCTATCACAGACGTCATGATTGACAATACTTGTGGGTTCGAGCGAATATCTTTTATGGATGGATTCTCCGGATATAATCAGATTAAAATGTATCCTGAAGATGAAAAGCATACATCTTTCCGCACTCCTCGAGGAGTCTATTGTTACACAGTGATGCCATTTGGTCTCAAGAACGCTGGTGCAACCTACCAACGGGCTATGAGTACTATTTTCAGAGAACATCTTCGTAAAACAGTCGAATGCTACGTTGACGATATTGCTGTCAAAAGTCGTCTAAAAGAAGATCACATCCAAGATTTGAGAACAATATTTAATCTCATGCATCAACATTAGCTCAAGATGAATCCCACCAAGTCATTCTTGGGTGTCTCTAGTGGCAAATTTCTCGGCTTCGTCATTACCTCTAAGGGTATACACATGGATCCCGAGAAGATCAAAGCCATCCAAGAGATGCGTCCTCCACGCAACCTAAAAGAGCTACGAGAATTCCAAGGCCGACTTGCGTACATCAGGCGATTCATTTCGAACTTGTCTGGACGCTGCAGACCATTCACTCAACTAATGAAGAAGGGTGTATCTTTTGTTTGGACTGAAGAGTGTTAACGAGCATTCGACGATATCAAACAATATCTTATGAACCCACCAATTTTGGTGCCACCTATCTCTGGTATTCCATTCTTGATTTATGTCCGTGCTATGGACCATTCATTGGGTGCTTTACTTGCCCAAAAGAACAAAGAAGGCCATGAACAAGCTATCTACTATCTTAGCCGAACTATGATTGGTGCTGAACATCGTTATAGTCCGGTCGAGAAAGAATGCCTGGCTCTCATGTTTGCTGTGCAAAAGACGAGGCATTATATCATTGGTCAAACTATTCATGTTATATCTCGAGTTAACCCTCTCCGGGTACTCATGAAGAAACCTAGTACACTTAATTCTCGGTTGGCTATATGGGCAATCCTGCTAGCTCAATATGACATGGTGTATGTTCCACAGAAATCTGTCAAAGGTCAAGCGTTGGCGGAATTCTTAGCAGCTCATCCTGTGCCTGAGACATCTAAACTCTATGACGAAATTCCTGACGAGACATTAGAAGTCAACATGATCTCCGAAGAGTTTCCAACCTGGCGTCTATTCTTTGATGGTGCATCAAGAATTGGACCAAATGGTGCTATAGTGGCAGGTGTTGGAGTTGTTCTCGTTTCTCCAGACGGATTAACTATCTAAAGAGCCTACTCTTTAGATGAACCTTGCTCTAACAATGTGGCAGAGTACAATGCTTTACTTGTCGGCCTTCAGCTAGCTAAACAATTGAATGTTGAATATCTGGAAGTTTATGGTGATTCTAAACTGGTTGTGAACCAGGTTAGAGGAACCTATGAAGTCCGTCATCAAGACCTAGTGCCTTATCATGAAGCGACAATTAATATAGCTACATCATTCAAAGCTTTCTTCATCGACTATGTTCGACGAGCTTGCAATACTGAAGCCGATGCTTTGGCCAATCTTGCAGCTGTCTTAGCCATCCCTATCAAAAGACATCAGGTGGTGGTTATTTCTAACCGAGAACTGTTCTGTATTGAAAATAATCGTAATATTGAATTTAGTAATCTTACTGAAGTCAATGTTATTGATGACGATTGGAGAACTCCTTTTATCGATTTCGTAGTACATGACATACTCCCTGAAGATCCTAAGGAGGCTACAAGCGTTCGACGTCGATCTCTACGATTTTATTACAATCAAACCACCAAAACACTCTATCGGCGAACTTATGATGGTCTTCTTCTACACTGTTTAGCTGGTGATGAAGCCAAACAAGTGTTGCGTGAAGCTCATGATGGCGTCTGTAGAGCACATCAACCTGGTCCTAAATTACAGGATCGCATCCGACGTATGGGTTATTATTGGCCCTCTATGGTATCAGATGCCATTGAATATGCAAGAAAATGTCGTGCTTGTCAAATCCATACAGACTTCATTCATCAACCCTCGGAATTCTTACACCCGACTGCTGCTTTCTGACCTTTTGAAGCTTGGGGTATGGACATCATAGGTCCTATTAATCCTCCTTCTTCTAGAGGACATCGGTTCATATTGGCGATAACCGATTACTTCTCCAAGTGGGCTGAAGCTATACCTCTGGCTGAAGTCAAGACTAGCAGTGTCATTAACTTCGTTAAACATCATATCATCTATAGATTCGGTGTACCTCGAAGAATCATTCATGACAATGGACCTCAATTCATTAGTCAGAAGTTCACTAGATTCTGCGATGATCATCGGATTAACAATGTTGCTTCGACGGCCTACAATCCTGCTGCTAATGGTTTAGCTGAAGTCTTTAACAAAACCATTATTAAGCTCCTTAAGAAATTTGTATCCACTAATAAACAAAATTGGAGCGAGAAACTTGGCGAGTGTCTTTGGGCCTATCGAACTACAGTCCGCAATCCCACAGGCTTTACACCTTTCTCTTTGGTGTATGGCTGTGAAGCTGTCCTTCCTTTGGAGTTACAAATTCCTTCTTTAAGGATTGCTATTGCCAATGAGCTCACTACAGAAAACAATGACCTTCTTCGACTTCAAGAGTTAGAGGCATTGGATGAAAAGCGGTTAATGGCTCAACAGCATATTGAGTTATACCAAGCCCGCATCTTAAAGACATTTAATCGTAAAGTGAAGGTCAGAGCCTTTCAGCAAGGAGAACTTGTTCTAACGGTCAGACGTCCTATGACTATGACTCATATGAGCAAAGGAAAATTCGATACAAAATGGAAAGGTCCCTATGTTGTAAGCAAAGTCTTCTCAAACGGAGCTTATCAACTTTCAGGACTTGATGGTCGAGTTGCTATGATGCTTATCAATGGCAAATTCTTAAAGAAGTATTATGTATAAATGTAAATACTTGTAAGTTATCAGACAGAATCAAGTTCATAAATAAAATTCAAATTTTATTATATGATAGTACATATTAAAGGTCACTATCATCTTTTTCTATATTGGGACGAGGGCCACTGCCGTCCTTCTCAAAAATGCGGTCAGTAAAAGAGCCAAGAACCTCCTTGCTGGATCCCACAAGAAACTTGCAGGCGGCCATCCTCATGGCTTCTTCTTCTTTAGTCTTTCCTGGTTCGAGCAGGAAGTCCAAAATGTCCCGCGATGGCTGGGGTGCAGACGAACTTTCGCCTACTTCTGCCTCCTTCGGCTGAATTGGATCGGCAGGGCGATCTTCAATGCCCTTCTGAACCTTCGCAACCAGTATGTTAAGAATCCCGCCAATTATGCTGCTTCTGACATGGGCCTATAGCCCATTCTCAAGTAACTTTCCAAATTGTCTCCTCTCTTCAAAGGAAGATATTCATGGTCATCCATCACTTCTTTATCAAAGTGACCACTCTGTTCCATTAATTTTCTGACCTCTGTATGGCTCAAAGGTTTAAAAAAGGTTGGGTATCATTTATCGTTCTCCTTGGTTTTCTTCTCCTCTATATGATTAAGAAACAGATATGGTAGCCACTTTGAAGAATAACAAGTATTGGCAGTGGCACTCTTGTAAAATAAAGAGCAGATCTTGTAATGGCACAATAGTTCTTCGAACACTGTCACCATCTCTGGATTCTTTTTTCTGAGCTTGTTCAACTCATTATTTGTTGGTACATACTCCTCATACGGAGCATCTGCCATGGGCAAGAACGAGATATACTTCATCTCGTGGAGTACAAAGCCCATCTCTCCCCCTGGGGTCATAAAAGTTCCGGTCCTGTAGTTGTATCTCTCAGCTAAGGCTAAGAACATATGAGGATTGGGAGCAAATCCATATACAGTGGTATGCACTGCTTCATACAGGTTGATTTGTTAGAGTCTGTCTTGGAATTTTCCCAGATCCCAATTCGCGATATAACTCCATTGCTTGTAGTCTGGATTCACCAATCCAGTCATTCTTATATCTTGCTCAGGATATTTTCCTTCAACCTTCGCAAACTCATTTGCGAATATTGGTGTCCTAACAGGCATTAGCATGGAGGAGTTCTCTGGTGGAATGCAGCCAGGTCTTAAGCCTCTCAGTAGGACACTATATCTGTCGGAAGAGCTATAAACATATCCTTATGTTGTGGCCCCTTCTTTACGAAGATTTTTCCTGCCCGAGCATCCTGAAATAGAGTGATATTCCATTCCATCTTCCTAGGGTAGCTTGCATGAGCGTACCATGACAAAGGAAGGCAGCGAGCGATGTCGGGTATAAAAAAGATCTATCTTGCTGGTGAACTACCCTATCTTTCATCCTTGGCCTAGGCTGAGAGGCTCTCTCAAAGGCGTCACCGAATAGGAATAAGGGTTTCTTGTGAATTACAGCATCAGCTGATTCTAAAGGCTGTCCGTTCATCAAACACATCAAAGTTTCATTGTCCTGAGAAATCAATATAGCCTGACGGGAGGCCGGCAGATCATACTGAGGGTAATGGACATGAGACAGATCTTCTTTGTATTCAGACTCTGTAAGGGTTCCCACAAAATGTTCGTAATCTGGATCTTCATTGACTTCAACTGCATCAACAAAACAGATGAAAATTAGTCCAAGACAAAGATTCTGTTTTTTAAACATAAAACATTAGAGTGCGCAATCTCAGATTGCGCTGACATGACTTGCGCAATATCAGTTTGCGCATCATAAAAGGTGTGCAAAGCAATGGTTTGCGCTGATATCTGTACAACTTAATTGTTTGCACTGACTTCCTGTCAGCACAAATCAACAATTTGTGCAAGAATGCAGCCTTCATAAAAATGAAGAACTGATAGTTGATGCAACCGAAACCCTAAAAAGGGTGGCGCAATATGAACTTATCTCTAAAAAGAGATGAGTTTCAAGGGAGTCGAATCACCCTAAGAAGGGGTTTTCGATCGGTTCAACTACCTCTCAGAGCAGGGTGTGCGGATTCGTGTCGGGAAGCTCGCCGTGCAACCCTGTCAGAAGACTCGGCCGGAGCTTTTCCCTTCGCGGCGGCGGCAGCGGCAGCATTTGATCGTCGTGGGGCCATGACAATCGTCGGAGGAGGAACAGTGAAGGTTTTCTTCTCAAAAAGCTCGAAAGATTGCAAAGTAAAGAATTGAAAACGAAAAGAAGGGTATTTATAGTTTTTGAAATACGAAACGGATGCCTCGGATTGCGCCTAAACTTGTGGTCCATTCGCTTTGCGCAGACAGCTCATCATATTGCGCAAAATGATTCAACATTCAAAAATTCAAAGTATTTCAAAATTTTGATTATAATCAACTTTCGAAAACTTTGAAGGGGGTCTTGTAGGTCCTAAAAAATCAAGTTGCATCAATCAACAAAGTCAAAAATTCAAGATATTCATCATTTTGATGAGTTGCGCAGACAACAGATTGCGTAGACATCACTTTGCGCAGGTTGGTTTGCGCATGTTCCCAACTGTGCAGGCTGACGTGGCAGAAGTCATCATTGACTGAATCAAATCAGATCTTCCTGACAGCTGACAACACGAATAACGAGGAAACTGTTCATTTTTTTTGCCGCACAGTGCTCGAGGGCGGCTGACAGGTGGCAGCACAATCCGTGGTTGCGCAAACCATTCATGCGCAATCCGTGGTTGCGCAAACCATTCATGCGTAGTCTGAGTCTGCGCAAACGAAAGTCTGCGCAGTTCACTTTGCGCATTCTACCAACATAACTGACCAATTACATGTGGCATTCATGCCATCAATTGCTCATTACGTGGCAACTGTCTATGCACGATCATGCGCATTTCAATCAAATAATGTCATGTGTCTCAGATATTTGGCCCACGATCCAATAACTGCCTGCGCAGTCCAGTGCTGCGCAAACCAGTTGCTGCGCAAATCAGCTTGCGCAGTCCAAAATAACTGAAAGTTAGTTATTTTCAGAACTCTATAAATAGAGTTTCAAGTCTTCATTTCAAGGGGATCAAGACCAGAGATCAGAAATCAGAGAGTTCAGGAGTTCTTGCCAAAGTGCTGCTGTATTCTTCCGAGACTTTTGTCTTCAACTTCAGAGGCTTTTGTCTTCAATTTCCAGAGTTGTTTTCAACTTCAAAGGCTTCGTCTTCAAAGTTCACATCGTCCAAGGGATAAAGCAATCGTCATCAAGATTGGATTCCTATAGTTGTAATTTTTCCAGAATTCTTGTAATCTTTATTACAGTTTGTATCAATAAAGTTTTATACTTTTGTTTTTTGTAAACAATCGTCCAGGAGACAAATGTACCCTATAGACATAGAATAGTGGGTACATTGCCCGGGAGACAAATGTACCATATAGACATAGAATAGTGGGTACATCGCCCAGAAGACAAATGTACCCTATAGACATATACTAGGTGCAATACTGGGTGGTGCGTTGGAAGTGTGCTCATCATGACAGATAGCTCCAAATCCATTCAGGTTGGAGTCGGGACAAAGGGCTTTCAGGTAACTGAGAAATTCTTCCCTCCCAATGATCCACATAATCAAGCTAGTTGCTTAGTCCTTAACATTTTCTTGCTGGATTCTGGGTGTGGCATTCCGCAGAATCCATCCTAGACATGATATGCAAGACTGGACCATACAAGAAAGTGCACTATAACAAGTCACAACAAGAAAATATAGTGAGCTGGAAGCTAGGAGTGTACTACGACGAGCCACTATAGAGAAAATATAGAGTGCACCATGACAGACCACTATCATGTAAGCAAGGAAAGACATGTACAAGAGTGCACCACGACGGATCACTATCTAGTAAGCAAAAAAGACATGTAACATTAGTGCGCCACGACAGGCCACTATTTTCACGCCTCGCTCCCATAGGAGCGATCGTCCTCGCTAAGACGTGATGCCGCACGAGCCTAGATTGCGCTCGTACAAGGCGGGTTCCATAACGGCCGATTTTAGCGGATGCGACGGGATCGTCGCACAGAAGTCCCATGTAGAGACATTGAAGAATAGCAGCAGAAATTAGAACAAATACAAGTTATTCAAAAGAAGCTCTTTATTGATATTGAAACAAAGGTTATAATGGGGTGCAAGGCCAAGATTACAATCACTCAAGCTCACATTATATGTCACTCAGCTCTCTCTCTCATCTCTCAAAATATGTTTTGAGCCAGCGGATGCTTTGGAAGGCGACGTCCATACATTATGTCCCGTATAAGTCTTGACTCCATGCGGCAGCACGCTTCGAATCGTCAAGGAACTCTGTTCCTCGACGCATCCAAGCGAGCTCCGTGCCACGAGCTTCTAACTGTGCCTGCACATAAAAACTATGTCGGTGTCAGTACTCAACTGTACTGGTGGAATGAGCTCCTCGTCCACCCATACAAAACCAACACGTTAATATACTTTGTGTGTAACATAGTCCCTTTATGATTGTCTTTCTACTCTTTCCTTAGGATCGGTTTTAGGACAGATGCCTTGGCCTATTTTGTGTCTCAAGACCATTTCGTGCTTGCAACGCAACATCAACTCAGCAACGTTGACCTATCAAGTCGTGCTTGCCTTACGACTTAAAATCAGAGATACAACTATGCGATAAGACTCCACTCCCGTGTGTCCGTACTATAAGTCCTTATTGAGGCCGTGCCTCGCAACTCAATGAGACTCAATCATATCGCCGCCTCGCGGCCCTTTCTACTTCAATCACCAACTGACCCAATCAGGACTTGTGGACTAAATGTCACTCGATCGACTTTGCCTTGCGGCATCTACTGACTTAAACTCAAGACAACTCAATCATAACTATGCAACTTATATGCAGACAACATAAGACTCGATGCCATATCTCGTGCCAAAGTACGTCGCCTACGTTGTAACCAAATCTTAGGCCGAACATTGTGTTCTAACTGTACACACACATTAAACTCGACTTCTTGATATAGTGCACTCAATACTCGACTCAATCCAAAGGCACACTCGCGGATTGCCGCCCGTACCGACTCATCTATATGAGGTCACTAGCATGACAAGCTATCTTGGACACATAGCTGGTATAGGATGGACCGATTACCGCAAGTAGCTAGCCCCGATGAGCGTCCACCGAATACTTACCTTTCGGCTCAGCTATCCCGCTCACATTCACCCTCGGTTTCCTCCTAGGCCAGAACGGCCCCGTGGCCCCGGGTTGTCGTCCGAGGAAACAAATCGCCCTTATCAACAAGTTGACCAATGACCATGCAAGACTCGACACAAACTGATATCTCACACAGTCATTCCTCTTCCAATGTTACCATCTCTTTCAAACCAATATCAAGACTTCTATCATTTGAGACCCCTCGACGACCCACGATCGCGAGCATTCTTTCCATGTTACCATATCATTTCATTCAACTCAATGCCTATTCGATGGTCCTTTCTTCAAAACTCATTAAATCAACCATGGTTCATGCCTTAAACACTAAGCCCGTACATCGTGCCTTAAATCGACTTATGTTCTACGCGACGCTATCACCCAAGTCATATTTTATATGACGGACTTTGAGACCGTAAGACTATATGGTCATATCCAACCGTAGAACTCATAGGACCGTGCTTGCTACCACTCCGATAGCCTAACATAACTTGCCTGACTTAAATGCACAACGACTCGACGAGCAAAGGCCGCGTCAAGCCTCGTATTGCAGAAATATGTCGTACATGCGTTCGACTTCTGAACGACCAAGTCATTTGGGTGCCTAGACTTATATCATAAGCCGTGCAACGCAACTTAACTTATGGGGGAAGCCAAGGCTATGCCAAGCCTTGGACGATAGGATCGTGCATGCTTTATGAAGCATTTATGCGGGCAACGCCTATGACTTAGGCTACGTTCATAACTTTGCCTACTCAACCAACTTTTCTTCTCCCAAGCCACGGGACGAAGGATCGAGTGTCATTTTTAAAGCACGCCGTGCACCAACTCTAAGCCGACCGTTGGACCTTTCCATATTCTAACTCAATTCGACCCGTCGGAATTATTCCCTTTAGCTATATGGATTCGTCTCTTTTATTATCAAGCCTACTTGTGCAAGTTAAAAACATACGATTTATTATATGAAGGCTAAGATGAGGCAAGTTCACCGAAACTACCCCACCTGAGTGAGCGGTCGCCTCGACCGAACGATGTCTTCGAGCAGCCGTTGTAAGGCTGAGTTTGAACGCCATCGGCGTTCCAATTCCTCCGATTGACTGAGCGGGACGGGACACTACATCATACACCACTCAGAAAAAGTTTCGTCCTCGAACCTAACTGAGTACTTACTAATATACTTATCACTCGAATGTTCAACGACTCTCGTGCACATTTTCTCTATGCATTTCTCAAATCTGAGCCACGCTCGTGCTACCCTCTATCCTTTCTTCAAAGCCCACGATCTCAAAATTCTTGACACTTCTCATTCCTCAAGTCTCACTTGAATTCAACATATCACTTAGTTTGGATCGTGCACATCCCAGGCGTCCCCAAAATACATACATTTTAACCAAGCCTTGTGATAGTGAATCCAATCCCACCTATTGATTCATCTACTCAATCCTAAAAATTAATCGTATCGATGCTAACTCTCGCAACATGGACATCTCGCCTAGCCTCTAGGCCATCTCATCCAGGCTAAAGTCAATTGTCAGTATTGGAATCACAGTTTCCAAACAACGATATCAATACTGACCCCATCCAAAGGTCAAACCAAGTCGATAGTACGGGGTTTTCTATCCAAGCTCGCATCACTCCGATTTCTAAACACCGAGCATCGATTTCCTACACACATCCCAACATTCATCGCACGGTGTCTGAGTCATTCAACAAAGCCATCATACGATAACTCACGTCTCAACCAATTCCTTGACATATCAAAATCACTCATTCATCAAGCCATTTCGTATAGTCTATCTCTTTGAACACGTTCGTCATAATCTGCCTATCAATCCTTCCAAGTCAAGCACGCTACGACGCAATTCATCGCTAAACCATAATTCACATTTCATATTCCCTAAGTCATTTATCCCAATTCACGTATTCGATCATGAGGTCGTCTAACTTAACAATATGTTGTGCCCCGATCTCACGCGATTCAGATTATCCACGGTGGACATGAATCACCATGCACGCTCCCGCGGGATAGTCATCCTCATCGGGACGTAACTCTTATTTTGTGTGTAGACTAATTCATTCTCGATGCGCGGATTGGACCTACTCAATCCTCAAGTTTATTTCATTCATCAATCGCAAGTTCTAATATCCTCGAATTCTCCTTCGCATCAAATCGACAAGTCGAGACAATCAAAGTTGTCGCATCCAAAATTCTACGAGTTCAATCATTCCCACAACATGAATTACCATGTCAGCGCTCACGCAGAATAATCGCCCCAAATCCGATGCGACGGATGTGCGAGGCTAGAGTTGCGCTCGCACAAGACAAGATCGTCGACGTTATGGTTATCAATGTAACCATCAAGACACAATCATTTTCTTCCAACATTATCTCAATCAAAATCCTAAGTATAGCATCCAACCGAACAATAACACTTGCACGATCGTTATTCGTCGAGTCAGAGTACCCCCGAGTTATCGTATATCAGTCTTTGATACGCCTCAATACCATCGACGATATGCGTAACCTGACGATCTTTCTTTGCAACCAATTTCGAGTTGTGTGAATGATGCTATCGTCCGACTGGATAATCTCCTCGTCATTCAAATTTAAGTTCGATTATTATCCCTCGATTCATTCACAACATCAATTTCCTCAAACCAATTTCACGTATTGTTCATCCGTTTATCTTAAGTCATCGACCAACGTGTTTACTCAATTCATATCATTCCTTGCTAACTCAAATCATCGAGCAACATTGAATCCAATCCTTAGAGTCATTGCGTAACTTCAAAATCAAACCTTTCATACACGCTATCTTTCCGTTGTGCTAATTTTTCGTATACAATCCGCATCAATTTCCTCGATCAAGTCATCCATTCGTACACCCTAACTTTTCCTCGATTCGATTTCACCTACTCAATCGTTTTCGCGTTTTATAATTCGCACAATTCTCAATCCCGTGCATGTTTCGTGCGCGTCCATTTCTAGGTTGTTCAAATCGACTCATCAAATCTCAAGACTACAACTTATTCAATGATACTCAATCTACGGCTTTACATACACGTGACGCTTGCTGATAGAATCACCAACACCCCGCATCCTCAATCGATCGACCGACATTCCTGAGACTATCGCATACACCAATCAGGAATGAAGTCATTCAACAAATTCTTAAAACTATCATTCGAATCAAAATCGACTTCTTCGGATCCCGTTCGAACCATTCCTCGATTTCCAAGCACGCTCATCTATATCGCATCGACGTTATCGTCGCTCGATAGTACCCCTATCGATAGTCATCTCACTTTACTCAATCGAGTTTGACTCATTCTTGCTCGACACTATTCAATTCCTGTACTTGACTTTTCTAAAGTCGACGCAACTTTGATGTATATGCCCAGTCCGACTTAGCCAACCGTGCTTACGCAAACCAACTTTTTGTTTTATCAAAAACTGTTCTCCTATATTTTGCAAAATAGTTAGACTTATTGTATGGACATCTATGGGACATTTGAGAGAGAGCGCACTAACGATAACAACTTGCGGAAGCAACAAAGTTTTGCGGAAACAATAATGTTAAAGAATTCAATCGATAGTCCAAGGATGTAAAGCCATACTCTGATACCATTATGTCACGCCCCTCTCCCGTAGGAACGATCGTCCTCGCTAAGGCGTGATGCCGCACGAGCCTAGATTGTACTCGTACAAGTCGGGTTCCATAACGGTCGATTTCAACGGCTGTGATGGGGTCGTCGCACAGAAGTCCCATGTAGAGACATTGAAGTATAGCAACGAAAATTAGAACAAATACAAGTTATTCAAAAGAAGCTCTTTGTTGATATTGAAACAAAGGTTACAATAGGACGCAAGGCCAAGATTACAATCACTCAAGCTCACATTACAAGTCACTCAGCTCTCTCTCTCTCTCATCTCTCAATACATGTCTTGAGCCAGCGGATGCTTTGGAAGGCGACGTCCATATATTATGTCCCGTATAAGTCTTGACTCCATGCGGCAGCACGCTTCGAATCGTCAAGGAACTCTGTGCTTCGACGCATCCAAGCGAGCTCTGCGCCACGAGCTTCTACCTATGCCTGCACATAAAAACTATGTGGGTGTCAGTACTCAACTGTACTGGTGGAATGAGTTCCTTGCCCACCCATATAAAACCAACATGTTAATTTACTTTGTGTGTAACATAGTCCCTTTATGATTGTCTTTCTACTCTTTTCTTATGATCGATTTTAGGACAGACGCCTTGGCCTATTTTGTGTCTCAAGACCATTTCATGCTTGCAACGTAACATCAACTCAACAACGTTGACCTATCAAGTCGTGCTTGCCTTACGGCTTAAAATCAGAGACGCAACTACGTGATAAGACTCCATTCCCGTGTGTCCGTGCTATAAGTCCTTGTTGAGGTCGTGCCTCGCAACTCAATGAGACTCAATCATATCGCCGCCTCGTGGCCCTTTCTACTTCAATCACCAACTGACCCAATCAGGACTTGTGGACTAAATGTCACTTGACCGACTTTATCTTGCGACATATCCTGACTTAAACTCAAGACAACTCAATCATAAATATGCAACTTATATGCCAACAACATAAGACTCGACGCCACATCTCGTGCCAAAGCACGTCGCCTACATTGCAACCAAATCTTAGGCCCAATATTGTGTTCTAACTGTACACACACATTCAACTCGACTTCTTGATATAGTGCACTAAATACTCGACTCAATCCAAAGGCACACTCGCGGATTGCCGCCCGTGCCGACTCATCTATATGAGGTCACTAGCATGACAAGCTATCTTGGACACATAGCTGGTATAGGATGGACCGGTCACCGCAAGTAGCTAGCCCCGATGAGCGTCCACCGAATACTTGCCTTTTGGCTCAGCTATCCCGCTCACATTCACCCTCGATTTCTTTCTAGGCCGAAATGGTCCCGTGGCCCCGGGTTGTCGTCCGAAGAAATAAATCGCCCTTGTCGACAAGTTGTTCAATGACCATGCAAGACTCGACACAAACCGACGTCTCACACAGTCATTCCTCTTCCAATGTTACCATCTCTTTCAAACCAATATCAAGACTTCTATCATTTGAGACCCCTCGACGACCCACGGTCGCGAGCATTCTTTCCATGTTACCATATCATTTCATTCAACTCAATGCCTATTCGATGGTCCTTTCTCCAAAACTCATTAAATCAACCGTGGTTCATGCCTTAAACACTAAGCCCGTGAATCGTGACTTAAATCGACTTACATTCTACGCGACGCTATCGCCCAAGTCATATTTTATATGACGGGCTTTGAGACCGTAAGACTATATGGTTATACCCAACCGTAGAACTCATAGGACCGTGCTTACTACCACTCCGATAGCCTAACATAACTTGTCTGACTTAAACGTACAACGACTCGACGAGCAAAGGCTGCGTCAAGCCTCGTATTACGGAAACGTGCCGCGCATGCGTTCGACTTCTGAACGACCAAGTCATTTGGGTGCCTAGACTTATATCATAAGCCGTACAACTCAACTTAACTCATGGGACAAGCCAAGGCTATGCCAAGCCTTGGACGATAGGACCGTGCATGCTTTATGAAGCATTTATGCGGGCGACGCCTATGACTTAGGCTACGTTCATAACTTTGCCTACTCAACCAACTTTCCTTCTCCCAAGCCATGGGGCGAAGGATCGAGTGGCATTTTCAAAGTACGCCGTGCACCAAATCTAAGCCGACCGTTGGACCTTTCTATATTCTAACTCAATTCGACCCGTCGGGATTATTCCCTTTAGCTATGTGGATTCGTCTCTTTTATTATCGAGCCTACTTGTGCAAGTTGAAAATATGCGATTTATTATGTGAAGGCTAAGATGAGGCAAGTTCACCGAAACTACCCTACCTGAGTGAACGGTCGCCTCGACCGAGCGATGTCTTCGAGCAGCCGTTGTAAGGCTGAGTTTGAACGCCGTCGGCGTTCCAATTCCTCCGATTGACTGAGGGGACGGGGCACTACAACTATCTAGCAAGTAAAGAAGACATGTAATATGAGTGCGCCATGATGGGCCATAACAAAAAAAATTTAGACATGGCATAGACTGCAAAGTACAATAAATCCGGGAAAGCATGGCAATACATATCATAGTATATAAGAAAGAATCGAAAGAAAAGACATGTCATGGCATGTGAGAAGGAATAAAAGTGAGTACGTATGCTAGTGTCAAGTGTACATAGGCTGTACAATTATTTTTTAATAATACAAGATTATCTAATCGTATTAAGAATTTATTACAGTCGAAGAAAATATCAAAAACGGCCAAGTACAGAAAATAAGCCAAAAGATCAAAACTATGATTAAAATTATCAATCGCACATGAACTCCAATTAAGGTGAAACAAGAAGATTCTCGAAGCCAAGACAAAGACCTACAACTTTCATGCTTTGAGTTTTTCAAGATTTTAGCTACAAAATAGCATAAACATGCAAAAATAGCCAAAAACAACAATTTCGGCGCATGGACAATTCTGGACAAATCCGGCGCATGGGAATTCCTGCACATCTGCACATGAGAATTTTTGCACATCTGTGCATGAGAAATTTTTGCACATCCGTGCATGAAAATTCCTGCACATCCGCGCATGAGAAATTTCTGCACATCCGCGCATGGAAAATTTCTGCACATCCGTGCATGAAAATTCCTGTACATCAGCGCATGGGAATTTTTGCACATCAGCACATGAGAAATTTCTGCACATCCGTGCATGAGAAATTTTTGTACATCCGTATATGGAAATTCCTGCACATCAGCGCATAGGAATTTCTGTACATCAACGCATGGGAAACTCACGTTGCGTCTTCAGTACATGCGCATAGGGAACCTGCGCGCGTGACACGCTCAGAGTCAAAGGATACGTTGCCGGGACTTCACGGCGCATGGGAGTTTCGGCGCATGGGGTTCGTCGTCCCCAAACATCAAGTTCAGCCATGGAAGTTTCAAAAACTTGCCATGACCATAATTTCCTCACCCGAACTCGAAATCAAGTGAAATAAAGGCCAAAACTGCATGAAATCAAATTCTCTATAACATGAAACTACTAGTTTTCGAAAAGTTTTTAGAGATCAAAATCCATAAAAACAAAAAAAGCTTGAAACTTATATCTATAAAATATAACCATCAAAACCGAAAACTCCAAGTTCTAAGGATGCTTAGATCCATGAAAGAAAAAGAATAGAACAAACAAAAATAACATTGTTCAAGATTTGGCAAGATGTACTTGCCTAGGGTTGGAGGAGGAAATGAAGAGGAAGAAGATGAAAGAAAATAGAATAATGGAGGAGAGAGAGAGGAGTTGGATTTTATACCCTCTCATCTCAAACCAAACTAAACCAAACCAAGCCCAAGCCAAGTTGAACCAAACCTGTAATGCCCATATCTCGTATTACGTATTTGGAATACGTGTACGTATTTTGACCTGTATTGCATGTCTCCATGCTTGATTTATTTTGGCATTTCATTGATTGGTTTATCTTGGTTCGGTTTGGTTTGTTTAGCTTGGTTCGATTTTGTTTGATTTTATGTGAACCAAACCACTCCCACCTACCACCACCCTCTTCATTAAATATCCTACCAAAATTTTCTCTCTCCACATTAACTCCTTCTTCTTCACCATTACTTCTCCACCAACCTGAGAGAGTGGAGTGCTTAGGCAAGTGCACCTTGCTTTATGGAGGAACTCCATTTTTATTGTTCCACTGACTTCCTCATGTGTTTCTAACCCACTTTAGTACTTAGCATTTTTCATTTCTGTGGTTAAATTCTTGTAGATCTAGTTTTGTGGTATTTTCGGTTCCCATAAATTTTGATCTATCAAACTTGCATATTTTTTGCTAGTAGATGGTTCCATATTGTAGAGAATTTTATTTTGCCCCAATTTGACTTATGGAAGTTCGAATTTGAACTCTGGATGACGAATTTATGGAGCTTGGAAGCAAGGCTTCATGGTGTTCTTCTTCTCGGAAAGTGGAGAAGAAGAACAGTTCTCTGGCCGCATGGCCATTTCATTGAATTAATTATTTTGGCTGCATGAGCCTTTCCTTGTACAGCCGCATATGGCACTGCTTAGCTGGCATGGCCACTATTATTTGCATTGGCCGTATAAGAATTATTGTATGGCTTTTATTATTATTATTTAATATAATATTTCCTAGCCGCATATGGCCTTAGCCTCAGCCGCATGCCTATAGCTAATGCATTATATTAATGCATGCAAAGCATGCATGCATGTTTATATATAACTAGCTTCAGCTATGTTGTAATTAATGCATGCAAAGCTTGCATGCTAACATATTTAGCATCAAATTTGCTTAAGTATTTATTAATGCATGATTAAATAATGCATTAGCCATTAATGTAAAGCATTGCATGCATGTATTTATGCATGCCTTTTAAGCAAAGTTGCATGGCTTTCTTTTGCATGCAGAGGAGATATTAATATATTATGGCCATTTGTAACACTTGGCCGCATATGTATACTAGCTCCTAATATCTTAGCCGCATGGGAATAACCAATCCTGGCCGCATGGCCAAATGAATTATTAGCCGCGCGCATATGGCCATTGGCCTTTTATTCAACATGCTTTTTTATTAATATCTTGGCCGCATGCATATATAATTAATGCTTGCTTTTGCAAGCATCAGCTTGCATGTTTACTATTTTGGCCGCATATGGCCAATGTCATTCCTAGCAGCATAGGCCATTGGCCATTTGTTCAGCCGCATGCAGATTTTGTATGTGCTTGCATGTTTAATATTTCTGGCCGCATGGCCATTAGCGATATTTAATTTTTAGCCACATGATTTATATATTGAGTATTTGCCTTATGGCCCCCACCTCATCCACTCTTGGCCACATGGCCTATTTATTATTCTTGGTCGCATGCAGCAAAAGTGTGCTGGCCGCATGGCATACTTGCATTAATTGTGGGTCCCACTATCTTTTGTCATATTTGCCTATACAATTATATTATTATGATTAAATAATTTGTGATTCTAAATTGCTTCCCTAAACACGAATTGTTAGTGTAATGATTGATAGTGACTTGCTGGCCGCATGTAATAATTTTTTTGAGCCGCATGAGTCCCCCACGGCCCTTGCTCCTGCTAATATTTAATTACCACATGTATGCTCGTGCCACATTAATTTAAGTGTGTTCCCTGACACGATGGTGACCCGTTGTGGTACACTTTTGACATGACAGGATAGCGGCCCGTCGTGGCGCGCTCCTGACAGTGAACTTGACATGATATAATTGACATAATAATTCTTGATAGTGGCCCGCCGTGGCGCACTCTTGACAAGTAAATCTGACATGATATTTCTCGAAATGCTGTTGCGACGGCTAACCTGACATGACCAGTATGAATGACCTGGACACCATGGACGATTGTGCTTGTATAAATGAACCCGTCTTGTCTTGCATCATGTCTAGGACGGGGACCTCTGAGTACCACGGTCAGGGGTACCTACGGTAAATTGACTAAGGCTAATAACGAGAATAATCCAGTAGTCATGAAGAGATTTCCCCAGCTACAGGTAATCCCGTTATCTGGGCGCCCCACTTGGGATCTGTAGCCTGCCGACGAGTAGGGCACATTTCCAGCACACTGTCATGTGTTGCACCCTTATTGTACTAATATTCGACCTGGATAACCTGGATGGTCTGCAGGGCTTGTGGCTGTGGAAGAATCTCACTGCATCTTGCTAGTAACTAGGCCTGTGATAACCCTAGTTAGTTAAAGTATCAAGCTGTACTTATTGCTTGGCCGTGATTGTTGGATGAGGCATAATCAGTCTAGTCTTGTCTTGATCCTGTACAAGATTGTTACATGTCCTAATTTCTTATTTTGTCTTGCCGATAAATGGTGGGAGAAACCAAGTTCTGTTCAGATGAAGGGTTACAACCCCGGTCATTGTTTGGTTTACGGGTTGTAACCTGGTTATCTGATTAGTCCCATGGTTATCTCATCGTATATCATCTGTCATGTTTTTTCTTAATTACTGTCTTTTATTATGTAATTAAATTCTTGTGCTAATTGCTGGTTTTAGTTCCTAAGTGAAGCCTCCTTTGTGGTACTTGCTCTTTCTGGGGTCTGACCCAGCTGGTTTTTTATGGCCAGATACCGGAGCAACTCCAGAGGATCTACCGACTTTCCAGCCAGATGGTGACCACTAGAAGGAATCCTAGCAACAAGTGGGTTTATTTTGGCTCTTCCACTCTATTATAAAATTATTCTTTTGAGGTGTTTAGCCGTCGAACAAGTGTTAGCTCGTGTATATTTTTACTTACTGTCTGCCTACGGACTGTAACATGATTGACAGATCCTAGGGTTGATCATGTATGACCAAACTCTTGCTAGTCCTCATATTTTGTAACGACTAGCTTCATGATCAGCTGAATATGTAATGTTTGGGACACCTTACTATTGTATATTTGGTGATCTTACATCTTGTAACATTTACTTACTTGCTTGTGATTGAGATACTAGGCTTGTTCATGACCTTAAGAGACTGTTGGCATGTAGATAAACCCTCATTATCTAGACAGCCGTGACCGTATAGTGGAGTGGATCCCATTTTATTATACGTTGCTGGCTATGTCTGCCCCCGCTCTCCAGTGTTCTGGTTCTGGGGCGTGATAAAACCAAACTAAACCAAGTTAAGATTAAACCAAGACAAGGCTAAGAAAGATAAGTCAAAACACGGATCAGTAATGTGCATGCCCGGTAAGGAGCATTTGTTCTGTTCATTGCTTTCTTAATAATTATGTCCACTTTGTTCTGTCCATATTTGATTTCACCATAAGATTCACTCACCTATTGTTCAGTCATATGCAGATGTTCTGTCCAAGTTTAGATGTTACATTAGATGTCCATATTGTTCCATTGTTCAGTATCCAAGTGATGGAGCATCTATCCATCTTGATGCCATTTTGATTCAAATCCTTAGTAACCTGTCCTGCATATAGGAATAACTGTTCTGCCCTTCTTTTGTATAGGCTATTACTGTCCATCCTTAACTCCTATTCACTGCATTTGAGAGTTTCTGTCCACTGTTGTGTTTGGTTCAGTTCATGGTACATAGCTATAGTTCACCTTGCATTTAGTCACATTGTTCAAACTCTTATGGCATCTATCCTTAGAATTTTAGGTTCAGTCTTTGACTGAGATTAGTCCCAAATCTCATATAGTATGGACCCTATTTTAACCTTCATTACAGTTCCTTGAACATTGATGTATCAACCTATATGTTGATTCAGTCCTTGCTGGTTAGACCTTGTTCTGATACTCTATGAGTTGATGTGTCATGCATCCTACATGACGTATCCTACAAAGTTCCTAGGGATATAGGTTCAGTCCCATATCTTTTAGTGTTTTCCTAGCATCAGTTTGCATCTGTCCATCTTATTTTACTCTTCACTGCAATTAACTATAATCGAGCCCCCTTTAGTTTAGACATTAGTCTAATTCATCATTCAAGTTTCAGTTGATCCTATATGTTCAGTAATCCCATCCTATATGTTCTATCTTTGGTTGCAGCCACTTGTCTTCGTTTAGATTGGACATCTAGTATCATGTCCTTTGAACATTCTTTGATGTTCAATTAGGAACATTTGGTTTCAGTCTATGAATTTCCTTTTTTCATCGATGTATCAACTTATACATATTGTTCTGCACTTGTGCAGTCATTTGAACATGGGTGTCATATCCTTATATCATCATGATAGATCCAAATCACCATGTCCTGTATACCTATAGGAGCATCTGCCCTTTGGGACATTGGGTCCAATTGATATCTGAGCATGTAGTTCAGTCTTTATTTGGGGTGATTTCAGATATCCCATATCTCTCTGATACTTGAATTTTGATCCACATTATGTGATGTTCAAAACATTTGTACATGTATCAGGTATTTCTTAACTGGATATGCCTATGTGTTCAACCAACATTATATTTTAATGTTTGATTTCCAGTTTAAGTTCAGTCCTAAACTTCCATGGTTGTTCAGTACACATGTGCCTTTAGTTCAGACCATATTGTTTTGTCTTTATAGGACAGTAAGTTCAATTCACATATTGCCCAGTCCATGCCCGTATGTATAGTTCAAACCTTGCATCTAGTTGTCCTATATTGCTACTATCCTATTCCATATTAACTTTGTATCTGTCCTTACCTTAGTTTGGTCATACACTTCATATTCATGTCCATATTGCATATGTGCAGTCCAAATGAGTATTGTACCCTCCATCCAATGAATCTCAGATTCCTTTTGATTCATATATATATATATATATATATATATATATATATATATATATATATATATATATATATATATATATATATATATATATATATATATATATATATATATATACTTCATATTCATGTCCATATTGCATATGTGCAGTCCAAATGAGTATTGTACCCTCCATCCAATGAATCTCAGATTCCTTTTTGATTCATATATATATATATATATATATATATATATATATATATATATATATATATATATATATATATATATATATATATATATATATATATATATATACAGTTTGAATTTAGATTGTATATGGTTTTGATGTCTAGTTGCCTAGCACCAATATAGCCTATTTAGCAAACCCTAAATATTGACCAAAGTTGACTAGTGTTGACCAAGGTTGACTTCCTTGACCCAGAAATGGTTTAGCAGCATATAAATAACACACTTAACCTATTGTTTACTCTAAAACACTATATAACCAAAAATTTTCATAATAGGACTCTGTGACTCCAGTTCGGACACTGATACACATCAGTTGCTCAGGATATCAAGCGAGTACATTCTTTGTTAGTTTTTATTCATGATAGTATCTATATTGCCTGCTCTAGACTACTTGACTTGATGCTGACACATTGTTATCACGGACCAGTACTATATGGATCTTGTCATGAGATGTTATCCCCTTAACGGGTGTAATGCCCTGCTCCGCACGGTACATTATGCTGAGTCGTTGACTCGAAGAGTCGCATTGACCCGATTAAGTATCGATACGAATCGATACAAGAGTTATGTTAACCCGAGAAATGCATCGAGTCAGATCGATACAAAGAGTTAAGTTGACCCGAGGAACGCATCGAGTAAGATCGATGCAAGTGTTAAGTTGGCCCGAGAGAAAGCATTGAGTCGGTTCGAAGATTCTAAGAAATCAAATCGACGTAAGGCATTAGTCCGATTCGGACAAGTATTGATTTTTTGGTTTCGTGTGCAGGCTATACATTTACGTTGAAATATAAGAGGTCGACATTTTGCCTTATTTGCAATGGTGTCCGTAAAACCAAATCGTCGCCTTGCTACGGACTGAAGTATAGGCACAGTATGCCAAATCGCTTGGATAATTCACGTAGCGCAAAGTGTTCGAATGGCCAAGTCAGAAGAGTTAGCCGTGCAATAAAGATATGAAATCGAGCCACATCGGTTCGGTGAAACGACAAGGTGTTTCTACTTAAGGTGGGGGGACTTTGACTTCTCTTTCCTACTCCTTCATGCCTAAGTAAAATATATCGTTGTATGCTAAGTTAACCTAATGAGACCACGGGCATGGCTCGATCGAGAGATGAACATAGTGCATGTTGAATACTGGATAGAATGATTAAAATGAAACG
Organism: Iris pallida; assembly: GCA_029216955.1. NCBI lineage: Eukaryota > Viridiplantae > Streptophyta > Magnoliopsida > Asparagales > Iridaceae > Iris > Iris pallida. Next base: position 36,423 of record JANAVB010033217.1, read on the forward strand.
TACATCAAATATACGAGTCGTTATGGAACATTGAATATTCCAAATGCGAGTGCCTCGGTGTGCAAGCCATAAGAACATGGGATAACTGTATCGACAAGTGCCTCAATGAACGAGTCATTCCGTGCCCCCGCGCACAAGTTAGTATGCTAGAACATTGAAAGACTATATCAGCGCGAGTGCCTCAGTGCATGAGCTATAGTACATTGAATACCCTATCGAGGCGTGTCTCAGTTGCATGATGTCACGACCCGCACCCTAGAGTAAGGGCACGAGACGTGGGTATGTCCAGCCTACGCCGCAGTGTCGGCGGTAGAACGCTGTCCTAGGTCTCATGCATCTAACAGTATAAGGCTAAGCAGTTTATACTCCCCGAATGGGGGTAACATAACAGAATGTAAACTCAATCACATCTAAGGTAGAGCATAATGGAAGATAGATAAAACATGAAATCCAAAAGAGATACAGCAGATAAAAGTCTAAGTGTCTAAGATACACCAACCCAGAAATACATCTCAAAGCTCAAATACAGTAATCCATAAAATAAATACAACTCAAGACAACTGAAAATAAGCTATAAGCAAACCCTAGCTATCTATACAACCTCTACTGTGTCTCTTCTAGGCTAGCAGGCAACCTCCAGGCTATCTGTAAAATTTATCAACAGGTCCAGTCAGGACAAAAACGAGCACATATCTCTCAAACAGTTTATAGCAAGTTAGGAGTATAAATCATGCAATAGAGTAAAATACAGGAACTACTGAAAAGAAAGTATGAGTAAACAGGAGATATTTTGTAACTGAAAGTAAATACATGATAGTAGAGACTGTAAGTGGCTACGTGATTTAGAGTACAATATGGTTATGTAAACGGCTTAGGGGCACATAAATACAACTAAGGAGGCACATGAATACAGCTACTGGGGATAGTGTTCACATAACCAATTCTACTCACCCCGCCCCAATTAATACACAAGGATCCATTCAAGTTACATTATAGGCACATGAATACAGCTAAGATACATGAACTCATGTAATGAGTAGTACATAAGGCACATGATAAAGCACATGAAAGCACATGAAGCACATAAGAACATGTAGAAACATGAACTAGTACGAGTACAAGGAGTACCTGATGCACATGATAAAGTACATGAACATAAAATACCCGATGCACCAACATCTCAGGAAGGGATCCATATAGTATTAATCTGTGAAGATACGTGTCAGTATCATGTAGAGTAATCTAGAGCAAGAATATAGTCCAGACAGGTATAAAAAGATCAGAGAATGTACTCGCCTGGTGTCTGAATGTCCAAAGTAAATATACTGTCCGAGGAGAGATGTCTGGCTCCTAATCAGAACAGCACAAGTCACAACAAGTCCAAAATGGCAATATGAAGTTCTACTATGCATTATACATGATTTTAGGTCAATCTAGACCAAAGTCAACTCTTGGTCAACTTGGTCAACCCTGAAAGTCAAACCTAGGTCAACTATGGTCAAACTAGGTCTAACAAGTCTAAATTAGGTCAAACAAGTTATTCTAGGTCTAAACAAACTAAGTATATACAAATCAAGTATCCAAGATAGCTACTAACTCATAGCCTAAGTCACTTGTTAAACCAAGCACAAAACTAAACCATAAGCTAACAAGGCACACAAACTTAGTCATATAATGTATATATATTATTCACATTCACATATTCATATACATAGATACATATAGGAAAGCTATATATATAGGCACCTACATATATATATATATATATATATATATATATATAGAGAGAGAGAGAGAGAGAGAAAGAGAGGTAAAAGAGTAAGTGAGTATGTGTGTGTTTGGCATGTGTGTGAAAGGATATGTGTTAATGTTCTAAAATTTAGTGATAGGTAGGTGTATATGACATGGGATACATGATGTCAAAGGGTGTATGAATGCATGTGTGTAAAAGGTTATAGGTTAACTCAGTTTATAGAAATATATACATACATACTTACCTTGTATACATGCATACATACATATCATGTATATTACATTTACATGATACATACATGTATACTTGTATTATATTATACTTACATTCATGCATATTAGATACTTGTATTTATATTAACATATTGCAAACATTCATTTCATTCATGCATCTATGCACTACCTACATGTTTTATACATATGCATATATTGTATATTCATATCATTTCATACATTAACATAGAGACATACAAACATGCACACATCATATATTTCATACCTTGTATTACCCTACATATCATATTATATATTATCATTCATTCCTTTCATATATTACATTATCTTTAAGTTGAATACATCATATATGGATACAATACATTATCTTGCATGCTTGCATTCATATATTATATTCTATATTACCTATATACATGTATTTCCTCCATTCATTCATGCTTGCATCATATACTCTACATTACCATACATGTTATCATTATATATTACATTACAATATTTATACAATATGCATTCATATCTATCATTACATATATATCTTGCATTCATATCTAGCATTCATTATATACTTTCATGCATATATTGTATATCATTCTTTCATTCATGCATTGCTCATATGCATTATATTAATTGCATTCCTACATGCTTGCATTCAACCATATATATACATTAATGTAAAGAGAATATATATCATATATATATATTATTTCATTCATCTAACATATCATGCATTACATACTCTATATTCATTTAATATACATACTACATAGGCTCATAGGTTACAAAAAATGCATATATCGTATAGTCACTCTTCTACTTAAAACCAATACTGTACCAATTGGGCATTCACTAAATTCTAGGATTAAAGTATGTTGTAGCCCTTTGTGTTAGCTTTCCGAAGCTTCAAACGGATCGCATTTTCGTATCCGGAAGCTCCCGAAATCGCGAAAATACCGAAACACGTTCGTCTTTCGTACAGCTGACACTCAAATAATTCTACAGAAAGTTACAGAAAGAATTTGGCTTATTAAAATATATATTTGGAAAGCTAACTTCGATACGGTTCTTTTAAAAAAACGGAAGATAAATCGGAGTTCTAAGCTAAAAGTTATGACATTTCTAAGTTGCTTTGGTTAATAAAAACGGGGATGAAAATTATGACGGATTTGACAAAAGAACACATATAGGCCAAGATACTTGGATACAAACATAGGTATCCAAATGAAACTCATTCTAACCATACTAACTAAGATCAATCCACTCTCTAACCATTATAAAACTGAATTTAAATATCTATTTAAACTATTATCATACATACATACACATGGGGTGTCCTAATTTGGGATCTATCAAGTAGGACACAAGACCAATATCTAAAATCCTCAAGAGAGCTCCAAATGGCCTCATATTTGAATCTAAATGGGACACATGCATGAGAATGGATCCTACGGATTCAAAACTAATTTATATGCAAAGAAAATCGATTTAGAGGATGGATTTTACCTATTGGGAGTGGAATCCCAATGAAATCCTTTAGGACATGGCTCCGATACGAAGATCCCTCAAAGTGGACACTCCTCCTTACACTCCTCTTCCAATCCTTGGTAGCACCCTTCCCTTGGAGAATGGAAATGATTGAGGAAAGGTTTGGTGAAGGAATGATTTGATTTGGAGATCAAATCAATGGAAAGGCTCTCTAAAATTGGGGAAGAACAAAAGAAAAATAAAAGAGGCAAGATTGTAATGAATGAAATGAATCATTCTCTCCTAAAGGTGGCTGCCATAAAGAATCCATTAGAGCTAATGGAAAATGTCCTAATTGCCCCTCTCTAGTCTCATATGGTTAAGTCTAGACTAGGTTCAAGTTTGGGGTCAAAATGATCTAGTTTTGAGTCTCTAACTTAACCATTCTAACATGGTAAAAATTAGTTTAATTAACTAACTTAAATGTTGGGTCTTGTGAGCCATGCTTAACTTAATATTGGGTTCCATCTAGAGTTCAAGCTACCCGGGTCACAATACAAGTCGAAACGAGACGAAACTCAAACCCGACTAAACAAATCCAATAAAAACAATATTAAAAATATAAAATTTTCCCAAAATATTAAAATATGGAAAATGACCAAAATCATAATACATCAATATAATTATTATTAAAAATAATCTAAAATTCACCAATTAATCAAAATCCTAAATAATTTAAAAGTCACAAAATGACCAAAATATCCTTAGCCTAAAAAGTTGTAAATAGTCATTCTAATCACATGGTTAGGTCCCCATGGTCATGGTTAGTCTCTAGGCTCAACAGTTCTATAGTTTAGCTAACACATCAAAATTATAATTCACCAATTTTAAATAGTATTAAATTAATTAAAAATTCCCATAAATCATAAATCCTATTATTAAATAATAAACTTTTATAAAAGTTCAAAATTACCCTCATTTGAAAAACTGGGTGTTACACATGAGTCGAAGGGAAGAAACATACATTGAACACTAAGGCATAGAACATAGAATTATGGTATCAAGGCGTGCATCGCATGCACGACTCGAATAATAGAGAATAATCATGTCAAGATGCGCGTACGTGCACGAGAATCATAAAAGATGCCTTCGTTGCGAAGAGAACAATTGTGGCATGAATGTGACAGAACTGTCAGATATGACATGATGCCTCGAAAATGTTTGGGACCTTCGGGTCGTTCGTTTGACGAACATTGAGTTGGGGCATGGTTCCATTGAACATTGAAACGAAGATTGAAGTTCAAATACATTGAAAGAATATAGAAATACGAGACAACATAAAGTCTGAGTTTCGAACTCAAGACTATGTTTGGTTGTATGAGTTTGATGCGTACGTTGCATGGTTGAATAGACTTGAGATATTGCCCATGGGGTGTGGTAATTTCCTTCGAACGAGTTATTTTTGCTGGGGCACCGGGATCGTTTGGCCTAGGAGGGATGAATAATCATTGTTGGTGCACATCTTTTGGGTATGACTTGCGATCTGCTACTGATGTGATAAGCCATAATTGATGGTAAGTTCGACATCCTTCGGATACTCGGCCAGCAAACCTGTACGGGAAGGTCGCCGGGTTATCCAGTTTGAGAAAGAAAAAAAGAAAAGAAAAGAAAGAAAAGAAAAGAAGAAATAGAAACAAGTTAGTCCATTTTGACGTGGATACGCCAATGACCTTCATATAGTTAAGGAACGGTGGACCGAAAGTGCAGGAACACAGAGCTCCTGCACAGAGCACTTATAACATGACAGAGAAAGAATGAGACTTATTCACCTTGCATCGGTACTAGGGTAAGTACGTCAATGTTTGGTAAGAAGTCACGAAACAACACGGGAGTGTTATTGGTTGTCTGCTTGCTTATACGAATCAAATAACCTGCTTGCCATGATAATATGCTTTATTACTTTCAAATATGCCATAAATCGATCTAAGGAGAACATAGAAAGATAACTAAATTGTTTGCTGTATGAATCAATACATTTCTAAATGTCGGTTTAGTTAAGTGGGTCTTTGATCAGTACAGCGAGGACGAAAGTACTAATCTCCAATAGTTTGCTAGCAGGTTCAGAGAATGGTCTGCTCGTGGCGGAGGTTCACTTAATCGTGCTGAGGCATGGAATGACGTAACATTTGAAGCGTACGATCGCATTGACACTTGTAATACCTGTTGTTCGTATTACGTATTCTGGAATACGTGTACGTAATTATCCTTGTATTGCATGATTCCTTGCTTAGTTTTCTTCCTGGCTTGGGTTATTCTTGGTTCGGGTTGGCTTGGTTCGGTTTGGGATTGCTATTGGTTCATCATGAACCAAGAGTGAACCCCCTACCTACCACCACCACTACCATTTATTAACCCCTTCTTCTTTCTCTCTCTTCATTTATCATCTTCTCCACCATTACTTCCTTACCTACTAGAGAGGGAGAGAGAGGTCTAGGCAAGTGCAACTTGCTTCATGGAGGAACTCCAATTTTATTGCTCCATTCTCTTCTTTACAGTATTTTAACTTACTTTAGAACTTGGCATTTTTACTTTCCATGGCTAGATTCTTGTAGATCTATATTTACATTATTTTTAGATTTCTTGGGTTTTGATCTACTTAATCTTGTTATTTCCGAGTTTTGATGGTTCCATGTTATAGAGAATTTCGTTCTACCCCATTTTGACCTATGGAAGTTCGGATTTGGGCTCCGGATGATAGAGTTATGCAGCTCGGAAGCCATAGCTTATGGTGTACTTTTTCTCGGAAATTTGGAGAAGAAGCACAGTCCCGAGCCGCATGGTAGCACTTGACCGCATGAACATTCATGCGGCAAGTCAGTTCCAACCGCATGCACTATTGCCTTGACTTGACCGTATGACAAGTTCATGCGACAAGTATTCCTTCTTAGCCGCATGACTGAGGCCCAGTCATTCCTGGTCGCATAGATTTTCAGCAACCCTGAGCCGCATGAACTCAACGCTCGCGAGCCGCATAGACCGCAGTCTCCCAGCCGCATGGGTTTGCTTCCCTTGACCGCATAGTCATTGCTTCCCGCAGCCGCATGGGTTGCTCCTTCCCGGTCGTATGTACTTGATTGGTCAGCCAGCCGCATAGACCCATCCCCTGCCAGCCGCATGAGTTCCCTATCCTCCTGACCGCATATGTCTTGCCTTTCTCAGCCGCATGACTGAGTGGATCTCCGAGCCGTATATGACTGATACCCCTTGACCGCATAAGCCCTTCCCCTTTTAGCCGCATGCGCCTGACCCTTTTCAGCCGTATGGCTGTTCTCTTCCAGCCGCATGAGATCATTCCTGGCCGCATATGCCTTAGCCGCATGGCTCTCCTATAGCCCTATGTATTGATATTTTATTAGATATTTTACGTCCATTTTATATCCTTACGCCTTTTGTCATGAACTTGATAATCACGAATTTACTTGATATGTTTGGACTTGATAATTGAGCACGACATGACAGTGACCCGTAGTGGTGCACTCCTGACATGACTAACCTGATATGACCTGATAGTGGCCCGTCGCGGCGCATTCCTGACCAGTAAACTGGACATGATAACCTGACATAATTTTCTTGATAAGCTGTTGCGACGGCTCCATGACATGACATGACCTGTATAAATAATCTGGATACCGTGGGCGATTGTGCTTGTACAAATAATCCAGTCCTGTCTTGCATCATGTCTAGGAAGGGACTCCTGAGTACCACGGTCAGGAGTACCCATTGAAATAGACTAGGGCTAATAACTAGATTAATACACTAGTCATAAAGAGATCTCCCAGCTACAGATAATCCCGTTACCTGGGTACGCCTTGGGATCTGTAGCCTGCCATCGAGTAGGGCACATTTCCAGCACACTGTCATGTGTTGCACCCTTCAAGCTACCTAAGGGTACATGCATTTTCTGGACGATGTACCCACCTGAATTCAACCCTAATCTTTCAACCCGGGTAACCTGGATGGACTGCAGGGCTTGTGGCTGTGGAAGATTCTCGCTGCATCTTGTTAGTAATTAGGCCTGTGACAACCCTAGTTAGTTAAAGTATCAAGCCGTAATTCTTGCTTGGCCGTGAAATGATTGGATGGAGTCTAACCAGTCTAGTCTTGCCCTGATCCTGATTACTGCATGACCAGAATGCCTGTATTTATTTTACCGATAAATGGTGAGAATTCCAAGTTCTGTTCAGACGAAGGGTTACAACCCCGGTCCTTGTTTGGTTTACGGGTTGTAACCTGGTTATCTGAATAGCTCCATGGTTATCTCGTCGTATATCATCCTGATGTATTTTCTTTATTTCCAGTTCTCACTTTATTTATACTCTTGTGCTGATTGATGGTTTTAGTTCCTAAGTGAAGCTTCCTTTGTGGCACTTGTTCTTTCTGGGGTCTGACCTAGCTGGTTTTGTGTGGCCAGATTTCGGAGCAGCTCCAGAGGATCTACCGACCTTCCAGCCAGATGGTGGCCACTAGACGGAACCCTGGCAACGAGTGGATTTATTTTTGATCTCCCACTTTATTGTAAAAATATTCTTTTGAGGCATTTAGCCGGCGAGCACCTGTTTAGCTCGATTGCACTTTACTTACTGTCTGCCTACGGGCTGTAACATGATTGGCATATCCTAGGGTTGATCATGTATGACTAAACTCTTGCTAGTCCTGACATTTTGTAATGACTAGCTTCATGATCAGCTAAATATGTAATGTTTGGGACGCCTTACTATTGTATATTTAATGATCATACATCTTGTAACTCTTACTTACTTGCTTGTGATTGAGACAATAGGCTTGTTCATGACCTTAAGAGACTACTGGCTTGTAGTTAAACCCTCATGTATCTAGACAGCCGTGACCGTATAGCGAGGTGGGTTATACTTCAATATACGTAGCTGGCTATGTCTGCCCCCGCTCTCCAATATTCTGGTTCTGGGGCGTGACAACACTCGGACTTGCAACATGATTAATGCGGCCGAGATATAGAAGGCATGATGTATGGAATAGTAAAATCTTTTGTAGGCAAGAGAGAACTTGAGTGTTGTAGCCAATCTGGCAAATTTAGTTGGGCTATTGAAAGCCTTTGTAATCTCAGTTCATTTATCAATAAAGAGAATTATTTCGTATACTCTGTTTTCTTCCGTTGCTAATATCAAATCAAAGATAACAATTTAAGAACTTGTCATCTTGCCTTGTATGAGTGCAACTTCAGACTCGTACGATATCACACCCCAGCGAGGACGATGATTCGGATAAATTGATACGAGGACGAGTAATTTTTCGGGTCGGGGCGTGACAACGGGTGCATCGAATATTTCATGTTCATGTACTTCATCATGTACATCTTGTGCTCCTTGTATTCATATTATTCATGTACACTCATGTGCTCTCATGTTCTCTCATGTTCACATGTGCTTCATGTTCAAACTAACAATCATGTACGTAACATAATGTGATCGGATCCTTGTGTATTGATTGGGGTAGGGGGAGTATAAGTTGTTATGTGATTAAATCCCTATAGTGTACTCATGTATATGTCGATTATACCCTCACGTATAATGGAGTTACCATAGATTACTCATGTACAACCTAAACCAATCACTTAACTGTCTTGTGCTCTGAATCACTTATATTTACTATAGTTCATAGATTCTCTATTTTATTCATGTATTCAGTTTCTTTATTCATATTCCTGTATTCATATACTTCTTTTACAGCATGTCATGTATTCTATTCTATTGCTTGTTCTATATTTTCTACCATGCATTGGAACTATTTTCAGAGTTATGTATTCGCTCCAATCCTGACTGGATACGTTGACAAAATTTTACAGGAAACCAGGAGGATCCAGCTAGCCTAGAGGAGACACCAATAGTGCTTAGAATGGATTGTTAGGATATTGTCTCGGTTGTTTTCAGTTATCTTTCATGAGTTATATTTATATATATTACTTCAACTTTGGGATGTGATGAAAACACTTAATCTTATTTATATTTGGTTGTATTGCACTTTGATATCTTTCTACCAAATCTATATCGTGTTGTTATTTTCTCCTTAGTTTTTGTTGTTGAGTTGTATCTTCTGAGATGGTCCTCCGTATGGAGAGTATATACTTGTCACTCCCGTTTTATGATGTACGTATTTTCAGTATACGTATGCGGATTTTTGACATATATCAGGTGGACCGTAGTTAGACTTATCCTGCTTAGCCTAGTCTTGGTTTAATCTTGACTTGGTTTATTTGATTTGATTTGGTTCAATTTGACTTGGTTTGGCTTGGCTTGGTTTGAGATGGAGATGGTTGATATATAACCCAACTCCTTCTCTCTCTCCTCATTCACTTCTTCATTTACTTCTTCTTCATTTACTCCTCCCAAGTCCTAGGCAAGTGCAACTTGCTTCATAATGGATCTCATGTTTTATTGTTCCATTCTTTGACTTACTTGATTTTAAGCCTCTTTAGAACTTAAAATTTTTGGGTTTGATGGATGAATTCTTGTAGATCTAAGTTTATAAATTTTTTGGTTTTCCTTGGTTTTGATCTCTGAAACTTGATTATTTTCGAGATCTAATGGTTCCATGTTGTAGAAAATTTAATTCTACCCAATTTTGGCTTTTGAACCGCTTAATTTTGACTTTGTATGAGGAGGTTATGCCATTTTCGTGTTCATGGGTTCCCCACACCTTTTTGTGCTGTTACGACGATGAACAGTGCCGCGTGCAGTGTCTTCGTTGCCGCGCGCTTGTGCGCCGTGCTTGCGCGCAACGTACGCCGTGGGCATTTTTGCCTTCGCGCACATTACAACTTGCGCGCCGCGCGCCCGCGCATTTTTCTGCCGTGCGCCCGCGCACCGTGCTTGCACGCAACGTACGCCGTGGGCATTTTTGCCCTCGCGCACATTGCAACTTGTGCGCCACACGCCCGCACATTTTTCTGCCGTGCGCCGTGCTTGCGCACAACGTACGCCGTGGACATTTTTGCCTTCGTGCACCTTGTAACTTGTGCGCCGCACACGATTTTCTGTCGCACGCCGTGGGCAGTTTTGCTCGTGCAACTTGCGCACAGATCACTTCAAATGACTATTTTTGCCCGTTTGAGCTATTTTGCAGCTGAAATCTTGAAAAACTCAAAACATGAAAGTTGTACATCTTTGTCTTGGCTTCAAGAATCTTATTGTTTCACTTTAATCAGAGTTCATATGTGACTGATGATTTCAATCATAGTTGATCTTTTGGCATGTTTTCTGTACTTGGCAGTATTTGATGTTTCTTAAACAAAAATGAATTTCTTAACATGATTAGATGATTTTGTACAGTTAGAGAATAATTGTACCCTCTTATATTCTTAACTCTAGCACAGATTCAATTATTGTTTTATGTCAAGTAGTACTTTTATTTATTCCTTCTCCCATGCCATGATACGTCTTTTATCTAATTCTTTCTACATGCGATCCTTATTGTCATGTTTGCTTATCCTTAGATAGTGGCCCGTCGGGATACACTCATGATTTATGTCTCTTCTTTGCTTAATCTAGATAATGGTCCGTCATGGTGCACTCATGCTATACGTCTCTTCTCTGCTTATTCTAGATAGTGACCCGTTGTGGTGCACTCATGATTCATGTCACTTTTTTGCTTTACATGATAGTGGCCCGTCGATGCGCACTCTTGACAAGTACTCTTTACATGACAAGCACCTTAACATGATAAATCTTGATAGTGGTCCGTTGTGACACACTCTTGAAATGATAAGTAACCTGACATGATATGATAATCTTGAGTGCTATTGCGACGACTATTCTTCTTGCTAAGTAACTCTTGTATTGACACCGTGGTTGATTCTCTTGGTTGTGCCTGTACAAGCTATATGTCTCGTCTTGCATCATGTCTAGGACATGGATTCCTGATTACTACGGTCAAGGATTCATGCTGAATCTGACTAGGTTAATTAATAGATTGATCAAAGTAGCTCATATAGAGAGATGTTTCCAGTTACAGGCGATCCCGTTATCTGGGCGCCTTGAACGGACTTGTAGCCTGCCGTCGAGTAGGGCACATTTCCAGCCCACTGTCATGTGGGGCATTTCTTGAACAAGTAATATGCACACTGTCATGTGTTGTACTCTAAGTCACCTAATAATTCTTGATAACTCTTACATGAATCTCGCCTGGATAACCTGGATAGCTGCAGGACTTGTGACTGCCGGAACATCCCATTGCATCTTGCTAGTAACTAGGCTTGTGATAACCCTAGTTAGTTAAAGTATCAACCTGTACTCTTTGCTTGGCCGTGAATGTTGGATGGAGTCCTATCTTGTTTAGTCTTGCCTAGATCTAGTACATGGCTATCTCAGGACATACTTTTTTATGCTTTACTTTATCGATAATTGGTTAGAGATAAAGTTCTGTTCAGGTGAAGGGTTACAACCCCGGTCCTTGTTTGGTTTACGGGTTGTAACTTGGTTACCGAAATAGTCCTTTAGTTATCTTATCGTTTATCACCCTGTTTTCTCTAACTCATGTCTTTTGTTATTCATTTATGTCCTTATGTGCTAATATGCTGGTTTTAGTTCTTAAGTAAAGCCACCCTTGTGGCACTTGTTCTTTCTGGGGTCTGACCCAGCTGGTTTTGTATGGCCATATTTCGGAGCAGCACCCGAGGATCTCCCAGCCTTCCAGCCATATGGTGAACACTAGACGTAACCCTGGCAACGAGTGGGTTTTATTTTGCTCTCCCGCTCTATTGTAAAATTATTCTTTTGAGGCGTTTAGCCGCCGAGCAAGTGTTAGCTCGTATTGAATTTCAATTCATGTCTGCCTAAGGGCTGTAACATGATTGACAAATCCTAGGATTGATCATGTATGACTGAAACTCATGCTAGTCCTCGCATTTTGTACGACTAGCTTCATGATCATCTGTATATGAAATGTATGGGACGCCTTACTATTGAGCATCTGATGGTCTAACATCTTGTAACTATTATTACTTGCTTAAGATTGAGACACTAGGCTTGTTCTTGACCATAAGAGATTGATGGCTTGTAGATAAACCCTCATACATCTAGACAGCCGTGACCGTATATCGAGGTGGTTTACACTTCTATATACGTAGCTGGCTGTGTCTGCCCCCGCTCTCCAGTATCCTGGATCTGGGGCGTGACAATACTGTACAAGTTCATGAACTGTGTTTAGATGTTGTTAAGACCTAGGACAATGTTCTACCGCTGACATTGCCTCGTAGGCTGGACGTACCCTCGATCTCGTGCCCTTTCACTGGGTGCGGGTCGTGACAGGTAAGCAAGATTGAATAGATGAAGCTCGACGAAAAACAAAAAATATGAACTTGAGTGAAAAACCGGTATGCTGGCGGCATGGTACAGTATGTCGACGGTATGTCGATTTATGCCACAACAAGCCTCTGTAAAAAATGACCAAACCGATATGCCGACGGTATAAACCAGTATGATGGCGGTATTTTATACCACAATTTCTTTGTCAAAAATTGGTATGTTGATGATACAATACAGTGTGCCGACATTATGCCATTTTTCGTCCGATTTCACAGCAAGTCCAGAAAATTAGATTCCGGAGCCAAAATCATGTCTCGAAATTCACCAAAAACAAGTCCAGCAGGAAATCAATACTTGGGGTAAGTCTCATATAGCATATATATTTCATAGTGGTAATCCCGGTAACACTCCTGATGCAACTACGTAAATATCAATATTTTCTTGAAAATCAAAACCTAGTTCAAACCAAGTTCAGAAACATGTCATGAAGAAAACATATTTAACAAAAAACGTTTAGACAAAATTGATTATTTAATACAAAGAAAAACAAAAATGACAATAAAACAATATTGCTCAAGAGTTTAGCAAGACGTACTTGCCTAAAGATGAGCTCCCATCCTAAACACTCTACTCCACAACCAAAAGGGGTTCAGAAACCACACTCTTTGGCCTCATGACCAAGCTCTAAGCTTACGAAAAAAATGGAGAGGAAATAAGAGAGAGAGAGAGAGAGAGAGAGAGAGAGAGAGGAGAGAGAAAGTAAAAAAAATTGAAATAAAGTAAAGGACTATATATAGAAGAGGAAAAATAATCGTGATCGTTGGATCTGTCATTTCAGTGATTCACAACTCGATCAATTCAATATCGACCGTATATAAAGAAACCAAGAAACTATTGGATAATAAAATGCTTCAGAACCAAAAAACAAATGAATAATAGAATGAACTTGATTATTAACCAATGAACAATATCGTGCATCGATTACTATCCACATGGCAAAATATCTTCGGACAATATATCGGTGGCACATACCAATATACGGCGGTATGCCGTCCAGGGGATTTTTTTTTCCAAATTCAAGAAATTTTCAGGGTTTCGTTCTATGTACCGGTCCTAACACTGTTCTATGACAAATGCCAAAGGGTACTCTACAAGTCACTAGAAACCCAGTGTTAATCACGGTTTCCACAAACTCAGAAAAAATAATACGTTGCATAAGTCATTAAGTATTTTATTAAGAACAAGAATTTAGAAAATACAATGAACAGTAAATAGTTGCGCATTCGAATATGAATATCTATACTGTGAGACAAGTCTCAAAAAATACAACACGATCGTAACCCAGAAGTGGCCTATCATGTAATAGAGTGAATACTAGGTGTAGACCAATCCACGATTGAAGACGATGAGGAATTAAGCCAACACCATATACAATAGTGCAATTTTGCATTATTTTTGTAGAAGACCAGATTCAAGTCTACAATATTAGTGCAGGATGAGCACGTTGTGAGATCGATATCGGGTAATACCGGTCATGTGTTGGACAAAAATGGAAATCCAAGATATGGGCAAGTTTATAAATGATACAATTGAGTTATTAGTACAAGTAAAACATAATTACAACTAGTATATAAATAATATGAATCATTTATCCTAAAAAGTTGTAATAATTATAGTTGAGCTATCAGGGTGGTCCAAGTGTCCAACAATGGGTTCAAGACAAATAGAAATCAACAAAAAATGATTAGTATTCAATTAAGTCCTAAATTCAATCCCTCGCGCATCCTACGAGCGATATATCAAAGATCCAGAGAAACATTATGGTATCATGGAAACTGACACTAACTATAAAATATATGATCGAAACAAATAAATACAAGTATAAAAATACTTATATTTTTTATACATATATAATAGTATCGATACAAAATACCGTATTTTGAGATACAAGGTTTTACTTTCGTCTTCCATGTCAAGGCAAAAGATGATAGTAGCGGAAGCCACAAAACCATTGTTTGATGAATAAATTAGTTAGGCTTAGCAATGCCCTATTGACTATGCAAGAGAGCACCTCCAATCCCTTAATGGTTCTTCCATGTTTCCAAACCTACCCCTAAATCCCTATATTACTCTTTTCCTTTCTTCCATGACATATGGGCATGCTCTAGCGCTCGTTAAATCTAGGTCAAAGTCGGACACCAATACTTTTATGTCAATTATATTCCTCATATTTTTAAGAGGATATTTATTTTTTGCACTATATAGTGTTGAACATTTTAAAGTATTCAAACAAGTGCGGGACCAGTCAACTTAAGGTGTTTATTTTATGCACTTTAAAGTGCTCACCCCTATATATAGTGATGTCCATGGGAGAATCCAGAGCTAGGGTGGGATGGGCTGGAGCCCATCCCCCAAAAAAATTTTTTACATTTTTTTTTTATATAAAATTTTGTTTTTTTATATGGATTTATCTACTTCCAGTCCACCCAAATTTTTGCCAGCCCACCCCAACTATAATTTATGGATCCGCTCCTGGTGATGTCCATTATAAGTGGTATATTGTAAGCCCAAATCTTGAGCTTACAAATTACCACTTATCTTACAAGTGCAAACAAAGATAATTGTAGCATTTAATAATTTTAATATTATAAATATGTCCAAGCAATCTAATCTTTCATAAGAGTGTTAGAATTTTATTGTACCATGTCGATTCATGAGATGAAGAATATAAATTAATTGCAGAAGCGTACCTGAATCCATTACTAGGCTTGATGGATCTTGAAACGAACGTCTCTTTTATTGGGTTCGATCTTCCAACTTGCTACGACCCTTAATGACAAAGAAGAATCTGAATCCTTTGTCCCTCTCTTTCTGTTGATAGGGATGCAGAAGAGAAAAAGAGAAAATCTCTCTTTTGGTGGCCGTATAAGTTGGGGACCATAACCCTAATGAATACATATATTTATATGTTGTGATATTTCTAATTTGGCCCTCATCAAATTAGAATTATCTCCGGTATCTACACATTATTTCCATGACAATTATACCCTTAAGCCAATTTCCAAATATACCACTTTAGTTTGGCTTAATAATTTAGATAGTCCAACACAATTAATGTTACATGTGTGGTCCCATATTATTGAATAATTCCAACAATCTCCCACTGGGCCACATATGTAACCTTATAATTGTGTTAACCTTAGTGAGCTCATAAATTGCTATCTTAATCCTTAGGGTATATCAGGACAATCTCGTCCATTAACCATTTCAACATAGAATCAAAGCGGCATTCGTCACATATAGCGTAACTAAATCATCAATGGTCACATATACCAATATAGCTAAACGACATAGATCAATCATAGATGTGTAGCATGGAAATTACACGCAATGTGATCAATACATGTCTATTTCCAACTGGTCCTTCTTAACTTTAGTGAGATCAATACTTTAACATAATGAAAACAGAATGAACTGAATTTCCATATATCAGATTAGATAAATATCCAAAATACTTTAATACATAAATGTGTCCAAAATCAAATAGCACCCAAATACATAAAATACAAACTTCCACTAAACTGATATATCATCAAATGAGATAACACCCATATGAGCAGTGTGCTCATGAAAGACCTTGGGTGATAATACTTTTATAAGAGGATCCGCTAAAATGGAGTTTGTCATAATGTGCTATATGGACACTTTAACCATTCTGAATTCTTTCCTTCACAACTAGAAACTTTATGTCAATATCCTTGATTTATACAAGTTTATGTTGTTATTGGAATATATTACTGCTGACTTATTGTCACACAATAATTTTATGTGGTCTTTCAACACCGTACTGTAGGCGCAGCCTTGTGACAAAATTTTGCAACCATATTCCCTGAATAGATGTCCCACAGCATGTTATAAATCTTGCTGCCATGGTGGAAGAAATTATGAGTGCATGTTTGACACTCGTTCAAAATATATCTCCATTAGTCAGCATAACCTGATGTGGATCTCCTACTATGTTGGCATCCAACAAAATCGGAGTCGGAATACCTGATGATCTCCAAAATTATCCGATCTCTTACAAAGAGCATATAATTCTTTGTTCTATATTAATTACTTAAGTAGTTTGGCTGCTACCGAATGATCCATCTATATTTTCTTAAAATATCTGCCTAACATCCGAATATGTACGCAATATCCTAACGCGTACATACTTGAGCATACATTAGACTTCCTACAACTGGTCATGAATGGAAAATCTATTGTATTTTCTTAATTTTAAGGCTAATCTTAGGGCACTTGACTGAGACTGAACTTGTCTCCTTTAACGAAAGGTTGTCACCTTGTTTGCATTCCTGCATGCCAAATCTTTTAAGCACTTTATTGATATAAAACTTTTGTGATAATCCAAGAATATCTCGAGAACGATCACGGTATATCTGGATTCCTAATACAAAAGAAACGACACCAAGATATTTCTTCTGAAAGTTATTTGGTAAAATTTTTTTAGTGTCGTACAATATAACATATATCATTTTTGGCAAACACTATGTCATCAACGTATATAACTAAAGAAAATTATTTACTCCCACTGAACTTGTAATATAAACAATCTTTAATAGTGTTTATCTCAAAAACCAAACGAGATAATCACTGGTAAAACTTTAAGTACCTTCAACGAGAATCCTGCTTGAGTCCATGAATAGATTTTGTCAATTTGCAAACCATATTCTTTGGGTCTTTCGACACAAAGTTTTCTGCATGCACCATAAATTGTTTCGTCGATGTTACCATTGAGAAACACAATTTTGACATCCATTTAATGTAACTCAAGATCAAAATGTGCAACAAGTGCTGTGATTGTTTTAAAAAAGGTCTTTCAAAGATACCAAAGAGAAAGTCCCTTTAAAATTAATCGTTAACTTTTGAGTAAAGTCCCTAGCTGCAAGACGTACTTTATACCTCTCAAATCCTTTCGAATCTTTCTTGGTTTTAAATGTCCATTTTCAACCAATGAAGTTCGTATCTTTTGGTAATGTGACAAGTTCCTAAACTTTATTGTCTTGCATAGACTTATACTCCTTATTTATTTCCTCAATCCACTTTTAAGAGTTGGAACTTTCCATGTCCTGACGGAAGATGATTGAATCACCTTCCATTATTCTATAGTTTTTCTTACATTCCTAGAGAAATATGACAATATTATCCGAAATTATATTTCTCCTTTCTCTTGTGAACCATCTTAACATTACCGGTTCTTGAGGTTGATGAGTTTGTTCCTCAGAAATAATTACCTTATCTTGAATGGGGGTGCCGCTAAATTATCTTGTCAGGGTATCTCAACAACGACTTGTAGAGGTAATTCGACATTGTCTTGTTGAGGCTCCAAATTCACTTCTTGATCAATGACAGGTACAAAATCTTGCACATCGTCAAAAGTGATAGTAGGAATCACAATCGAATCCTCCTTAAAGATAATGTCTTTGACTTTATTTCTTCTCCAAACTCAACATCCTCAAAAAATATTACTCGTCTCAAAAAAATTTCTTAGTGTGGAACCGTATAATTATTAACCCATCGATCTGTCAGCATAGCCAATAAAGTAGTTGTTTACAATTTAACTTTGGTCTGTATTTTTTTTACACATTAATATAGACATTAAAGTCTATAAAGTCAATAAAATCCAAATCTCATCAGACACAAATCGTTCAACTCTATTTCTAGAGATGTGACCTAATCGCTTATGTCATAATGAGACTAAAAATATTTATTATTAATTTTGTATTTCGTACCACATGACTCCACTTGTAATGTTTCATTGTAAGATACAATAGTTTTAAATGAATATAGGTTATCATAAGCCTTAAAAAAATCGTTACCAATAATATTTGATTTTAAAGATAGACTAAACTTATTATTTTCAAATGAACAATGATAACCAGATTTGTCCATTAAGGAAACTGAAACTGAATTTCGTCTAAAAGACGGTACAATAAAAGTGTCTATCAAATCCAAATAATAATCGGTTCCTAAAAATAACATAAAATGTCATATTGCTTTCACTTCTATCGATTTGCCGTCGCCCACATAGATGTATCTTTCACCATCAATTGGCTTCGGTAGCTCAGACAACCCTGTCTGTAAACACTAATGTGGGTAGCAGCACCAGAATCTAACCACCACGTGTTTTTAGGTACTAAATCTAAATTAATCTCATAACAGACCAAATTTGGAAATGTACTTTTCTTTATACGTCATGCGTTGTACTTTGTACATTTTTTCTTTATGTGTCCTGGCTTGTCACAAAAGAAATAACCCTTAGTTTTATTTTGTTGTTTCTTTTGATCTGGACCCTTAGCAACTACTGTATTCCTTTCTTTTTGCCCTTAAAGTTTATTCCATTAAACATGAAAATTAAAATCTTATTGGCAGATATTTTAACAACATTAACTGTAAAGAGAACAAAGCAACAAAAATAAACATGCTCTAACAAATAACCAAAGCGTAAAATATAGTCAAACAAATTCAAATAATGGTGAACCCCATCTCAAGATACCTAGTACATAATTAATATCAAGTCTTTGGACAGTAATATTAACTGCAAGTGGTATTCTGGGTGTAATGATCAAACTTGACAATAAGTCATGTCAAATAATAAGCCTATCTTTGGATCGGGTTATTATTCACGTGTAAACCGTATAATTATCAGACATTTATCACCACAAGTATGTGTGCAATTCGGCCAAGTATTAATCTTCCTTTGAGCCGGCTAATACTTGCATGAATTTACATACACAAACATCCAACATTCCTCATAGACTATCTACGCAAGAGAGGTCACTTTGGTGACATCTTGTTTTAATGGGTCTATTTAGAATATTAGACGATTATTGCTAGTAACAAAAGGCACCAATTTTTTTTTGAATGTTAACTAAATTTTACAAAACCGAATCATGTCCAAAACTTTATGTACATGCATAATTAAAATATTACAACTCAAATAAGATAATCATAAGCATGTGAATCTCTTTACATGATTCAAACAAATATTCTTAATTTGACTAAACTGAGCATTGTCAACATAATAAAATTTACGTAATATTTTACTGAAGATATGGACCAATAGATTGCTTCAAATAACCCATAAAGATTATATTAAAATAATCTGTTGAAGATATGTACGTCAATAGATTACATCAAATATATGACTTAGAACATGAATTTATTGGAAACTAAATTTATGCCAAACATAAAATTGTTTATATTTGATTCCAATTTGTCCTCCAATGATCAACTTAGATTGGAAAACACTCTAAATTGAGTAACACCAAATATCTATCGGCATGAATAATTGGAATCTAACCGACATTTCAAATAAATAAGGCTTATGATTGTATTTGAAATTCACCTTCAGTATATTACACATTAAATATGGTCTTCAAACTGTTATATATCGATCCTACATGAGAATTATTTAAATTTTATAAAGCTCTTACTCGAGCTATAAACAAGATGCAACCGACTCCAAAGCTAATTTTCTTTCGGCTGCAGAAAATTGGAAGTAAAAAAATTAGGGAATCTTTTTACTGTGCAGGAGCCAAAAATCATGTGAACTCAAACATTTAATCCAGAAAAGCTTTTACATGATCATAACTAGGTTAGAATCTTATCAAATAATAATAAGAAGTCAACAGTAAATAAATAAATAAATAGAGCAGGTTTGGTTGAAAATTCTCCGGATCACATCAAGATCCTCCCTAGCTCTTGATCCTCAGGAATTCACAAGCCCGCCCACGGATCACTAATAAACAAACCCATCCGGAACGACACGTAAAGAGAGAGTATTGTATGAAAATTTAAAATATTGTTGGTAACAATTTGAACATTCTCTCTTTCCTTGATCAAACAATCAAAATTTAAAATTAAATGAGATGTAATGATGTAGGGTTCCTGAAAATCAGCAAAATTAATTCTAAAACTTCGATCTCATAAATCAAACATGGAGGCTCTGATACCACTTGTTAGAATTTTATTGTACCATGTCGATTCATGAGATGAAGAACATAAATTAATTGCAGAAGCGTACCTGAATCCATTGCTAGGCTTGATGGATCTTGAAGCGAACATCTCTTTTATTGTGTTCGATCTTCCAACTTGCTACGACCCTTAATGACAAAGAAGAATCCGAATCCTTTGTCCCTCTCTTTCTGTTGATGGGGATGCAGAAGAGAAAAAGAGAAAATCTCTCTTTTGGTGGCCGTATAAGTTGGGGACCATAACCCTAATGAATACATATATTTATATGTTATGATATTTCTAATTTGGCCCCTCATCAAATTAGAATTATTTCCGGTATCTACACATTATTTCCATGACAATTATACTCTTAAGCCAATTTTCAAATAGACCACATTAGTTTGGCTTAATTATTTAGATAGTCCAACACAATTAATTTTACATGTGTGGCCCCATATTATTGAATAATTCCAACAAAGAGAACTCTACATCCAAATAATTTTTCATTATGCGTTTTTTTTGGCTACAACGAACCATATGTCAATTCAACCCTAATCCTTCATTATTTTTTCTTTCAAAATCAATATTAATTGTGCTCATAAAAGTTGGGGACTTGAAGATTATGATTTTAATGTTGGAAGTATTCAACTACCAGGGCCACACATGTAAACTTAAATGTGTTGTGCTATCTAAATAATTAAGCCAAATTAAAGTGATCTAATTGGACATACTTGAGGGACATACTTGAGGGTATAATTATTATGAAAATAATGTGTAGATACCGAAAATAATTTTAATTTGATGGGAGGCAAATTAGAAATATATAAAACCTAGAATATATATATATATATATATATAAAATCCGAAATGGGGTTACATGTACGGTGCTTTGCTTCATTTCTTATGAATTTTTAAAAAACCATCCACTGGATGTTATGTATTTGATGAGTTTACAGGCAGGAGGTGTTAATGTCAAGTATAGTCTACCAAAATCGACAATATATGGCACCAGTGGTCTAGTGGTAGAATAGTACCCTGCCACGGTACAGACCCGGGTTCGATTCCCGGCTGGTGCAGAAGTGTAAATTTTTTTCCTGTTAGAAAAACGCAAGTGTATATTTCTTTTTCTTTTTTCCCCTAATTTTTATTTTCAGTCGCATACTTGTCCTTTTTTTTTTCCCTTCCTTTTAAAGTTATTTTGTTAGTCTCAGAATATTCGGATAAATTGTAGTTATGCTTAGTTGTTAGAGCATCGACGTATCTATCAACTTATTTCCTTCCTAATCCAACAACAATTGCATTGACTAGAGATCAACAAGCAAACAAAGTCACCATCCTCTCTAACAAATCAATACAATCCCAAGCACAACTCCTCCATTCCACCACGCTCATGGCGGGAGAGGAAGATCACAATCACAATCACAATCAAACCCAACAACAACGACAACGAGAAGAAGCCGAAGAGGAGGAAGAAGAAGCGGTTGAGCTGATACTCTTCCGTGCCAACGAGTGCTACGTCTATATGGTACGTACGCCATCAATCTCCATACATCCTTCCTCTCTTTTTTCTCGATCCTCTCTAATTTCGGATGGATTTTTGTGCAGATTCCTCCCAGGAAAACCGCCGCTTCTTACAGGTCAGCTGGCCACCCTTCACTTCTCTTCTCTCTGTGCTATGTTGTCGGATTGGTTTTGGTTGGAAATTAGCACTGCCCATCTGCCCAATTGCTGGAAAAAAATTGGATTTTTAGTGAAGATTAGCACTGCTCATCTGCAATTGTAAGAAAAATTGGATATTTAGTGAAGATTAGCACTGCCCATTGTACAACTGTAGGAAAAGAAAGAAGGGTCTTTAGTGAAGCTTAGCACTACCCATTTGTCCAATTGTAACAAAATTGGATTTATAGTGAAAATTAGCACTGCCCGTCTGCTCAATTGTAAGAAAAAGAAAATTTGATTTTTGGTGAAGATTAGCACTGCCCATTTGCCCAATTGTAAGAAAACTTTTGGGATTTGAGTGAAAATTAGCGATACCCATTTGCCCAATTGTAGAAAATTCTGATCTTTAGTGGAGATTAGCACTAGCATCTCAGCCCAATTGTAGGAAAAAAAGGATTTTGCATGATGGGTTACTGTCAGAAATACAAATTAGTGTATGCGCATTGAACATTTACAAAGTGGCGGTCTTTATTTCTTATCTGTAAAGGATTTGCATCATTGATCTATGTCCTTTAATCAGTTATGTTGGTACCAAGTACCCAGTTCTTTCCCGAATTGCCAAAATCATCGTCGTTCCCATCATAATCACAATGGTGTCGGCTATGGACCGTAATAAAGCTCCACACAAAAACAGCGTCTGTCAACCTCAGGTCAACCCATGGTTATTGGGATCCCTTTAACCCCTCTAGGAACCACGTCCTGTATCATGCGACCCAAAATTTGGAGGGTTTCGTATCCAGATCGCCATAAGTGGCTACCGAGCGATCCGGATAATACAAGATGAAGTTCAACAACAATATCAATTAAATAGTAGTATAAAAGACAAATAAATCAATTAAATTGTGGAAATGAAGCATACAAGTGTAGGTTGTTGCAGGATTCGGTATAAATTCTTCCCTAGTAGAGACAAATATGTACACACACAATCAAATTGCTCTTAAGCGAACTTCAGCACATTGGTTTTAGCATTCTCCCCTCGTATTGCGTACCACATGAAGTAGCTATGCCATAGCCGTATCCTTTTTACTTATAAAAGCGAACCATGATCCAGGTAGGTACTGGTCAACCCTATATGTTGGTGCCAAAGTCCTAGTTCAGATAGCCATTAGAATGAGAGGGACATGCCATTAAACACTGAAATCTAAACGACCAGTTGGCTGGTAGGTAGATGTACATTTTGGCTATGAACCGTCCAAGTTCCCTAGATTATAAAATGTCTAGACAAATATGTAGGATAATACAATTTGCTTAGGAAATTGCATTCATGTCTATGATACATTGTGCCAAAGAGTGAAAGGAGACATTCTTGTAGCGAAGAGTTGGTTGTTTAACTTGTTTAGGTATCCCACAATGTATGTGCCAAAAGATGGATGTTATTCTTATGAGTATCTTACAGAATGATTATCCTTCGGTCATGGGTTCTCTGGTTATATCATCACATCAGTCGCTTGTTAGTTTATTTATGCTGGTTTTGCGTACCATTGTTGCCCGATTGTGAAAACTACAAGGAAGATTAAGTCTTGTCGAGTTGTTGTAGTGAACTAGGAAATGAGGAAATCACATAAGTTGGATCTACTTCTCATTCATCTGATACATGTACTGTAAAGATGTACATGGATTCATCGACTTTGCTTCCAATTGCTTTTTCCAAGTTCTTGTGGTTGACTAGTTGCTCTGATTTGCTTTTCACAATAAAGATGTTAATACACTGTATACAAAGTCACGGCACAAAAAGATCATGTCTACTACAACTTGACATCATCAAATCAAAACATACACAATATCTACTAAAAGGACGAATGTTGACAGCTCTTGACATGTGTAATAGAACTCAATTGTTTGGTACAATCACTTTTACAATAGGAAGACTAATCATTAGTAAAGTATAGCTCAATTTGACCAACAGGAACATATCATGTTTTTCCTGATTATATTTTTCTAATAAGTACTTCACCTGATTACATTATTCTTGTGGGGAGGTCAATGGCTATCCAATACACGCTAGGTTTCTTTGGCCATGCAGACCTACCACAAACTACATCGCAATCTTAGGAGTCCTTAGGTGTGAGATCATCCCAATAGACACATATATGGCTGTGGTTTATGAGAGAAACTGGTAGTAATACTCATAATTGCAACATCATATTTTAATTGGAGAACATAATCAGAGAGAAAGGAAATTGAGAGGAGACAATTTGATTTATAAAGGAGAAGCATTTGAAAGGAAGGATCATAACATGGACAGAAAAAAGTTTTCTCAAGAAGATTTCAAATGGACATAAAAGGATTGAAAGCCAGGCTAACTTTAGTTTTGTTACTGATGGGAGGGACATGCCATTAAACACTGAAATCTAAACGACCAGTTGGCTGGTAGGTAGATGTACATTTTGGCTATGAACCGTCCAAGTTCCCTAGATTATAAAATGTCTAGACAAATATGTAGGATAATACAATTTGCTTAGGAAATTGCATTCATGTCTATGATACATTGTGCCAAAGAGTGAAAGGAGACATTCTTGTAGCGAAGAGTTGGTTGTTTAACTTGTTTAGGTATCCCACAATGTATGTGCCAAAAGATGGATGTTATTCTTATGAGTATCTTACAGAATGATTATCCTTCGGTCATGGGTTCTCTGGTTATATCATCACATCAGTCGCTTGTTAGTTTATTTATGCTGGTTTTGCGTACCATTGTTGCCCGATTGTGAAAACTACAAGGAAGATTAGGTCTTGTCGAGTTGTTGTAGTGCACTAGGAAATGAGGAAATCACATAAGTTGGATCTACTTCTCATTCATCTGATACATGTACTGTAAAGATGTACATGGATTTATCGACTTTGCTTCCAATTGCTTTTTCCAAGTTCTTGTGGTTGACTAGTTGCTCTGATTTGCTTTGCACAATAAAGATGTTAATACACTGTATACAAAGTCACGGCACAAAAAGATCATGTCTACTACAACTTGACATCATCAAATCAAAACATACACAATATCTACTAAAAGGACGAATGTTGACAGCTCTTGACATGTGTAATAGAACTCAATTGTTTGGTACAATCACTTTTACAATAGGAAGACTAATCATTAGTAAAGTATAGCTCAATTTGACCAACAGGAACATATCATGTTTTTCCTGATTATATGTTTCTAATAAGTACTTCACCTGATTACATTATTCTTGTGGGGAGGTCAATGGCTATCCAATACACGCTAGGTTTCTTTGGCCATGCAGACCTACCACAAACTACATCGCAATCTTAGGAGTCCTTAGGTGTGAGATCATCCCAATACACACATATATGGCTGTGGTTTATGAGAGAAACTGGTAGTAATACTCATAATTGCAACATCATATTTTAATTGGAGAACATAATCAGAGAGAAAGGAAATTGAGAGGAGACAATTTGATTTATAAAGGAGATGCATTTGAAAGGAAGGATCATAACATGGACAGAAAAAAGTTTTCTCAAGAAGATTTCAAATGGACATAAAAGGATCGAAAGCCAGGCTAACTTTAGTTTTGTTACTGATGGGAAATGAATTTGTAAAGATTACGTTGTAGGTCAAGATAGACAGTTTTAGGACTAAGATGTTGTAGGAAATCTGATGCAAAAACATGAAAGAAAATAGAGGATAATTGAGATATATGTCGTAGCAACTAGCAAGTAATATATGGATTGGCCTAAATGAGGAACATAAGTGGTGGCATTGTCAGATGGATGGAAACTAAGATATTGGATGCCATGGAAAAAATGATTGGAGCATAAGTGAACACTTGTGTTTAATCGCTAACAACATGTAATGACTAGCAGCATTAATTCCTTCTATTATAGAGGATAGGAGAATAGCGGGGTGATGTGCTGAGATGCTCCGATTGCATTGCACCTATACTTATTTCATCATCATCATCATCCAAGCTTTCTCCCATCAAAAATGTGTTGACGATGGAGCATAAGAACACTCCGTAAAAGATTTTTATGAGGATGTCGACCTGATATCAACCCTCTAAAGTTGGTGACACATTCCTAGTCACGGTACCTATGAGCATGAGAAAGTGATGCCATAAAACTAAGATGATCAGTTGGTAGGTTGGTATACCTACCTTTTGGATAATGCAGTTTAAGCTCATGCAGCCAAGAAAACACCTTCAAAGTTCCCCTAGATTAAAATTTGAATACTTATTTATTAGAAATAAATTTCAGGATTATGAAAAGTGGTTTTTGGATGTGGTCTCTGCTAAAGTATGATGATGCTACAATTATTTTCTAGTAAATAATAATAATGTTCAGTGTTATTGCTTTGATGTCTTTTATTTACGTTGTTTCACCAGATGAGGTCCTTGATGCTGGATGTGGACATTTACTTTGTTTTTGGTGAAACATATATACAGAGGCAATAGAAGTTATATATAGTATTACTCCTCTTAGCAAGTAGATAAAGTTGCTTAGAATATACTTGGTAAAGTTGGTGGAATGTCCTATGAATTTGTCTTTAGGAGGTGTTACAAACAAGAATCCTTCATGTTTAACCCTATTTAAACTTTTGTTATAGTTAAAATAAGTTAAAATATCCTGTCACAATGAGTAGTTATCGCTCAATCATCGTTTGAAAATTTTCTAGTCAGTTTTTAGATCTTTTGCTGTCCATTAACAGGCACGGCTACTTTACCCTTATCAATAGTACCTTTTTCTTAATTTTATATATGATTCTATGCCATATTGGTTATATAGCAGACGATAACCTGTAAATATATGATTTTGATCTTTCCTTGTGAGCTCTATTCTTCATTACCATCTTGTTCATAGATCACAAGTTTCTCCAGTAATGGTTACATGGCTTCCAACGTCACGAGTATCCATCTAGGTTTATAGGTGCCTTTATTTGAGTGATTGTATGAAATCTCTCATCTATCTGTAAACTAGAGAAAAACAATGAAAATAATGGACATTACCTCTTGGAGTTTCAGGTAGGAAGGCACATACATTGGTTCCGGGCACTACCTAATCTTACTATATGCTTGGATTCTACATGACCGAGAAAAGGAATCAATCGAGAATGTGTTTGGTGTGTGCACTGTGAAAGTGCATTATGAGGTATTAGCATAATTGGAGTCTCTATATCCTGTTCGTGTTTCTCATATTCTCTCATCATCATCTCGCAATGAGGAATGTCCATTCATGTTCATTCAGCTAACTTTTATATCTTTTTGTTACCTTTTCTTTCTTTTTTGATGTAATATTTGGAATGATAGAATAAATACTGTTGGGCGCGTGCGGAAGCATTTGCCAACCCACCTGACCAAAATTAACTCCCGTCTAACGGACACCAAGCACAAGATGAAGACAAGTATATGGCAGTGACGTACGTCACCTGGACAAATCCCAACCTTTAATAACTCAGATGAAATTACAAGATTGACAGAACTCACGTTGAACCCTTTACCATAATAGGTTCAACCCCCTCACTACTCTCAAGAACAAAAACAGAAGATTACAATTGAGATCACTCATCAACTCGTAGCAATCTTTCTAACCGAAGTTGACGACTCCTCAATTATATCTTTTTCTTCCTTCTGTCTTGGATGCCGAAGTCCTAAGAGCAAAATACAGATTTTTTTCCTTAAATTTTCTTGTGGACAAGCACCCCGAATCTTCACTTTTGTGCTTTGTGCCTCCACCCTCACCCCATATATACAGGGTAAGAAAATCCTATTTTAGGTCATAATATGATTTCTTAATTAGGAAGCCCTCAAATAAGAATCCTATTACACCTAAAATAGCCATCAATTATCCTATTTTAGATCATAATAGAATTTCCTAAAATAAGAATCCTATTATATCTAAAATAGCACAACACCAATTATGGACATCCAAATCTAATCAAATCAAATATTTAATAAGATTTGGATTCCATAAGTATATTGTTACCAAATACATATTGGACTCCAATAATCTTCTCCTCCAGTCTGATGAGAGGGTATTGACCCCATGGATCCTCAACTGGACTCCATGCCTGTCGTCCCACGACAGAATTTCTGCTCCCCATGTCACTGCGATCCCCCGAGTTGCTTTGCATCTTTCTTTGTCTCCAGCTCCTCGACCGTTACGTCCAGCTAGCATCTCCTGCACCATGGGATCCTGCCGATATCAATGACACGACCAAGACCGAAGTCCCTAACGATCAGCCTCACCGTAAGTCTTGGTTGTTTGTCCCCAACTTCCGTCTTCCATCGGAAAGTGTTAACGTTCCGACGAGCTTCTTCACCCTTGGCTGACCCAACCAAGCGGACAGTGCAATTCTCACAAGATTCGAACTCCTGAACCTGTCCATCTTCGTGTCCGAACTTGAAGCTCCCCCCATACACATGCGTCCTCGAGGAGAACTTCATGCACTGTGCATTCCGTCGATAACCCACAGCTCCCTTTGAACTGTGTGAATGATGATGCTCCCGCCTCGGATTGAGTTTGCTGCAAAACTTGATCTCCTCCCTGGCTTCGAACTGTTGAAACCGATATCGTTCCGTGAAGATTTGGCAAACCACCTGTCGCCAAATCTGGATCCGTAGAGCAACCCCCACCTGGAGACCGACCAGCTGTCTTGGGACCGACAAACTGACCTCAATCTTTGACTCATCACCATCCGTCGCTTTGTCTCGACGAACCGAATCCTACGTAACCCTCAAAGTATCTAGAAGGCTCTCCTCAGCAAGTTATCAACGATCCACCTCCTGTCGAATACCCCTCGAGCCTCCATCCCGTGTCTGTGGCCTGCCTGTACAGCTCAGCGGCTTGAGCCTGTACATGCCACAACACAAATCTTCCTGAGCTAGCTGTTGGAAATCCTTCGCAAGCATCCAATCTTTGCTCCCAAACAGACTGCGATAACCATTATCTGCCAGCCTCCCTACCGAAACCAAGTTGTAGCGCAAACTCGGTACATGTCGCACACCCCTGAGGACGAGTTTCTCACCAAACTCCATCGTCAAGTGCATATCACCGATGCCTACAACTGCAGCCATCCCCTTGTCGCCCATCTTCACACATCCAAACCTGCTGCCGCGATATGACGTGAAGATCCTCCTATGTGGAGTGGCGCGATACGATGCCCCCGTGTCTATGACCCAGTCTCCATCATAACAAATGCCACAAGGTTTTTCTGTGTCGGTCACTGCGATGATGATATCTCCCATTGCTGTGAGATCCTCCTGATCATCCTTGCCTTTGGCCTTCTCAGCTTTGAGCTTCATGCAGTTTCTCTTGATATGATCCCTTTCGTCACAGTAATAGCAGCCCTCCTTGCATTTCACAATCGCAAGATCCCGAGAACTCTCTCCTGTCCTCGCCTGTGACTTGGGCCTTTCCTTTCCGTAGGAAGTCACTAGAGTGGACTCCTGTGACGATTTCACTTGCTTGCGCCGGACCTCCTCATTCAACAAGCTACTTTTGACTGCCTCTATTGTGACGACTCCATCAGGTGCGGAGTTGTTCACCGACACCACCGACGTCTCCCTGCTTTCCGACAGAGAACTCAAGAGTAGTAGGGCCTGAAGCTCATCATCAATCACCATCTTCATCGCATACAGCTGATTGATGATACCCTGAACCTCGTTCACATGTTGTGCCACTGGGGTACCCTCCGTGTACTTCGAGTTGACGAGTTGGCGAATAAGAAATGCCTTATTGACAGCCGTCTTTCTTTCGTACAGCGAATGCAGCTTCTCCCACAATGCTTTTGTCGAACTCTCCATGGACACGTGGTGAAATACCGAATCATCCAACCATTGGCGGATGAATCTAACGGCCTTTCGATCCAGTCGTTTCGAGTCTTCAGTAGCTTTGTCTATTGGCTTTGCGCTGTCGCCCTCCAACGGACCATGCAAGTACTTGCACCAGAGTAGATCCTCCATCCTTGGCTTCCAATCGTCCAATTTTCTTCTGTGAGGGTGATCATGCGAGTGTTCATCTGCTCTGTAGACATGGTTGCCAGAACCTCCAAAGTTCTGATACCAATTGTTGGGTATCAGACCAGAACGAATTGAACCTTCGCTCTGATACTAATTGTTGGGCGTGTGCGGAAGCGTTTGTCAACCCACCTGACCAAAACCAACCCCCGTCTAACGGACATCAAGCACAAGATGAGGACAAGTATATGGCGGTGACGTACGTCACCTGGACAAAT
This sequence comes from Iris pallida, assembly GCA_029216955.1. Taxonomy (NCBI): domain Eukaryota; kingdom Viridiplantae; phylum Streptophyta; class Magnoliopsida; order Asparagales; family Iridaceae; genus Iris; species Iris pallida. Next base: position 67,122 of record JANAVB010033217.1, read on the forward strand.
TCCAGCCTTTAATAAGTCAGATAAAATTACAAGATTGACAGAACTCACATTGAACCCTTTGTCCTAATAGGTTCAACTCCTTCACCACTCTCAAGAAGAAAAACAGAATATTACAATTGAGATCACTCACCAGCCCGTAGCAATCTCCCTAACCGAAGTTGACGACTCATCGATTAGATCTTTTTCTTCCTTCTGTCTTGGATGACGAAGTCCTAAGAGAAAAGTACGGACTTTCTTTTAGATTTTTTTGTGGACAAGCACCCCAAATCTCCACTTTTGTGCTTATTCTTTGTGCCTCCACCCTCACCCCATATATATAGGATGAGAAAATCCTATTTTAGGTCATAATATGATTTCTTAATTAGGAAGCTCTCAAATAAGAATCCTATTACACCTAAAATAGTCCATCAATTATCCTATTATAGATCATAATAGGATTTCCTAAAATAAGAATCCTATTATATCTAAAATAGCACAACACCAATTATGGACATCCAAATCTAATCAAATCAAATATTTAATAAGATTTGGATTCCACAAGTATGTTGTTATCAAATCCAGATTGGACTCCAACAAATACAAGTGGTCTTTGTTTAGGAAATGACCTTAACTGGATTAGATAAATTTGTTAATAAACCTGCCAGATTTACCCCTTACTGCAAACACATGGTCTGTACTTCAGCGGTACTACTACAGATCTCTGAACATACTCATGTCAAATCATGTAGGTCCTCAAACAATTAGAATACATAATACAATGTAAACGTAGGACCCAAGCTGTCAGTTCTGTAGATGTTTATCTAAGAACTTGGCCATTGATCACAATAATCCATATTGTCTGGTTGTTTCTAGCAGAAAATCTAGAAAAGTAGTTGGGTTCATAACAAGAGGTTAATCATGACATATTTCACAGGGAACTTGATAATTTCAGAAAGTATATAAAAGAGTATAGATTGCAATCTTCCCTTGTTGCCTCTTATTTTCCATACTTATCAGTAATTCATCTTCATACAATAGGTTGTTATAGCTGCCTCTCACACTTACGCTTGTCAATCTGTCTGGTAGAACCAAACATGTTACGGAGGAATTAATTATTTGAGGTTTCATTAGTTGGTTGAGTTTTATTTAATATGTTGGGAGACTTGTGTATAGATTGATAGTTAGTGAACTAGACATCGTTCTACCGCCGATGCTGCGGCGTAGGTTGGACGTACCCACGGCCTCATGCCCCTATACCGGGTGCGGGTCGTGATAATGCCTTATTCCAGAAAAATGTCTAAAATTATCGTTCTAGAAGAACTTCATCATCATACTAGAAGAACACCATAAAAGCATCATTTCAGACGAACGAATCATGTCATACTTCCTATTTATCTAATTTTGACAAAATTAGGAGAAATTATTTCTTATATTTTATTACAAATGAATTATTAGATGCTTACTCAATTATGCTATATAAATAGTTATAACAACTATGAATCTATCTTCTAATAGAAGTAAGTACCAAAAGAACCAAACAAAGGTACCAAATGAGTAAGTTCTACATTAAGAAGTGGACAGAAGCCAGCCGTTGATCACTTCAAATTCTTTGGGTGCATTGCATATGCCAACATTCCAGATGAAAAGATGGTCCCAAATGAGAACTTCCAAACTTTTCAAGTCCTCTCTTAAAAGAGCAACCAAACCTGCCATCACCCTCCAGGGAGATATAACAGTAACCCTTGAAGAACCTGTCACTAGTACAAAGCATGTATAAGCATTCCCTAACGAACTGAGATTACCGCCCCAAACGATTGTTTTTCTCTATAGGTCTATTCTCCTCATTCATGGCCTTTTGCCATTTAGAATCTTTGAAAACTTCTTGAAATGTGATGGGATCACAATCTGAAAATAAAGCAAAATGGGCAAGTGTATCAACATCATCAGATTGTTATCACCACTAACCTCATAATCCATCATCCATGCCGGATTACTTTTTATTCGTTGAGGTCGAGAGGTTGCTCTTGCTGTCTGGGTTTCATCTGTATAGGCTTCATCTGTCTGGGCTTCATCTGTATAGGCTTCATCTGACTGGGCTTCATTGGAGTTGGGTGGTTGCGGCAACTGCTGGTATGGCTGTAGCAATATAGTATTAATGGAAGGAGTTAGTTGCTGCGTTTCTGCTCATTCGTCAAAACTCATAGGTATTTATTATTTCCCTGCACATTTTTTAGTCCAATTCCATATTCTCTTTTCATCAACAATAACATCCCGGCTGAACACAATCTTCTTTGTGATAGGATTGAACAACTTGTAGGCTTTTGATTGTTTGTTAACACATTTGTCACCGTTGTCATCGTATGGAGCATGATTCTCATGTCAGTGTATGTGTGTGCTTTGTTGTAAATAAATTCCCAAATCGAAATAGCAACTTGCTGAATGCCCTGACAGCAGAAGGATTAGCTGCTAAATTCTAGCTTGGATGAGGATCTCTAATATTTGTTAAATTTATAGCTTGTGCTGTTGGATTGGCTATGTTCTATTTTCTTGAGATAAAAATGTTATATTTTATTGTCATGTATTTTTCTTCAATATGGCATGTCTAAAAACTTCCCCTCTATTCAACTTCTGAACCACAATCATACATGTGTCTGTGAGATGATCACAGTATATGGAAGTTCTTAAAAGTCTGTCCTGAAGTTGAAGAGATCTGAATATTTAGCTAATTGTTAGGGCTGATGAATGGGATGTCAACAAATGGAACTGGGAGGGTACAGTGAAGGTCGTTAGTAAGGGAGAGGAGTGCATTATTAAACTCGAAGACAAGACCACAGGTACATTTATCTTCTATCTCCATTCAGCTATCTTTTATTAGTTGAAATGCTTCTTCTCCAACAATCAACAAGATACTGAGAAGGAAAAACAAAGAGAACGAAAGATTGATGTCTTCATCAATTTTCTTGCTATCTGATCACTGGTTTCATCTGAAACAGGGGAGCTTTATGCTAGAGCATTTCTCAGGAACCGAGAGCCACATCCAGTGGAGCCTGTAATCAACAGCAGCAGGTTTGTTATCGTCTTCGCCTTCCAGGAAAAGAAGTCCAAATCATATTCACTTACATCTTTGGGTTACACAAGATATCGTTTGGTCTAAGCTATCATCTCTTGCTTCTTCAGATACTTCGTTCTCCGAGTTGAAGAAAATATTGGTAAGTTTATCGTCTTGACACACATTTAAATTTCTCTTGTTAACTTCATGTTTTTCTTCTTCCTTACAATCTGGGAGCATGGTTCTTCTGAATGAAGTCCAACAATTAAAGGAATCCTTGGTTAAAAAAACCTTGACTTTTAATTTGAATTTAATTTTGGCAACCAAACATTTATACTGTATAGATTTCTAGTCACTCGGAAGATCTGTGGAGGTATTTGGATATGTATATATAATTTTCTAGAATTGTCGCACAAAACATACTGAAAGCCGTAGTAAGATAATTAAATACAATTCTAAGGGAGGAAAAGCAAGCAATAAAGTCAATTGTTAGAGTGAATTTTTTGTTGAGTCAATTTAAAACTCGTTTAATTAGACAAATTATTCTCATGTCAAAAACTCAGATTCAATAAGTGTTATTGCCGAGGCACAATTTTCGATGGAAAATTCTGAAACTGAAACAATTGTATAGACAACGTTTCAAATGCAACACCTTAAAGAAGATGTGCAACAGAGATCTTGGAGGATTATGAATTACGAGGATCTAAAAAGATTCTACGTAATACACAAAAATCTAAAGAGACTTTGTGCAAGCGACTATCGGCAGTAGAGCTTCTAAAAAGAAGTTACTGTAAAAGGCAACAGCAGCGATGACAGGTGAGAATGAAATGCTGGGGTGAATGAACCACCATTGCTCAAAGCTTTATTCGCCCCACACGAGCACGAACAGCTTCCAGGAACCAGCAAGTTCACGAAGAACTTCTGGAACGCTCGTAAGTCAATATTTGAGACTTGAACGGGCTTCCTGGACTTAACAGACTCCCTCAACTCTCTTCTTGATGCATCTTTCAAAGGAGGCCAAGGGGCTCTATTTATAGAGTGGAGTTGAGACTTCACCTCTTCTCCTATCCGATGTGGGACTAAAATACCAATACTCAAAAATAGAGTTTGATATTTTAGATCATCCCACAATCAGCATAGAAGTGTGCCAGTCCGCGCCTACCCCCCGAACAGTCCCGTGCATGCACGAGACATCCTGGAGTCCGTGTCCGAGTCCGAGTCCGCACAACAAAAATTAACTTGCATCCTTGTTGGATTTAATCATTTTTCCTTCTAGGAAAATACTTCCACATGGCACAAACTTGTGCCCCACTACACCTCATGTGCACACCTCAACACAAGCAATGCATTATATTGAGATACTCACCATTTGGTATAGCCGATGTGGGACTATCTTTTCTAGTCCAAAGGCAAAAACACCAACAATAAGAACCTTACATTTAATTGTTACCTGAGGTTCATGCTGCTGTATTTGGTAGACAATTTCTGGTCGTGGGGTGCCTTGATGAGAGAATATTTTGAAATATAGTTGAAACCCAGGGGACAAGTAAAAGTAGCTCTTATTCTAAAAAAATAACAGGTTTCAGATAGGATTTAACTAGAACTGCAGGGCTGAAAAATAACAACTTAGTTTCGTCTCCTGATAATTGCCAACAAACTAAAGGTTACCACCTATTTATAGGCATGCCACCCATGAGGAAATATTTAAAACCCTGCGATACCGACTTTATCTCACCTTCTGATGACTGTGAAGAAACTAAAGTTTCCTCCTATATATAGGTATACCACCCAAAAGTAAATATATAAAACCCTAAGATATGACCTAGAAAACTTTCTCAATCACGAAATCTCATCCACATGACGCCAACCATGCAGATCAACGTGAGCAGTAGGAAAAGAAGAAAAAAGAAAATAAAAAGAAAAGCTGTCTTTGGATCTTAAATACCTTTGTAAGCTCAATAACCCAATCCGATAAGTTAAAAATTTATTTTGGAGTTGGTTAGAGTTGGTTTTATTTTTCAACCTTCTGGTATTAAACTTGACAATGATGCTTGCCACACCCGCAGGAGGTCGACTACGGCATGCTTTCATCGGCATAGGTTTCCGAGAAAGAACTCAAGCTTATGACTTCCAGGCCGCACTTTATGACCATATGAAGTATCCTTCCATATCATTAACTGCCCACTTCTGTTGGCTTATGGAGATTTTGAATTTAATATTGTCAATTACTTTGGATTGAAATTGGGATTATACTTTTTTATACGATACACCTAGTTTTGCAATACAGCTCCAAGAAATTGTTATTCCTTTATCTTAAAGATATCTAAACAAAAAGAAGACTGCTGAAGAGATGGAACAGCACTACCAGAAGACATCATCAGTTGATTACAGCCTAAAAGAAGGAGAAACCCTTGTTCTCCAAATAAATAATGTAAGTCTTTTCTGTTTTAGCAGTCAAATTTTAATCACGTGAGAACATTCTCATGCCCCTTGCTGCTTGTGCTGTTGGTACATGTTCGTGATACAATAATGAGGCAGATGTTTTCTCCATCAACGGGCGCTAATCATTGAATATGTGGAAGCCTGCAGTCTCCAAGTGTAATAGCTTGAGAGTATATTAGCATGCTTTCGAGTTAGTGGGTAATTGGAGCTGATATAGTTTCTAACTTATATTTATTTAATTCTCTAAGTGAATAAGGGTATTCTTTGAACTAAGCACATTTAATGAAAGAATGTAAATGTGAATTTTGGTCATTGGTATGGATATATATTAGACAAAATCAATATGAAAAAGTTTGGAGTATAAAAGTAAGGATTTTCTTTTGATCCTAACAAGGACAACTACAAGAAGAAAACCTTTGCCCGTATCTTTGGACCTGCAACCTAACTTGTTTCTCTCCATTCAAATATGTTCAATGGATCTCTGTTACATTAGCAACTAGCATATACTTATGGTATAGAAAGAGAGTATTATTTTACTCTTGTATGGTAATTACGAGGTTGACTACAATGTCAATAATTTTATGCTGAATGGAACTTGTAAGTTCCAACTATATGTACTAAAACATTCAAGTGCAATTGCTAAACTTGGAGATTCTATAACCTTTTCTCACTAGTGAGGAACAGTCAAGTAGCTTTTCCTCGTCTCAAATACGTGTTACATGTAGAAAACTGGATTGGATGTGGTTTAAAGTACATTTATATAGGAGACGAACCTTTCTCATACTACTCTGCTAGTGTGGGACACAAGTAGGCTACATAGACCCACCAAGTCTAACACAAACTCAGTACATCTAATACTTCCCGTCAAACTAGAGTGTGATATGTGTCTAGCTTGTTACATAAATTAGAAATAAAAAAGAAAAAATATTGGATCTAAGCATTACGGTACAATTAACAACATCAAACATATGAGGTCGACAAACTACCAAATAGTAGTAGAAGTCGACGACGCATGAGAACGCATGACCAGAAGCAATAATGGAGGTCAACCCTCGAGGATGCACAACCAAAAGCAGTAACGAAGAAGGATGCACGAGGACGCACAACCAGAAGAGCTGGTAGGGGTTAACACATGAGTATGCACGACCAAAAGTAGTAGTAGAGGGCATGACTAGAAGTTGTGAGGTTGACGCACAAGGATGTACGTCCACAAGCAACAATGGAGGTTAATGCATGAAGACGTACAACCGAAAGCAAGGACACACGATTAGAAACAATAAAAATCATCAATACCCGAGGACTTACGACCAGAGGCAACATTACCAATAATAAGATTATTAATCAAGATTGGATGTAGAATGTAGATGGGTAGATATTGGTGCCACAATACTTGGTCATCAGTCCCTCAAATTGGACACAACAAGCATCTATAAGTCAATTTTTTTGGATGGACAATATTTTTGTCTAGGATATTGAAGGATAGCAACTCAGGTTAGGAGGGAGGTAGATGCTAGGGCCTACCGAGGACTAAGGTTTTCTTGGAAATCTAGGGTTTGACAGGTAGGTTAAATGCGACTTATGGATCTATGTGAAGTGGGGCTAGGGTTTTGGCTGTGGTGGCAATTAGTTTTTCTTGAGATCTAAGATTGGAACTGATATGGGTAATTGACTAGGATTTGAATTGGAGGAAGTTAAAGGCATGCTAGTGAAGGGGTGAGGCCAACAAGCGAGGAGCATAGGAGAATGAAGGAAATAAGGGAGGCGGGATATGATGGTTAGAAGTTGGTCTGCCGTAGAGAATGATAGTATGGATGATGGCACTAGGAGGTCTGTCAGGACAACAAGGGACCGAATCATGGTTGACAAATTGGTTACGCTCATATGGAATGTAGTAGCAATGGTGCCAGCTCCGGTGGCGATAATAGAGGTGATTAGGTAACAAAGTAGTGGTAGTAGGTCGGTGGTTTGAGTTGATTGCGAAAGGAGAAAATAGAGAGTTCAGGTCACGGGTGGTCGAAATAGTCAGTGTAGTTGGGAGAAAGGGAGGTGGCCGAAGATAAGATGAGGTAAGTGGTCGTGGTGGTTGGAACACGAGCTTTAGTTTTTTTTAGTGAAGGATGGAGAGTGGGAACTACAATGGATTTGGGGGTTAGGGTTTTAGTTATTGTTCTAGGGTAAATGGTTTGAAAATCGAGGATTAGGATTCAAGTTAGAGAAAATAAGGACTTACAAGATGGTGGGCTAGGGTTTAGTTAGGGATAGTACTAACATTTGGGGTTTGGTAAGATGAGCTAGGATTTTATTTTGGTGGAAGGTAAAAGTTGGGAGAGTGGGCAATATTTCTCCTATTTTGATGCCATATTGAATACTATATTTGATACTTCATTGATGTAGTTTCAAATCTAAGCTAACTATATTGGTACTATAAAATTTTCTCATCAATCTAACATATATATATAATATAAAATATATATATATATATATATATATATATATATATATATATATATATATATATATAGAGAGAGAGAGAGAGAGAGAGAGAGAGAGAGAGAGAGATACGAGGAGAACCTTCCCTGATACAATATGGCCGATGTCGATATGATTTGTCATTGTTCCGATCTGATACCAACTACTAACGATACTGAACGAAAAAGACCAATAAACAAAGATGTAAAAGCATAATAAGGTTGTAAAAGCATCTGCATGAAAAAAAAAACTTATTTATCATAGGTAAACTAATCAGCAATGGTGTATTATTTTATCAATTTCAAAATTGCTAAGAAACAAACAAAAACTTAAAATTATGCTTAAATGTATAGAATATTTTTTCTAACCATTTGTAATTTATTAATAATTATTTCTTTCTGATACTAAAAATCTGATACTCCAAACCAAAACTGTCGATATTGCTGATACCACCGATCCCGATACTCAAAGGGTCCGATGCCGATAATGCGAACCTTGGGAATTATACCTTAAAAGGATGATTGCTAGAGGGACATTAAGAGTCAAGACCTCAAGAAGAAATTGGTGCTCCCTCTACAGTCTTAAACATATCTAAACAGGAATGTGACTCGCATGTTATAAATTGTATTCGTTTTACATCTCTACCTCTACTGAAAGCCTTTCTTCGTTAGAGTAGAATCTGGACATACTACTTATCCCATAATCTACCTGAGAGTTAAGGGGAAAGATATGGATGAGTGAGGTAGCCTGTGTAAGATGATCTCTATCCTTAATTTACTACATATATTCTCCTCTTACTACACCTTAATTTTCCATATATGCTAATGATGGAAGAGTGGCAATACAGTAGAATATATGATAAGAATTGAGTATATACTTTTAGGAAAAAGTTAACTACATATATTCAAGACTCTTCTATCAAATGTGGACCAAATAGAACCCAAAGGATGCACATAACATAAGACAATGTTTAGAGTACTCTGCTATACTGTTCTATTAATGTGGATCAAGTATATGTGGTACGGTTTGCTTGACATTGTTAGAGGTTGCTTTACTTTCATTAGCATATTTTATCGGAATAATGTATTTTGTTACTAGTAGCCTTATATATATATATATATATATATATATATATATATATATATATATAGCAAATGACCTCTAGCCTAGTGGTTAAGAGAGATGCATGCGGCCCGAGTGGTCAGGAGTTCGAATCCCAGTGGGAGCGATTCCAGAAAAAATTTACCTGTTTCCAAAAAATATATATATATATATATATATATATATATATATATATATATATATATATATATATATATATATTTTATGCATGCAAAACAAAATATATATATATATTTTAGTCCAAGCTATGCATGCAAAATTTTAATGTTTTTGGCTGTATATTACCGAGTTTGGTCTTGGTCTAGTTTTTCACTTTTGATGTCTTATCTAACCACAACCTAAAGATCAACAAGTCTCTGGAAATTTCTGGGTGATGTTCCCTTCTATTACAGGCAATATCCTTTCTTTGAAGTATCTTCAGATTCCTGTCACAACTTTCACCTACCTTGTAGCTTTCTCTCCTATTTCTCCACCAACTTTTCACAAATCTTGCTTTGGTTTCTGTCCGTGTAGCCTCGTGTTTGTAAAATATACTTATAGTAGTCCAGTTATTTTTTTTAGCTCTATGGTTGTACTCATTGATGAGTTATCAGGCCGAAGCCGAACTGAGGTATTTGAGGTCTTCAATCATGAACTGAACTGGATTGAAGGGAGTGATCTCCGGACCTGCATGAAGGTCTAGACAGAGGGGGGAGGGGGAGGTTATCCCGTTAAACTCCTGCGATGCTTAAGTTCATCTTGTAGGTTGTAAGTGGAAAATATGAAATCAAGGAAGTGTTGCATACCTGAAAACATGGTTTGAACCATACATATAGGGAAATGGCCCACGGGTAGAACGGTATCTTCACCTTCTGCAGTAAATACCAAGACACCTGGACTTTGGGCCTTAGATGGTCTAAAGTGCTCGTGCTAGGCTGGCCTCACCCTGACGGATTTGAGGAGTGGAGATTCCCTTTTATGCTGTGGGTTGGACCGGTCCCTTTCCTCATCATTCAAGCTTTTTTGTCGTGATTAAATCTCTATGTATTTTGTCCGAGTCTAGCTGAAAGAAATTACTTTGTCCTATGTTTTCTCCATGATTTTCCGTCGCCTACGTATCCAATGGTTCCGTATTTTCTCCTCTTCTTTCACTTAGCAACCAATCGTAGCCTTATATTTCTGAATCATCTTTGCAAATTGTAATTAAACCTCATACTGATAAAGTCTTTGGCATGCAACAATTACATGATACATTATACGCACCTCTTTAACTTTATTGATCTCAAGCATCCTGTTAAGGCCTTGGATTCATCTTTTCCATTATTTGGCTAATGGCTAAATACTATATTCACGTTCTTAAAGTTTATGATCATTTTAGACACTTCCCTGGTACAGAAGTTCAATATATAATTATTTTTTATACATCTGTGCCAATCAGACACCACGTCCAAGCTATATCCATTACATATGCATTTAGACCATGTTTTAGCCATTATTAAATATATTCGTTAAAATACAAGTCTAGCATAGATATGTTATTGGTGACTGGCCTATGTTGTGCAGGTTTATCTGCAAAGCTGTAGATCATCATCATCATCCAAGCCTTATCCCATGAGAATGGGTTCGGCTATGGACCATAAGGAAGCTCCATAAAAGAATTGACAGTTTTTATGATCCGCCTGTCGACCTGATTATCAACTCTCTATGATGGTTCCAAATTCATAACCAAGGTCGCTATGAGCACGAGAGGACCGTGCCATAAAACCTCGATGTCAATTTGCCATCCTCCAAGTTCTCCTAGACTATAAAGAGTTTAAACAAAAGTAAGATAATACAATTTGCTATCGAATCACACTCATCTTCATGACACATTAAGCAAAAGCGAGAGAGAAGGAATGTGATTCCTTTATGCAAACCAGTATATGATATGTAAAGTTTATATGCTATTTACCTTTCGGTGAAACTTTGGAATTGGTATTAAATCTGTATACTCGCATGTCGTTATAGTTGGTAACTTTACGGGTGTTTTCCGTGTGCAACAGAATGGAAGTGGAGGAGTGAAGTCTGCACTCTTTGCACAAGGTCTGAATAATCTCCCTCTAGAAGATAATACAAAGGTGAAAGGAGGCACAATTAGCCTTAAGCCTCCGCCTTACCCTCCAGGGCCACTATCTCCCATTGGTACTGCTCTTAAATCGCCAACGACGCCAATATCTACTTCCAGTCATCGTCCGACAGCTGCTGCTGCTGCTACTCATTCTGCAGTAGAAACTACTTTGAGAGATGCACATCGTTTTTCGGAGGAAAAGAATTCTCAAGATACCGTAGAAGATGATTTTGGAGATTTTCAGGCAGCTGCTTGACTTCTATTTCATCCTGAGGCCTTCTTCTGGCTCCTGTTATCTGTGTTTCAATACCATGTTTAAGCTGGGGGCAGTTGTAATTAGATTTCATAGATTTGCTGAGATATAGATGCTATGTCTGCGTTTTTTCTTTTACTTACCAAGAATGACAATATTTTCTTGATTAAGCTTCTTTTGATTACTAAAAACATTTTCTTGATTGAACTATAATAGCATTCCTTCGTGATTTCGGATACCTAGTATGACAATATTAATATTATGCTTCAATGACAATATTAATATTCTCCCTCCTGTTATCTGTTCTCCGTGTTTCAACATACCATATTTATGTTGGGGTAATTGTAATTATATTTCGTAGATTTGTTGAGATGTAGATGCTGTCTGGGTTTTTCTTCTACTTATCTAGAATGACAATATTTTCTTGAGTAAGCTTCTTATGATAGCTAAAAATATTTTTTTTATATTAAAACTATAATAGCATTTCTTCGTGATTTCGGACGCCTAGTATGACAATATTAATATTATGCTTCAATGACAATATTAATATTCTCCCTCCTGTACCTGTTCTCCGTGTTTCAACGTACCATATTTATGTTAGGGTAATTGTAATTATATTTCGTAGATTTGTCGAGATGCAGATGCTGTCCGGGTTTTTCTTCTACTTACCTAGAATGACAATATTTTCTTGAGTAAGCTTCTTATGATAGCTAAAAATATTTTTTTTTGATTAAAACTATAATAGCATTTCTTCATGATTTCGGATACCTAGTATGACTATTAATATTATGCTTGAATGACAATATTAATATTCTGCTTCTATATGTTTTATACATTGTAGGGTCAGAATATCGTTATGAGCAAAATCATGATATATCGAAAATTCTACTTAAAATTAAATTTAAGGAAACTTCAAAATATGAAGAATCCATTCAGAAACTAACTCCAAATATCACTAAACAACGAAAGTTTGGCCAATATGAGAAGAAATATTGTGAGCTTTGTATAATGTACACTTTTGCACTTAAATAGCCTCGATTTTGATCTATGTTAACTATGCTACAAAGATCCCTTTTCTTCTTGAAATTGATACCTTAAACTTCTTGAGTTCTATGCTTTGAATTACGTGAAATTGTAAACATATAAAAAAGAAAACATAAAGCGACGTGTACATATAGCTGTTAGTTAAATGTCATGAATACCATGAAGAAAACAATGATGCGGTGATCTAAATAGAAGAACGGAACATGACCGCGCGCGGACGTGTCACCCCCACAATGGTCCCCCCCCCCCCCCCCCCCCCCACGCCGCACCACACCCTCCCCTCCCTCCAATGAACATGTGACACGTGGTCCGTGGGCCAGGACTGTGGTCCAAACCCGATGGCAACGTAGCACTGCTCATAGAAGAATTACGGTGGAATGTTATTCTCCAAATTTTGGGATGAATTATGGTGATATATATATCATGGTCCAGGCATGAGTCCATCTGTGATTCTGTATAGATAGATGATATGATCAAATGTCCGAGAGAATCTCCGAGATCTTAGGATCGTTCATCGACCCTATAAATTTCGTTCCGATACAGAGCATATTGTCACGATCCGCTCCCAAATGCGATGCTTTTAGTGCAGGTAGCGAGTCCCACTGAATGTCCCAGATTATCAGTGCTTATACATAAGCACCAACTATCCATGTTCCTCCTATGTCGAATCGGTCTTGTTATCCCAGATACCGTTCGAGAAACTAAACCTTGTACACAAGTTATCCATGACCATACATGCATACACAACGTAGCTATTAAAATATAACATGCATGATAACTGAAACTTGAAATAACTATATAACACATTCTTTTTGTATCCCCATATTCCTCGAGCAATTAATTCAGGGATTACCACACTTGTCTACATTCCAATTCAGAGATTTCTACATTGGTGATTCAGCGGTCTCAAACCTCTTTCACACTTCTTCCGCCTGGATTCTTAGACTCCATGGAGCATTTGTCAATTCATCTTTCCTACGAGGCACGTGTTGGTGGGCCCGTCGGTTATCGGTGGATGTACCCGTTTGAGCAGCATTTGAACCACCTAAAGAGGAAGGTAAAAAACAAGGCTCGGGTCGAGCCTTCTATTTGTGAAGCCTATATTCTCGAAGAGATTACAAACTTCTGCTCGACGTATTTCAAACCTCATGTTGCTACGAATAGAACGAGATTTCCGAGAAACGATGACGGATATCAAGAATCTAATGATGGAATACTAAAAGTATTCAATGCGTCCGAAAAGCCTTCGGGGAAAATGAAGAGGAGATATTTGAATGACGAAGAGATAAGGGCTACTCAGTTGTATATATTACTCAATTGCGATGAAGATGAAGTGGAGAAGCTAGAGGGGTAAGTAATTAATGATGAGTTTACGTCATCTCAATGTGATAGTATAAGCTAACATTATTGTACTAATCGACGGTTGCTTCGTTGTTTTTCAGCACATATAATGATGAGTTGAGGTCGGTTAGACCCTACCTAACAGACGAAGCATTAGAACAAGAAATGAGACATCATTTTCCTTCTTGGTTGAGCGAATATGTAAACAACTCGGTAATTACTGGCCTCTTCTAATACAACTGCGCAATAAATAACTTACTATCTCTTCTTTGGTATTCAGGTCGATCGTCTAATTTTAACAGAGATTGAATTAATTAGAACTCTTGCCAAGGGACCAATTACTTTTGTTAAAATATGGCCAAGTTACTGTGTCAATGGCTTTAGGTTCAAGTCGACAAATGCTCCGATCAGAGACAGCTTTCTGGATCTTGATTCTACGAAAAACAGTTGTTTGTGTATCAAATCTTCGAACTACAAAGACGTCGATCCAGAAAATGATTTCTTTAGCATCTTGCGAGAGATTGTGGAGTTGACATATAATTATGGCAGAGAACCAGCAAAGATCGTGTTGTTCAAGTGTGAATGGTTCGATCCGATTGAAAATCAAGGTTAGAAAATTAACAAGCATGGTCTTGTGGATATAAACTACAAGTGTAGATATCAAGGCTATGAACCATTTGTCCTATCAACTCAGGCTCAGCTCGTGTACTTCACAGCTTATCCGAGACGGGGAGCAACGAAGTCTGACTGGTGGGCAGTATGCAAGACTAAAGCTATATATACTTTTGATGTTGACGAAAAATCTTATCAGGATGATGAGCTACCTCTTGTAACCAATATTGTTGATGTGGACTCCACGGAAGTTACGCATTACACGACTAATGTAGAAGATGTAGAATTATCCGAAGAGGAAGGCGAAACCGATGAAGGCGAAGATGAAACTGAAGATGAGGAGGAGAAGGAAGAGGAAGATGAGGTCGAGGAAGACGAACAAGATAAATATTCTGAAGATGATTGAGAGAGATATACTTTCATTTTTTAGATGTTCCTTTTAGAATGTACTATCTGGACTTAGATGTTTCTTGTAGAATGTACTATCTGAACTTAGATATTTCTTGTAGAATATACTATCTGAACTTAGATGTTTCTTGTAAAATGTATCATCATATGTTGTCTTGGTTATTATCTTGTCCTTGTTGTACTTTCATATTTCTAATGTACTATTATTTGTTGTATCTCATCATATGTTGTTATCAGGTATGACAGGTCGTCGCGGATCGTTCTGCATGTTCCGCCATGGGGCACGGGGTACTGGTACTGGCAGAGGATAGGGTACTCCTTCGGTACCTCCTACTGGCACCGGCTGTGGATCCTCGTCGCCCAGTACTCCTGTGTATCGGACAGTACCTCCGCCTGCCCCGACGCTACGTGACATATCTCCTGGGACGAGTAGTTCCAGGCCTGAGACTGCTCCGTTGTCTAGCGTTCCTCCTGCTGATACGACGATAGAGACAGATGAGCAGATGGAGGAGGCTGAGCCGTCAACCGACCAGTATCAGGCAGAAGATGCATGTGCATCTCCGGAGGAGACGGGGACAAAGATCTGGGCCGACGGTACAAAGTAAGTGTTTTGGTTTATCATTTTTTTCCTGTGTTTATCATAAATTAACTTTTTTTATGAATATAATATGTCTGTACAGATATCATCCCCCGTCGGTACAGAGATGCCTAGGCCACTTCTTGAGGACTAATTATGGTGGTCCTTGGATAAACTACTCTGATGCTCCGGACGAGAGGAAGGCCTAATGGTTTGCGCGCTTCAAGGTTAAAATATATTTGCTTTTAACATGAATCATATAATTTTTGCATATTGTATATAACTGATAAATATTTGGTTTGCACTCTTCAAGGATATGTTTTTCTATCTACCGCACCCGGCCGAGATGATCGAGGGAATGTTTTCTGCCGTCGCTACTAAGCTGATCCGCGATGCTATTAATGATCAGAAGACTCGTGATTGTGCCGGAAAGCCGATCCAAGGTTGGATCACCCCTGTGCAGTGGACTGCGATGAAGGCTAGATTCGACGAGCCAAGGTACAAGGAAAAGTCTGAGAAGGCCAAGGCGGCTAGGAAGCAGGGATCAAAGTGGTGCGGTGGGTTGATTCCGATGACAGAACATTTCCGTCGTTTGGTATGTCTTCTTATTTCAAAAATATTATTTTAATACAAGTCCGATAAATTAGTAAAAGGTGATATATTTAATTACAGGTAAGGAGGGGTGATGACGCCAATATGGTGACTGTCTTCCTGGCCACACATCGAAAGGGCGAGAAGCTTATTGACGAGAGGGCGGAGCAGGCCTATGTAAGTATTACAATTCTATTTATTAATTTTAATACTTTGTGTTAGTTTTGATATAACTTAGTAAATATGTATGCAAATAGATATTCATATAGTTAGTAATACTAAGTACATTAGACATTAGAAGTTATAGAGTATCCATGCTTTCTAGGCCGAGTTTCAACGGCTTAAGGAGCGGGCGGGTGCTAATGCACATGTTGCGGGAGAGGCCGGTACTTCCTTGCAGCCCGCTCCAGCTCCGTTGGAGGACGAGCTGTGGGTGACCGCCGCTGGTGGTCTCCATAGGGGTACGTACTACGGTACGGGATCCTATGGCGCCCTAGTTGCGACACAGTCCTCTAGGGCCTCCCATGCTAGTGTGCATGGCCCACAGCCCTCCCAGGAGTCTATCTGAGTCTAGCAGATGGTGGAGTCTGTCCGTGATGAGCTGCTACGACAGATCCAGGAGCAGCACCAGACGGACGATGCTGCGCTCATAGCACGATTGGATACGCTCGACCGCAACATTATGGAGCTCAAGGATGTGACTGAGAGGACAGAGCGGGGCGTCACTGATCTTAGAGCGTTGACAGAGCGCAGCGTGACGGATCTGTAGGCATCACAGCTGTCCATGGGCGAGAGGCTCACGTTGATGCAGGATTCGATGGTTGATAGCAGTATGAGGCTGTTATCTACCATGGATTCCTACCACCAGCGACTAGCAGCGTTGGAGCGTTATTGTCCTCCGGGTGCGCCTTCATTGTCGTCGACTCTGCCGGCGTCACTACCTCCGACTCCACCGACGTCACTACCTTCTTCATCGGTGACGATTTTATGGAAGGAGTATGAGATATTCCTATCCTTGAGGCGCGGTGGTGCCTCTCCTCCTCCAGATCTGCAGTAGTCCGAGTTAGGACTGTTTTACGAGATTGTAGTATTTTTTTAGTGTTTGTTTATGTTGTTTCAGTATTGGTTGTGGATTATTTGTTTGTGTAGACTTTCATTATTGGCTGTGGATTCATGTGCATATTGGTTGTATACTTTGAATATTCGTTTACCGACTTTGGATATTTTATTGTTCGTTGTGTTGGTATCTTATCATATGTTGGTTGTAGACTTTTACTCTTATTTGCGTTGATACATATGTATATTGTGATGTACCGGTGTTGAGTGTTCCACCGAATGGGTAGGCGAACCCCGGAAGAAAATGTGCTTGTGGTTTTTTAGTTATTTAGTGAACTGCAGGTAGAAAATGTGATTCTGTGGACATTCTGTAATTTATTTATTTTTTATTTTTTGTAATTTAGTGACGTTTACCGACGTTTAGCGACGCAGCTAAACGTCGGTACATCACCAGATACACCGACGTTTACCGACGTTTAGCGTCCCAGTATTTCCCTTCTCTACAAAGTCGATGAACGTCGATAACAACTAGAATACGTCGCTAAATTCACCGACATTGACCGACGTTTGAGACGTCGCCATTTTTTCGACATGGCGTCGGTGAACGTCGGTCAAATACCGACGTTTATTGACGTCGGTAAGCGTCGATAATAGCGACGATTACTGACGTTTTGCCTGTTAACAACATGGCTTTTTGCGACTACAAGAAAACGTCGCTAAATACGTCGGTAAACCGTTATAGCGACGTTTTTTTATCATTTTAGCGACGTTTTCTGGCGTCACTAATATGCCATTTTTTGTCATCGTATGTTGTCTTGGTTATTATCTTGTCTTTGTTGTACTTTTATATTTCTAATGTATTATTATTTGTTATATCTCATCATATGTTGTTATCAGGTATAACAGGTCGTCACAGATCGTTCTGCATGTCTCGACACGGGCACGGGGTACTGGTACTGGCAGAGGACATGGTACTCCTTCGGTACCTCCTACTGGTACCAGCTCTGGATCTTCGTTGCCCAGTACTCCTGTGTATCGGACAGTACATCCGCCTGCCCCGACGCTACGTGGCATATCTCCTGGGACGAGTAGTTCCAGGCTTGAGACTGCTCCGTTATCTAGCGTTTCTCCTGCTGATACGACGATGGAGACAGATGAGCAGATGGAGGAGGCTGAGCCGACGACCGACCAGTATCAGGCAGATGATGCATGCACACCTCCGGAGGAGACGAGGACGGAGATCTGGGCCGATGGTACAAAGTAAGTATTTTGGTTTATTATTTTTTCCTGTGTTTATCATAAATTAACTTTTCTCATGAAAATAATATGTCTGTATAGATATCGTCCTCCGTCGGTACAGAGACGCCTAGGCCACTTCTTGAGGACTAATTATGGTGGTCCTTGGATAAACTACTCTGATGCTCCGGACGAGAGGAAGGCCTACTGGTTTGTGCGCTTCAAGGTTAAAATATATTTGCTTTTAACATGAATCATATAATTTTTGCATATTATATATAACTGATAAATATTTGGTTTGCACTCTTCAAGGATATATTTTTCTATCCATCGCACCGGACCGAGATGATCGAGGGGGTGTTTCCTGCCGTCGCTGCTAAGCTGATCCGCGACGCTATTAATGATCAGAAGACTCGTGATCGTGCCGGAAAGCCGATCCAAGGTTGGATCACCCCTGAGCAGTGGACTGCGATGAAGGCTCGATTCGACGAGCCAAGGTACAAGGAAAAGTCTGAGAAGGCCAAGGCAGCTAGGAAGCAGGGATCAAAGTGGTACGGTGGGTCGATTCCGATGACGAACATTTTCATCATTTGGTATGTCTTTATATTTTAAAAATATTATTTTAATCTAAGTCCGATAAATTAGTAAAAGGTGATATATTTAATTACAGGTAAGGAGGGGTGTTGACGCCAATATGGTGACTGTCTTCCTGGCCACACATCGGAAGGGCGGGAAGCTTATTGACGAGAGGGCAGAGCAGGCCTATCTAAGTATTATAATTCTATTTATTAATTTTAATACTTCGTGTTAGTTTTGATATAACTTAGTAAATATGCATGCAAATAGATATTCATGTAGTTAGTAATAATAAGTACATTAGATATTAGAAGTTATAGAGTATCCATGCTTTCTAGGCCGAGTTTCAACGACTTAAGGAGTGGGCGGTTACTAGTGCACCTGTTGCGGGAGAGGCCGGTACTTCCTCGCAGCCCGCTCCAGCTCCATCGGAGGACGAGCTGTGGGTGACCGCCGCTGGTAGTCTCCACAGGGATACGTACTACGGTACGGGATCCTATGGCGCCCTAGTTGCGATACAGTCCTCTAGGGCCTCCCATGCTACTGTGCATGGCCCACAGCCCTCCCAGGAGTCTGTCCGAGTCTAGCAGATGGTGGAGTTTGTCTGTGACGAGCTGCTATGACGGATCTAGGAGCAGCACCAGACGGACGATGCTGCGCTCATAGTACGATTGGATACGCTCGACCGCAGCATTATGGAGCTCAAGGATATGACTGAGAGGACAGAGTGGGGCGTCACTGATCTTAGAGCGTTGACAGAGCGCAGTGTGACGGATCTGCAGGCATCACAACTGTCCATGGGCGAGAGGCTCACGTTGATACAAGATTCGATGGTTGATAGCAGTACGGGGCTGTTATCTACCATGGATTCCTACCACCAGCAACTAGCAGCTTTGAAGCGTTATTGTCCTCCGGGTGCGCCTTCATCGTCGTCGACTCCGCCGGCGTCACTACCTCCGACTCCACCGACGTCACTACCTTCTTCATCGGTGACGATTTCACGGGAGGAGTACGAGATGTTCCTATCCTTGAGGCGGGACGGTGCCCCTCCTCCTCCAGATCCGCAGTAGTCCGAGTTAGGACTGTTTTACGAGATTGTAGTATATTTTTAGTGTTTGTTTATGCCGTTTCAGTATTGGTTGTGGATTATTTATTGCTGTAGACTTTCATTATTGGTTGTGGATTATTTATTGGTGTAGACTTTCATTATTGGTTGTGGATTCATGTGTATATTGGTTGTATACTTTGGATATTCGTTTACCGACTTTGGATATTTTAGTGTTCGTTGTGTTGGTATCTCATCATATGTTGGTTGTAGACTTTTACTCTTGTTTGCGTTGATACATATGTATATTGTGATGTACCGGTGTTGAGTGTTCCACCGAAGGGGTGGGCGAACCCCGGAAGAAAATGTGCTTGTGGTTTTTTTGTTATTTATTGAACTGTAGGTAGAAAATATGATTCTGTGGACATTCTGTAATTTATTTATTTTTTATTTTTTGTAGTTTAGCGACGTTTAGCGACGTTTACCAACGTTTAGCGACGCAGCTAAACGTCGGTACATCACCAGATTCACCGACGTTTAGCGTCCCAGTATTTCCCTCGTCTACAGAGTCGGTGAACATCGGTAACAACTAGAATACGTCGCTAAATTCACTGACGTTGACCGACGTTTGAGACGTCGCCATTTTTCTGACGTGGCGTCGGTGAACGTCGGTCAATTATCGACGTTTATTGACGTCGATAAACGTCGGTAATGGCGACGATTACTGTCACGACCCGCACCCACTGTGAGGGTACGAGAACGTAACAGCGCCCAGCCTACGTCGCAGTGTCGGCGGTAGAACGTTGTTCTAGGTCATGAACTATAACTAACATAATACGAATACTCTCCATAAGGGGCCCAACTCAGAGGAATAACTCAATCACAATCTATAGATAGAATATGGCACGATGAAATAGATAAAGAAATCCTCAACTGAGGTACAACAGAAACGAAATAATAAGTCTCATCAACTACCAGTCTCAACATCTCTAAAATATACAACTCTGAAGAATATGACAACAGCTAAACATGAAAAGAAACAGTCTAAGCTATCTATACTATGCAAGGTATCGTCCTCAGCAGCTGCCTGAACTTCCCCAGGGGTCCAGGTCGCGAGTGTCATCTAGGCAAGCTCCAAAGTAAGGGGTGCAGGATTCCTCATCATCCTCTGTAAAATTTTCAACAAGTCCAGTCAGGACGGGAGCGAGCACAATACATCTCACGCAGATCATTACAGGTTAGAGAATATAAACATGCAAGAGAGTACGATACATGAAACTGAAAGAAAGTACATGATGTAAACAGGAAGAGAACTGTAATAGAAATATCTACTATAAGTAGAGAGCTACCAGTGACTAGTGATTTAGAGTACAAAGTCGACATGTGAACGGCTGGATTTGTACATGACTATACTAAAGAGGCACACATGGCTATACTACTTTGGAATTGTTCACATGACTATTTATACTCCCCCATACCCCAATCAATACACAAGGATCCAAACAAGTTATGTTACGTACATGGTTTTCACATGAAACCCATAAATGGTTGCACATGAAGTATACATGAGAGCTCATACATGAGTGCACATGAAGTTCACATGGAGGCCCATAAATGGGTGCACATGAAATTCACATGAAGGCTCATAAATGAGTGCACATGCAATATAGGTTATACATGAGATACATGGGAAACATGACCGATTCATGAGAGCACATGAGAGTATACGAGCGAGCATGAACGAGCATGATGCACATGAGAAACATGAATAACATAAGAGCGAGGAATACACGATGTACATGAAACACATGACACAATGTATCCGATGCTCCCGAGGGGGATAACATCTCAATGTAGGGATCCATATAGTACCAATCCGTGATAATATCGTGACAGCATCAAATAAGGTAAACTCGAGCAGGAATATAATTCTAAGCAAGTTATGAAATGATCAGAGAATGTACTCGCCTGGTATCTGAATGTCTGAAGTAAATGTACTGTCCGAGATGAGGTACCTGACTCCTAGTTAGAGCAACACAAGTCAAGATGTATACAGAGGGTGATATATGGAATGTACAATGCATCTGCATGCTGACTAGGTCAAACTAGACTAAAGTCAACCCTTGGTTAACTCTAGTCAACTGCACTAGTCAAACTAGGTCAATCTAACCCAAACAAGTCTAATAAGTCTCACTAGGCCTAACCAAGCCTAGGCTAGAAACCAAATACAAGCTGTCACGACCCGCACCCTAGAGTAAGGGCACGAGACGTGGGTACGTCCAGCCTACGCCGCAGTGTCGGCGGTAGAACGCTGTCCTAGGTCACAACATATAACACTTGAAGGCAATAACAGTTATACTTCCCGAATGAGGGTGACATAACAGAAATATAACTCAACCACAGCTAAGGTAGAACAGGTAAGATGGAATGATAATGAAAGATAAAATATCCAGAACAGAGAATCACAGAGATACAATCCAGAATTCTAAGTGTCTAGAATAATACATAACTCAGAATATCTCAAAATCTAATACAGTGATCCAAAAATAGCAAGACAATCCTAAACTAATGGAGTGTCGTCTACTGCTAATGGATCCTGCTGCTGGTCCAAGTCCAGGCACTCATCTAGTGTGGCTCCGTAGTAAGTAGGGCAGAACGCCTCAGCCTCGTCCTCTGTAATATTTCAACAGGTCCAGTCAGGAAGGGAACGAGCACATATCTCTCAAACAGTTCATAACAGGTTAGGAGTATAAATCATGCAATAGAGTAAAATACAGGAAGTGTTGAATGGAAGTACAAGTAAGCAGGAGATATTTGTAACTGAAAGTAATACATGATAGTAGAGACTGTGAGTGGCTACATGATTTAGAGCACAATATGGTTATGTAAACGGCTTGGGGGCACATGAATACAAATAAGGAGGCACATGAATACAGCCACTGGAGATAGTGTTCACATAACCAATTCTACTCATCCCGCCCCAATTAATACACAAGGATCCGTTCAAGTTATGTCATAAGCACATGAATACAGCTAAGATACGTGAACTCATGTAATGAGTAGTACATGAGGCACATGAAAGAACATGAAGCACATGAAGTACATGAGAACATGTAAGAACATGAACTAGTACGAGTACAAGGATTACCTGATGCACATGATAAAGTACATGAACATGAAATATCTGATGCACCCGTAGAGGGATAACATCTCAGAAAAGGATCCATATAGTACTAATCCGTGAAGATACGTGTCAGCATCAAGTAAAGTAATCTAGAGCAAGAATATAATCCAGATAGGTATGAAAAGATCAGAGAATGTACTCGCCTGCTAACTGAAAGTCCGAGATAAAAGTACTATCCGAGGAGTGGTGTCTGGCTCCTATTTAGAACAGTACAAGTCACAACAAGTCCAGAATAGAAATGTAATGCATATTCCTTATCCCAAAAACCTAAGTTAATCATGTAACAATTACAACAGAGGTTAGATAACATACCTAGGATCTATTTAATAAATAAAAACACAATTTAGAACTATTTAAATCCATTAAAACACAGAACACCACACTGCACACTGAACAGTACAGTGTACCACATGTGCAGGCGCGAATCCGTGTCCGACACGATACGAGAGTTCCTGAAACTCTAGGGATTTCGTGTCAGTCATGGATACGACCCATACGTCGAGTTTCGAGGGTTAAAACCCTGTGTGCAAAGAGAAAATGTGCATGAGTAGCAGGGAAAAATCCTGCCAGTGTGCACGCGCGCGCGACCGCGTGTCCACACGCTCGTGTCGGCTCAACCCGACACAAAAACGTGCTCAGTGTCCAAGAAATGCATAAGTGAGATGAAAATGGATTTTTCTATTCAAATACAATACACAAAATCGATCGAAATGCCCTTTGAGGCATTTCGTCGAACACTTACCTATACACGTGGATACGTGTCCGATACGGACACAAAATGGATCCAAATTCTAGGGTTAGCTATCCTACTGTTAGGACATCCTAGAAATGAATTTTAACAGAATTTAAATGAAATAGAAAGGATTATACCTATAGGTGAACAATGGGCTAAAATCTCCAAATGGGAAGAGTTTTACAAGCCACCAAACTCCCTCAAATTGTGTTCTTCCTGAAAATACTCATCAACAACAGCAAGAATACTAATATTAGGTCCTATTGCAATTTGTTTGGAGGAATTTGGAGTTAGAATGGAATTTCTAAGAATTTACAAAGATGGAGACTCACCTCTTCCAAATGGCAATGGTTTCCTAAAGAGGCAAGCCCTAATTTCAAGGTGCTATTAGTAGGGGGAACACACTATGGCCGGCCATAAATTCTAGGGTTAGGGCTTGGATCAAAGGGTGTGGGCCTATGGGCCATTAAGCCTTTAAGTCATAAGATGACTTGTGATTTCACAAGCCATTACTTAATCAATCTAGCTCCTAATTTCCCCAAATTAATTCCAATGAGCTAAACCTCACTAACTTAAGTCAACCTAGGTTTTCATATCCTAATCACTTAGTCATGACCTAGGTTAGCCACTAGGTTAGTCTCCAAGGTCAACATAAGTCAAAGTCACTAAAACACCAAAATTAATTATTCTAAAATCACTTAAAAATCATATTAATTATAAATAATAATAATAATTCAAATTAAATTCCAAAATTTTGAAAATGACCAAAATACCCTTAAGCTAGAAAAGTGGTAGTGACAAATCTACCCCCCTTAAAATAATTTTGTCCTCGAAATTTAAAGGCGAAACTAACTGCTAAGAAGGATAGAACAAGGTCCAAAAAGATAGGGGTACCGCTCGCGCATCTCATCCTTCCGCTCCCAGGTAGACTCTTCTGGAGAATGATGCCTCCATGCGACGCGTACTAAGGGTATCACCTTGTTCCTCAATACCTTCTCCCGGCGATCCAAAACCTCCACAGGCTGCTCTGGATAACTGAGAGTAGGTCCAACCTCTATCTCCGAGTGATCGAGCACATGGCTAGGTTCAGCCACGTACCATCTCAACTGTGATACATGAAATACGTTGTGAACTCCCACTAGTGCAGGTGGCAAGTCTAGCCTGTATGCCACGTCACCGACTCTCCCGCTGATAACGAAAGGGCCGATGAAGCGCAGGCTAAGCTTCCCACCTCCACCAAAACGTATCGTACCACGAGTCAGAGATATCTGCAGAAAAACCATGTCTCCAACCTAATCACAAGCAAGGTCTCAAGTTACTAAAAATCAAACATGATCAATCAAACAAAACAAAACAAAATACAACCTACTTCTAATCCTATCTCTAAATCTGTACCTCAAACTCCAGCGGCCTCCGGTGGCTATCGGCCTAGTGCCGATGTCTGTCCTGCACCACGCGAAGTCTGTCCCTGATGAGCTTCACCTTTTCGGCTGCATCAACAACCATCTCTGGTCCCAGTAAAGCTCGCTCTCCAACATCATCCCAAGATAAGGGTGTACGACACCTACGCCCGTACAGAGCCTCAAACGGTGACATCTCAATGCTGGCCTGATAACTGTTATTGTAAGCAAACTCCACAAAATGTAGGTGATCCTCCCAGGAACCTCCAAAATCCAGGACGTACGTCCGCATCATATCTTCAAGGGTCTGAATAGTCCTCTCTGACTGTCCGTCCATCTGGGGGTGGTATGCAGTACTAAACTTGAGCTGAGTGCCCAAGCTAGTCTGCAGACTCCTCCAGAAATGGAAAGTAAAGCGACTATCCCGATCTGAGACTATGCTGACAGGAACTCCGTAAATCCTGACTATCTGTCTCATATACAACTCCGCGAGCCTCTCTGTAGACGTACCCACCTTGAATGGCAAGAAGTGGGCCGATTTGGTCAACCTGTCAACGATGACCCAAATCGCGTCTTTCCCTCCTGGTGTACGCGGCAACCCCGATACAAAATCTATGGTAATATGTTCCCACTTCCACTCTGGAATGGGCAACGGCTGCAACAATCCTCCGGGCCTCTGCCTCTCTGCCTTGACCTGCTGACAGATCAAGCATCTAGCTATGAAGTGGGATACCTCCCTCTTCATCCCGTACCACCAGACATGCTTTCGCAGATCCCTGTACATCTTGTTGGCACCAGGATGTATAGAGTACTGCGATCTGTGAGCCTCCTGCATAACCTGCTCTCTGAGCTCACCGCTGGGCACACATAACCGGGAACCGTGCCTCAGGGCACCATCCTCTGCAATTGAGAACTCAACATCCTCCACTCCTGCACTGATCTGCTCTCGGATACACCGCAGAGCCACATCATCGAACTGTGTCGCCTTGATCCTGTCCATCAAGTCCGACTGTATCTGAAGGCTCCATAACTGCATCTGCACTCCGGACACAATCACCTCTATCCCAAGGCTCTCCAAGTCTGCAAGCAGGTGCCGATCCATAGTCAAACACATGGCTGTCGGATACCTACTCAAGGCATCGGCAACCACGTTGGCCTTCCCCGAGTGATACTGAAGTGCGATGTCAAAGTCCTTCATCAACTCAAGCCACCTGTGCTGCCTCATGTTGAGCTCTTTCTGTGTAAACACATACTTCAAGCTCTTATGATCTGTGAAAATCTCTACCCTCTCGCCATACAGATAGTGCTTCCACAACTTCAAAGCAAAAATCACCACCGCCAGCTCCAGGTCATGGGTAGGGTAGTTCTTCTCATGGGGACGTAATTGCCTGGAAGTATAGGCAATCACCTTTCCATGCTGCTGCAAGACACAACCCAGCCCCTTCCCTGAAGCATCACTATAAATAGTGAATCCGCCTGATCCTGAAGGCAATGTCAGAATCGGTGCTGTCATAAGCCGCTTCTTCAACTCATCAAAAGCTGCCTGACACTCCTCTGACCAAACAAACTCAGTATCCTTCCAGGTCAACCGTGTCAATGGCTCTGCAACCCGGGAGAAATCCTGCACAAATCTCCTATAATATCCTGCCAGCCCCAGGAAACTCCTGATCTCTGCCACTGAAGTCGGCGTTGTCCAAGCCTCAACTGCTACAATCTTCTTGGGGTCAACTAAGATACCATCTCCAGTCACCACATGCCCCAAGAAGTCCACCTGGTCCAAGAAAAACTCACACTTGGAGAGTTTCTCATAAAGCTGCTCCCTCCTAAGAGTCTCTAGCACTATCCGCAGATGCTCCTCGTGCTCCTCCTCTATCTTGGAATATACCAAGATATCATCAATGAACACCACAACGAACTTGTCCAAGTACTGGTGAAATACCTTGTTCATTAGATTCATAAACACTGCTGGTGCATTGGTTAGCCCAAACGGCATAACCAAAAACTCAAACTGCCCATACCGCGTCCTGAAAGCGGTCTTGGGAATATCCTCTCCCTTCACCTTCACTTGGTGATAACCCGACCTCAAATCAATCTTGGAGAATACCCGAGCTCCGCTCAACTGATCAAACAGATCATCGATCCGCGGTAGTGGGTATCTGTTCTTGATTGTCAGGTTGTTAAGTGCGCTGTAGTCGATACACATCCGTACCGAACCATCCTTCTTGGGTACGAAAAGTACCGGTGCACCCCAAGGTGAAGAACTCGAACGAATGAAGCCCTTGTCCTGCAGCTCATCCACCTGCTTCTTCAGCTCCACTAACTCGCTGTTGTTCACTCGATAGACATGCTGGGAGATCGGTTCCGCGCCGGGAACCAAGTCTATCGAGAACTCTACATCTCTGTCCGGTGGAAGCCCTGACAACTCCTCTGGAAACACGTCCATAAACTCTACGATCAAGGGATGCGGAGCCACCTGCTCCTCGACTGATGCTCTACAGAAGACTCCGTCGTCCTGCTCTGCCTGTCGTCGGGTGTACTCAAACTCTGGCTCTCCTGGCGCCTCGAACAAAACTCTACCCCCACGGCAATCAATGCGGGCGTGGTGTCTATTCAGCCAGTCCATACCTAATGCAATGTCATAGTTCGGTAATGGCATGACTAGTAGACTCACCCCCAACTCTCGGCCTCCCAAAATGACACTCCGTCCTCTGCACACATCACTCACGAGGATGACCCCACCCCCGGTCGTGATCTTGCAGCTCCTAGGCAATGGTTCAGAAACCAAACTGTGTCTAATAGCATACGATACAGACACAAAGCTGTGAGAAGCCCCGGAATCAAAGAGTGTAAATGCTGGAAGGGAATCTAGGAGAACCGAACCTGCTATCAGCTCTCCGATGGCCTCGGCATCCTCAGCTGCCATGGCAAAAGCTCGCCCCTGCTGTCCACCTCGTGCCTGCTGCTGGTGCTACTGGAACCTCTGCTGCTGGGTCTGCAGGGCAGGTCCCCTCTGCTGGCCTGCTGGAGCCTTGGCTCCACCTCCCTGCTGTCCTCGCCCAAAAGCCTCTGGACAGTCCCTCAACTGGTGATCTTCCGCACCACAAAGTAGGCACTTGCCTAACTTCTTTCTATACTCATGGATCATGTGCCCCGGCTTCTTACAGAAGGCACAAATGACTACCTGACGAGGTACCTGCTGCCCTCTCTGCTGCTGGTGCTGCTGAAAGGGTGTACGACCCTGCTGCTGAGCTGGCCTCTGCTGCTGCTGCTGCTGGAATTGAGGCCTCTTGGCCTGCCCCTGACTGCTACTGCCACCCTGGAAGTCACGACCCCTCTTCTGCTTCAGCCCTAGGTCGTCCTCCGCCGCCATGGCCCCAGAAAATATCTCAGCATAAGTGGCGTTCCGATCGCTCTTAGTCAGCGACCGAACCTCCCTAATCAAACCCCGACGAAACTTCTTCGCCTTCATCTTCTCAGACAAATCATCAATAAACCGGGCCAATCTGTAGAACTTCCCGGCATACTCAGCTACTGTCTGGTTCCCCTGAACCAGAGCCTTGAACTGTGCCTCGATACCTCCCAAGGCAACATCATAAAAGAACTGCTCCTTAAATAACTCCTTGAACTGGGCCCAAGTCTGGCCCTCAACTTCCACCCTGGGATCTGTCTGATACCACGCACGGGCTAAGTCCTGCATCTGACTGCCCGTCGCCTCGATCTGGAGTCGATCTGGTATCTCCGCTAGTCGGAAGATCTCCTCAATATGCTCTATCCAGTTGCCTGCAACGTGGATGCCCTCTGTGCCGAAGAACTCCCGAGGATGTATCTTCTGGAAGTCCTGAATGTCCTTCTCCCTCCGACGGGGCTGCTGTTGGGTCCCCTGAGCTGTGATCATCTCGACTGTAGTACGTACCAGCTGGTGTGCCTCATCGATCCCCTGCTTGAAATCTGCAGTCTACTGCTGCTGATGGGACTCAAGAATCCTCTCCACGAAGGAGAAGAGATGTGCAGCATCTACCATCCCTGCAGGCGGAGGCTGCTGCGGTGGAAGGATCTCAGGAATCATAACTGGCCTCCTGACTGCTGGAGGTGCTCCTCCAAAAGTGGCAGAAATACCGACTCGTGAGGGATGCACTGGCCCTGTGGCACTGGGAGCTGGCTGCTGGACACGAGAGGTGGCAGACCCCTCTCCAGCCTCTCCCGTCACGGGGCGATGCGATCGCGTCTCAACCATCCTGGAGACACAGATCAAACAAGAAGCAATTACTGAGAATGAGTCAAAAAATCAAAGGAGGACAATTTAAATTTCTAAGGAAGACAATAAACAGCAAAATAGATATACGAAATCTGATAAGGAATTTTCTAGTGTGATTGAGTACCTTAAAAAAAATATGCTGATTTCTACTGCAGGCTGCAGCGATATTCTAGTTCGAATACCACTACATTTCCAACCTAGACCTGCATGGGCCACCACTAAAAACGTGTCACGACCCGTACCCTAGAGTAAGGGCACGAGACATGGGTACGTCCAGCCTACACCGTAGTATCGGCGGTAGAACGCTGTCCTAGGTCACAACATCTAACAATTGAAGGTAATAACAGTTATACTCCCCGAATGGGGGTAACATAACAGAAATATAACTCAACCACAGCTAAGGTAGAACAGGTAAGATGGAATAATAATGAAAGATAAAATATCCAGAACAGAGAATCACAGAGATGCAATCCAGAATTCTAAGTGTCTAGAATAATACATAACTCAGAATATCTCAAAATCTAACACAGTGATCCAAAAATAGCAAGACAATCCTAAACTAATGGAGTGTCGTCTACTGCTAATGGATCCTGCTGCTGGTCCAAGTCCAGGCACTCATCTAGTGTGGCTCCGTAGTAAGTAGGGCAGAACGCCTCAGCCTCATCCTCTGTAATATTTCAACAGGTCCAGTCAGGACGGGAACGAGCACATATCTCTCAAACAGTTCATAACAGGTTAGGAGTATAAATCATACAATAGAGTAAAATACAGGAAGTGCTGAATGGAAGTACAAGTAAGCAGGAGATATTTGTAACTGAAAGTAATACATGATAGTAGAGACTGTAAGTGGCTACGTGATTTAGAGCACAATATGGTTATGTAAACGGCTTGGGGGCACATGAATACAAATAAGGAGGCACATGAATACAGCTACTAGGGATAGTGTTCACATAACCAATTCTACTCACCCCGCCCCAATCAATACACAAGGATTCGTTCAAGTTATGTCATAAGCACATAAATACAGCTAAGATACGTGAACTCATGTAATGAGTAGTACATGAGGCACATGATAAGCACATGAAAGCACATGAAGTACATGAAGCACATGAGAACATGTAAAAACATGAACTAGTACGAGTACAAGGAGTACCTGATGCACATGATAAAGTACATGAACATGAAATACCCGATGCACCCGTAGAGGGATAATATCTCAGGAAAGGATCCATATAGTACTAATCCGTGAAGATATGTGTCAGCATCAAGTAAAGTAATCTAGAGCAAGAATATAATCCAGACAGGTATAAAAAGATCAGAGAATGTACTCGCCTGCTAACTGAAAGTCCGAGATGAAAGTACTGTCCGAGGAGTGTTGTCTGGCTCCTATTTAGAACAGTACAAGTCACAACAAGTCCAGAATAGAAATGTAATGCATATTCCTCATCCCAAAAACCTAAGTTAATCATGTAACAATTATAACAGAGGTTAGATAACATACCTAGGATCTATTTAATAAATAAAAACACAATTTAGAACTATTTAAATCCATTAAAACACAGAACACCACACTGCACACTGAACAGTACAGTGTACCATATGTACAGGCACGAATTCGTGTCCGACACGATACGAGAGTTCCTGAAACTCTAGGGATCTCATGTCAGTCATGGACACGACTCACACGTCAAGTTTCGAGGGTTGAAACCCTGTATGCACAGAGAAAACGTGCACGAGTAGCAGGGGAAAATCCTGTCAGTGTGCACGTGCGCACGACCGCGTGTCCATGCGCTCGTGTCGGCTCAACCCAACACGAAAACGTGCTCAGTATCCAAGAAATGCATAAGCGAGATGAAAATGGATTTTCCTATTCAAATACAATACACAAAATCGATCGAAATGCCCTTTGAGGCATTTCGTCGAACACTTACCTATACACGTGGATACGTGTCCGATACGGACACGAAATAGGTCCAAATTCTAGGGTTAGCCTATCTTACTGTTAGGTTAGGGTTAGGACATCCTAGAAATGAATTTTAACAGAATTTAAATGAAATAGAAAGGATTATACCTATAGGTGAACAATGGGCTAAAATCCCCAAATGGGAAGAGTTTCACAAGCCACCAAACTCCCTCAAATTGTGTTCTTCCTGAAAATACTCATCAACAATAGCAAGAATACTAATATTAGGTCCTATTGCAGTTTGTTTGGAGGAATTTGGAGTTAGAATAGAATATTTAAGAATTTACAAAGAAGGAGACTCACCTCTTCCAAATGGCAATGGTTTCCTAAAGAGGCAAGCCCTAATTTCAAGGTGCTATTAATAGGGGGGAAACACACTATGGCCGGCCAGAAATTCTAGGGTTAGGGCTTGGTTCAAAGGGTGTGGGCCTATGGGCCATTAAGCCTTTAAGTCATAAAATGACTTGTGATTTCACAAGCCATTACTTAATCAATCTAGCTCCTAATTTCCCCAAATTAATTCCAATGAGCTAAACCTCACTAACTTAAGTCAACCTAGGTTTTCATATCCTAATCACTTAGTCATGACCTAGGTTAGCCACTAGGTTAGTCTCCAAGGTCAACATAAGTCAAAGTCACTAAAACACCAAAATCAATTATTCTAAAATCACTTAAAAATCATATTAATTATAAATAATAATAATAATTCAAATTAAATTCCAAAATTTTGAAAATGACCAAAATACCCTCAAGCTAGAAAAGTGGTAGTGACACAAGCACAAGCCAAACCAAGCTAAGCTAGCACTCAAACACAATCACATGGCTATACAAGCTAACACAACAAGTTACATATATATAATGTATATTATATAGGTATTCAATTTAGGCATTCTATATTAGGCTTACAATATTAGACATTCATGAACTATATATATATATATATATAGGACACAACTTTTATGTACATACATGCATCCATTATCTCATTTATCAAGCATTACCCTTCATGACATACATGTTCCCATAATCACATTATTATATATCATACATAGGGAAATAGGTACATGTGCTTGTGGGTGTCTAGGTGTATATGGACATGTAATCTTGTGTGTATGCAATTGTGTGTGTACTAACATGTGGGTAATGTGACAATGTATGATAGCTAAAATTGAAAAAGGAAAACAGTTGCATACATTAGTTGCAATGGGTATGAGTGTGTGTGTGTGTGTTAGGCACTTGTGTGTGGATGTGATAAGAGGGTAGTCAACAAGTGAGGGGCTGTGTGGGGTGAATTGGGGACTGTCATGGACAGTCAACAAGGGTTGTTATGGGGGTGTAAAGGGCTGGACTGTTTTGTGGGGCTAATGACAGGTTTTTAGGAGCTAATAGGGACTGTTGTATAGTAGGTTTTGGGACTGAACAAAGGGTCAATATAGGGTGAATCAAAGGCTGTCAATGGCTGAATTTGAGGTGATTTTAAGGGACTGTTTTGTAGTGATATTAGGACTGGTATGTAGGGTGGTCATGGGGCATACCAAGGCTGTATTTGGACAGCCACAAGGGCATGTTTGGACTGTTATGTGGACAGATTTGAGACTGCCATATAGGCTTGTGTGTTAAGATTATGTGTGACTATATGATACATGAGGGTTCAATGTGTGGTGTGCTATAGGAAATGGGAAAAATCTGTGAACAATGTACATATGTAGCAGTGTCTATAGGAATCAGTCCTAGGTAATGCAACAGTGGCATGGGTACATGGGAGGGTATGCATGTGTGTATGTGTAGCTATATATATAGGGTGTCAAACAATATTTAGAAATCAGTTTTCATATCAAATCTCAGGAATCTCCTTGATTGAAAGCTCAGTTCACCAAACCAATACCAATACAATGTGTGAGAATATAACATTCAATAAAATGTTTAAGGAGAGGAATGGAAACCAATTCCAGGTTTCAGGGTTCACACAAAAAGAAGAAGTAATTCTCATATTTCAGTTTTTCAGGAATAAACATATGTAAATGAACTCATGTTCTCTGTATTCAGTCCTAGGTTCTCATGTGTAGGTGTGTGGGCATGTGTGGGTTAATGGTAAAACTTGTGTGACATGATTCCATGTATGTGTGTGTTAATGTGAGGGTGAAGTGAGGAACATTGGACTAAATGTGTGTGTGAGATGATTTCAGTTTATGTGTGAGAAACATAATGGATATAGGGTGTGAGGGATACATACATGTGTATACACAATGTGTCTCAGGAATTCAGTTTCATAAACTCAGGTTTTAGAGTGTAATGCAATTCAGTTTTTAACCAATAAATTCTCAGATTCAACAAGGGAAATCTCATTCTCAGGAAAAATTCAATCCAACAACTATTCGAACTCATTTATCAGTTTTCAACTTTATTCCCAATTCCAGTTTTCATATTAACTACATCTCATCATTCACCACATCACCTATATAAGTTCAGAAATGTATGCAAATTATCAAGTATCAGTTAATAAAATCCCATTAATTTCAGAAAAATCAAACAGTGCATCAGTGCATTCAAGAATTGAGAATTTAACAGTTCGATCCCATATCAAAATCAAATTTCTAACACAACTGACATGAACAGCCAATAATGCATTAACACAATATAAATGGGTTAATATTAACATCAAAAATCAATTAGAAAGGGAAATGAAAGTTCAAGAATTAAAACTCAGAACAGTGTACCAATTCAATATCAAAACTGAACTCGAACACCATTAAGCCTAATACCAGTCGATAACCCATATTGCAATAGTTTAATACACATGTATAGGTGAATTTAACATGAAAATTAAACAGGGAAATAGTTTAAACAGAGAATTAAACTCAGGTTTTTCAAAAATTGTATCGCGTATCAGTCCTCCTGGGGAAACCCGAGTTCGAATTGTGAAATATCAATTAAACATAAATTTAAACATGCACAGGTGTCGAGTGGGTGCACACGTGTCTGGGAGGAGTGTTTGTGTCCAAGAAACTGGACACAAAGTGTCCAAACAGAGGGAACACACACAAAGACACAACTGCTCTGTACAGCCTCGTGCGGGCGTGTCACCGAGTCGTGCGCATGACACACGACACGTGACACGTCGTGCTCGTGTCTAGGGGTAGAGGGGGACTAGGGGTACGTGTATATGTGTCTGTATTATGTCCAAGTGAGTCGTGTCAGGAGTTAAAGGGTCGTATCAGACGTGAATTTTTGCGTGTGACAGTGCAGTGTCAAATCGATGCGGGCAGGATTTCTCCCCAACCGCTCGATAATATGGGCTAAAATTTTGTCAGTATTGTCAGACACGTGGCCTAGGTGTCCACAAATTTTTGTGTCCACACGTGCTGTGTCGTGTCCGCTACAGTGCCCGAGCAGCACGGCACTGTGCGCAGCCTGCTGCGCGCGTGTGCGTGTCCAATTTCGATACGAATAAGACACGAAATTCATTTCAGTCTTCACAAACATTAACATACACATATAGACCTAGGTATCTATGTAATTAGTTTTTTAAAAATTGAAAATAAAATCCTTTGTGACATTTTATCAAACACATGCACACATAACATGATACGTGTCCGATACGGACACCAAACGGACACGAATCGACACAAAACCAATACCTACGGCTAGGAAACACCTAGGGCTTCCTATCCATGCAATGAAAATGAAATTTGGTGGAGGGAATATGGATTTACCTATATGTTCAATTTGCATGAAAAAGCTTCAAAAAGGGGGGTTTCTTCTTGATGGCCAAGTGCTCCAAATTAGTCCAAACCTGAGATTTCTCTCCATGGACATGAAATAGAGCTGGATTAGGAACTAATGCAAAAGACTAGAGTGGAAAAAGAATTAAAATGAATAATCTATGGGTTTGGGAAGAATGGACAAACCTCTTTCTTCAAAACTTGGAGAAATAAATAAAAGAGGCAAGAACAAATGGAAGAGGCATTAAATAGGGTGTGAAACCCTAGGTTGGCTGCCATGGGTGGGCTTGTTGGGGTTTGGGCTTAAGTCATGGGCCTATGGTTTAATTCACAAGTCATTAAATCACAAGTCATTGCATTAAACCATAAGTCATGACTTAATTTCACTAAACCTAATCCCCTCATTCTAAAACCAATCTCTAATGACTAAAATGGGTTAACTCAAGTTAGGCTAGGGTTACCATAGCTAGGGTTAGGTTTAGGCTAGTCTACAAGTCTCAAACTAGTCAAGACTAACATAAGATATAGCAATATTTAATTAATAATAAATTCACAGAAATTCCCATAAATCATAATAAATTCAAAAAAAAAATCCTAAAATGACTAAAATACCCTCTAGGCTAAAATATACTAATTAAACATCCTAATCACATGGCTAGGCTCTAGGGAAGACAGTCTCTACGGTTACACAAGCCAAACACCAAAATCATAAGCCATAATTTAAATAGTTTTAAAATGATTAAAAATTACTAAAAATTATATTAAAATTTTAAATACCATAATTAAATAAATTAAAATATAAAATTTTAAAATTACCGTTATTTTAGAAACTGGGTGTTACAATCCTACCCACCTTAAAAAAAATTCGTCCTCGAAATTAAAATGGTAGTAGTCCTTCTAGGTCAAACACCCCACAATCAAAGTCTCAAACATACCGTCAGATAATCATATACGTCTGTCCAAAATCGTGATACTCAGAATCTTCGTCGTGCTAGTGAGCAAGGCTACGATAATCATAGAGTCCTCGACTAAGGCACATACCTCTAGAATCATGGTATTTAAAATTTTTGCATTGCCGCATGCTTGGCAGCAAAAATCTTAAATTTCCACACCCGAGAAATATGTCCTAAATCTGACTATATGTCCTCACTATGCCAGCTAAACACGACCATCGAAGATTCTAGATCCCATAACTGAGGTGACCTAGCCCATATGATTCATCTCAGAAGAAAATCAAACATAACACAAGAACTACAGGACAAAATTGATAAATCGACAAGGAACAGAGGGAATCAAAATTTTAAGGCAATTATAAGAGGCAATTACGGAAGTGGAATCAAAAGAACGGAACCTGCAACTAGATCCCCAACGGCCTGAGCATCCTCGACTGTCCTGGCGAAAGCTCGCCTCTGCTGGCCTCCCCTGGCCTGCTGCTGATGCTGCATGTACCTCTGCTGCTGAGTCGGTAAGGGTAATCCCGTCTGCTGGCCTACCGGAGCCCTAACTCCTGCTCCCTGAACTGTCTGTCCTGATGACTCGGGACACTCTCTCAGACGATGATCGGATCCTCCGCAAAGCAAACATCTGCCCAGCCTCTTCCGGCATTCGTCCCAATCGTGTCCCGATCTCTTGCAAAAAGGGCAAATGATAACAAGCTGCTGTCCCGGGGTCTGCTGCTGCCTCTGTGGCTGCTGTGCCTGCTGAAGGGGCACACGGTCCTGAAACAGCCGCTGCTGAAAGTAGACCCTCGGCTGCTGGTACTGCTGTCGAATCTGTAGGGGTGGCAGCTGCTACGGATACTGTGGTTGAATCTACAAACGGGGCATCTGCTGCTAAAACTGTAGGTGGGGCCCTCTTGGCCGAGCCCGTACTGCCACTAGCTCCCTGAGTATCTCGCATCCTCTTCTCCTTCAGTCCAATATCGTCCTCCGCTGTCATGGCTCCTACCAGAATCTGCTCGAAAGTGGCATCGTGGTCGCTCTTGGTATATGACTTGATCTCTCCGATCAAACCCCTTTTTCGCCTTTCCAGCCTCAGTAAGATCCTCAATGAATCTGCTCAAACGGCTGAACTCTCCAGCGTACTCCTCAACGGTCTGGTTTCCTTGAACCAAACTCTCGAACTGCGCCTCCAAAGCACGAAGTGCTGTATCAGGAAAGAATTTCTCCTTGAATAGTTTCTTGAACGCTGCCCAAGTCTGACCGGCTGTACCAACCCTCGGGTCTGTCTGGTACCAGGTACGGGCCAAGTCCTGCATCTGACTGGCGGCTGCCTCCATCTGTAATCCTGCTGGTATCTGTGCCATCGAAATATCTCCTCAATGTGCTCTATCCAATCGTCAGCGTATATAATGCCCTCTGTACCCTTGAAGTCTCGAGGTCCCATCTTCTTGAAGGAATGGATGTCTGGAGTCCTCGGCTGATACGACTGCATCTGGCCTCCCTGTGGCTGAGCAGCCACCAGCTCTACTGTCGTCTTGACCAACTGGTGAGTATTTTGTATGCTCTGTCGGATATCAGCAGACTGGCTCTTCTGTATCTGCTGCTGAGACTCCAAGAATCGCTGGAAAAGGGAAAACATCTGAGCCGCATCTACTGTCCCTGAAGGTAACTGTTGCTGATACATGTCTGGAATGACGGAGGAAGACCTCCGGACAGGTGGAGGTGTACTCTCAAAAGCTGCAGACGCTACTATATGAGTAGAAACAGGAAGTGCTGTGGTCCTACCATCCACAATCGGGCGAGGGGTGGTAGGCCTCTCACCAGCTTCTGCTGAGCCAGAGCGATGCGATCGTGTCTCAATCACCATCCTGGAGACAGATCATCAAGGAATCATTACTGGGATAGAAACAATAATTCAAGGGAGGACAGTTATTCAAGGAAGCAATCTTCAACAGGAATTTAGATGGCAGGAATTTGTTAAGAGTTTTTCCTAATGTGATTGAGTACCTCAAAAATAATCCTAATCCTACTGTAGGTTGTAGTGGTACTCTAGTTTGAATACCACTACACAAACTCGACCTGCATGGGCCACCACTAAAAACGTGTCACGACCCGCACCCACTGTGAGGGTACGAGAACGTAATAGCGTCCATCCTACGCCGCAGTGTCGGCGGTAGAACGCTGTTCTAGGTCATGAACTATAACTAACATAATACGAATACTCTCCATAAGGAGGCCAACTCAGAGGAATAACTCAATCACAATCTATAGATAGAATATGGTACGATAAAATAGATAAAGAAATCCTCAACTGAGGTACAACAGAAACGAAATAACAAGTCTCATCAACTACCAGTCTCAACATCTCTAAAATATACAACTCTGAAAAATAAGACAACAGCTAAACATGAAAAGAAACAGTCTAAGCTATCTATACTATGCAAGGTATCGTCCTCAGCAGCTGCCTGAACCTCCCCAGGGGTCCAGGTCGCGAGTGTCATCTAGGCAAGCTCCAAAGTAAGGGGTGCAGGGTTCCTCATCATCCTCTGTAAAATTTTCAACAGGTCCAGTCAGGACGGGAGCGAGCACAATACATCTCACGCAGATCATAACAGGTTAGAGAATATAAACATGCAAGAGAGTACGATACATGAAACTGAAAGAAAGTACATAATGTAAACAGGAAGAGAACTGTAATAGAAATATCTACTATAAGTAGAGAGCTACCAGTGACTAGTGATTTAGAGTACAAAGTCGATATGTGAACGGCTGGATTTGCACATGACTATACTAAAGAGGCGCACATGGCTATACTACTTTGGAATTGTTCACATGACTATTTATACTCCCCCATACCCCAATCAATACACAAGGATCCAAACAAGTTATGTTACGTACATGGTTTTCACATGAAACCCATAAATGGGTGCACATGAAGTATACATGAGAGCTCATACATGAGTGCACATGAAGTTCACATGGGGGCCCATAAATGGGTGCACATGAAATTCACATGAAGGCTCATAAATGAGTGCACATGCAATATAGGTTATACATAAGATACATGGGAAACATGACCGATTCATGAGAGCACATGAGAGTACACGAGCGAGCATGAACGAGCATGATGCACATGAGAAACATGAATAACATAAGAGCGAGGAATACACGATGTACATGAAACACATGACACAATGTATCCGATGCTCCCGAAGGGGATAACATCTCAATGTAGGGATCCATATAGTACCAATCCGTGATAATATCGTGACAGCATCAAATAAGGTAAACTAGAGCAGGAATATAATTCTAAGCAAGTTATGAAATGATCAGAGAATGTACTCGCCTGGTATCTGAATGTCTGAAGTAAATGTACTGTCCGAGATGAGGTACCTGACTCCTAGTTAGAGCAACACAAGTCAAGATGTATACAGAGAGTGATATATGGAATGTACAATGCATCTGCATGCTGTCTAGGTCAAACTAGACTAAAGTCAACCCTTGGTAAACTCTAGTCAACTGTACTAGTCAAACTAGGTCAACCTAACCCAAACAAGTCTAATAAGTCTCACTAGGCCTAACCAAGCCTAGGCTAGAAACCAAATACAAGCACAAGCCAAACCAAGCTAAGCTAGCACTCACACACAATCACAGGGCTACAAGCTAACACAACAAGTTATATATATATAATGTATATTATATAGGTATTCAATTTAGGCACTCTATATTAGGCTTACAATATTAGACATTCATGAACTATATATATATAGTACACAACTTTTATGTACATACATGCATCCATTATCTCATTTATCAAGCATTACCCTTCATGACATACATGTTCCCATAATCACAGTATTATATATCATACATAGGGAAATAGGTACATATGCTTGTGGGTGTCTAGGTGTATATGTACATGTAATCTTGTGTGAGTGCAATTGTGTGTGTTCTAACATGTGGGTAATGTGACAATGTGTGATAGCTAAAATTAAAATAGGAAAACAGTTGCATACATTAGTTACAATGGGTATGAGTGTGTGTGTGTTAGGCACTTGTGTGTGGATGTGATAAGAGGGTAGTCAACAAGTGAGGGGCTGTGTGGGGTGAATTGGGGACTGTCATGGACAGTCAACAAGGGTTGTTATGGGGGTGTAAAGGGCTAAACTTCAAGGACTGTTTTATAGGGCTAATGACAGGTTTTTAGAAGCTAATAGGGACTGTTGTATGGCAGGTTTTGGGACTAAACAAAGGGTCAATATAGGGTTAATCAAAGGCTGGCAATGGCTGAATTTGAGGTGATTTTAAGGGACTGTTTTGTAGTGATATTAGGACTGGTATGTAGGGTGGTCATGGGGCATACCAAGGCTGTATTTGTACAGCTACAAGGGCATGTTTGGACTGTTATGTGGACAGATTTGGGACTGCCATATAGGCTTGTGTGTTAAGATTATGAGTGACTGTGTGATACATGAGGGTTCAATGTGTGGTGTGCTATAGGAAATGGGAAAAATCTGTGAACAATGTACATGTGTAGCAGTGTCTATAGGAATCAGTCCTATGTAATGCAACAGTGGCATGGGTACATGGG
This sequence comes from Iris pallida, assembly GCA_029216955.1. NCBI lineage: Eukaryota > Viridiplantae > Streptophyta > Magnoliopsida > Asparagales > Iridaceae > Iris > Iris pallida. The sequence goes on from JANAVB010033217.1 coordinate 107,797, forward strand.
AGGGTATGCATGTGTGTATGTGTAGCTATACATATAGGGTGTCAAACAATATTTAGAAATCAGTTTTCATATCAAATCTCAGGAATCTCCTTGATTGAAAACTCAGTTCACCAAACCAATACCAATACAATGTGTGAGAATATAACATTCAATAAAATGTTTAAGGAGAGGAATGGAAACCAATTCCAGGTTTCAGGGTTCACACAAAAAAAGAAGTAATTCTCATATTTCAGTTTTTCAGGAATAAACATATGTAAATGAATTCATGTTCTCTGTATTCAGTCCTAGGTTCTCATGTGTAGGTGTGTGGGCATGTGTGGGTTAATGGTAAAACCTGTGTGACATGATTCCATGTGTGTGTGTTAATGTGAGGGTGAAGTGAGGAACAGTGGACTAAATGTGTGTGTGTGAGATGATTTCAGTTTATGTGTGAGTGACAGGATGGATATAGGGTGTGAGGGATACATATATGTGTATACACAATGTGTCTCAGGAATTCAGTATCATAAACTCAGGTTTTAGAGTGTAGTGTAATTCAGTTTTTAACTAATAAATTCTCAGATTCAACAAGGGAAATCTCATTCTCAGGAAAAATTCAATCCAACAACTATTCGAACTCATTTCTCAGTTTTCAACTTTATTCCCAATTCCAGTTTTCATATTAACTACATCTCATCATTCACCAGATCACCTATACAAGTTCAGAAATGTATGCACATTATCAAGTATCAGTTAATGAAATCCCATTAATTTCAGAAAAATCAAACAGTGCATCAGTGCATTCAGGAATTGAGAATTTAACAGTTCGATCCCATATCAAAATCAAATTTCTAACACGAATGACATGAACAGCCAATAGTGCATTAACACAATATAAATGGGTTAATATTAACATCAAAAATCAGTTAGAAAGGGAAATGAAAGTTCAAGAATTAAAACTCAGAACAGTGTACCAATTCAATATCAAAACTGAACTCGAACACCATTAAGCCTAATACCAGTCGATAACCCATATTGCAATAGTTTAATACACATGTATAGGTGAATTTAACATGAAAATTAAACAGGGAAATGGTTTAAACAGAGAATTAAACTCAGGTTTTTCAAAAACTGTATCGCGTATCAGTCCTCCTGGGGAAACCCGAGTTTGAATTGTGAAATATTAATTAAACATAAATTTAAACGTGCACAAGTGTCGAGTGGGTGCACACGTGTCTGGGAGGAGTGTTCATGTCCAAGAAACTGGACACGAAGTGTCCAAACAGAGGGAACACACACACAGACACAACTCCTCTGCACATCCTCGTGCGGGCGTGTCACCGAGTCGTGCGCATGACACACGACACGTGACACGTCGTGTTCATGTCTAGGGGTAGAGGGGGACTAGGGGTACATGTATATGTGTCTATATTGTGTCCAAGTGAGTCGTGTCAGGAGTTATCGTATCAGACGCGAATTTTTGCGTGTGACAGTGTAGTGTCAAATCGCTGCGGGCAGGATTTCTCCCCAACCGCTCGATAATATGGGCTAAAATTTTGTCAGTATAGTGTCAGACACATGGCCTAGGTGTCCAAAAAATTTTGTGTCCATACATACTGTGTCGTGTCCGCTACAGTGCCCGAGCAGTAGGGCACTGTGCGCAGCCTGCTGCGCTTGTGCGTGTCCAATTCCGACACGAACAAGACACGAAATTCATTTTAGTCTTCACAAACATTAACATACACATATAGACCTAGGTATCTATGTAATTAGTTTTTCAAAAATCGAAAATAAAATCCTTTGTGACATTTCATCAAACACATGCACACATAACATGATACGTGTCCGATACGGACACCAAACGAACACGAATCGACACAAACCAATACCTACGGCTAGGAAAAACCTAGGGCTTCCTATCCATGCAAAGAAAACGAAATTTGGTGGAGGGAATAGGGATTTACCTATATGTTCAATTTGCATGAAAAAGCTTCAAAAAGGGGGGTTTCTTCTTGATGGACAAGTGCTCCAAATTGGTCCAAACCTGAGATTTCTCTCCATGGACATGAAATAGAGCTGGATTAGGAACTAATGCAAAAGACTAGAGTGGAAAAGGAATTAAAATGAATAATCTATGGGTTTGGAAAGAATGGACAAACCTCTTTTTTCAAAACTTGGAGAAATAAATAAAAGAGGCAAGAACAAATGGAAGAGGCATTATGTCACGCCCCAGAACCAGAATACTGGAGAGCAGGGGAGTGACTCAGCCAGCTACATATTACGGGTAGATGAATACCGTATAATACGATCAATGTTGTCTAACCAGACGAGGGGGTGCATACTACGTGAAAGTCTTACTATGGTCACTTCACATCTATTGTCTCAATCATTCAAACAAGAAGTAAAAATAGAGAACATGTAAGATAAAGCAGTAAGGCATCCCAAACGCTTAGTCAAAATGTTCTTGAGATCTGGCTTTACAAAACATAGCCAGATGGTATAGTAACATATACACAATTGTTATCAGCTGCAGTCTGACTTAATTACAATTATGTAAAAGTAAGTGCAAGACAATCCGACTAACATATCGGTGCCAAACGGCTAAGTATGAAGTAAATAGCAAAACGAGCGGGGAAGTAAGAAACCCACTCGAGTCCTCCTGCGATCATTCCTCTAGTATTGACCATCTTGGAGGTGGAAGTAAGCTGAGTCCTCAGGAACCGGCTCTGAATCTGGCCATACAAAATCAGAGAGGTTGGACCTCTAATAGCAAGTACCACAAGGAAGCACGATATGAAGGATTAAACCAGTAAGTAAGAGAATATAATAATAGATCTCTGCTTTCCACTAGAATTCATAAAACATCACGACACTTCGAACCAACCTCCCAACCAAACAAGGACAGAAGTTGGCCCGTCATGTCCCGACATTCTGATCATCTCAGTTAGGCAACAGAGTAGGTACAGTACACAAACAAATCATCTTGAACGGCCAATCAACTCCCACGGCTTGCTATTATGAGTTCCAAGTTATCCTGGAATTATGCAAATAGGGATTCCTCAGTTCTTACTATGTACGAGCAAGGCTAGTCTATCTAGTCAATCAATTGCGCCAATCATGAATTAGACGAGTCCCAGCGGGACGCCCATCATCAATATACAATATACAATAATAATATAAGCAGATACCGCTCCCTGCCCGTATGGCAGGTTTACAGTATCTGTGGGAACCAGCCGGCCTGTCGGACACTACTAGTCCCAAGAGGGCTGCCATGTAAGAACTCGGGGATCCATTCTCTCCATGCAATCATTATTTTATTTAACTTAATAGTCTCTACGTTGAGTGAAATCCCATGCCGTGGATCATGGTCATTCAAATGAGTACTTTCGTACGAGGTACGATATGCACAACTCTACAACGATACCCGTGCGGCTAGGTTGTAGGTCTTACATAGCGTAATGCAACAATCAAATCTAACCACGGAGTAATCATGCCTTGACCATAAAGTACACATGCTGCTTTGTAGAAAAATAAATTGAAGCCTGCACATGCATGTATATCAATATTCGGGATCGGCTAATCGTTTACAATAGTTCATTACATGAACGTGTCTCATTCATTTAATTCAATAAGACGACTAGCCAGTCTCTTAGTTCCAACTAGGAACGCATGATCGATTTTAGTCAAGATAACCATTATTATCAATGGTGACAAGGCATAAAAGTCAATTAGTATTAAATGGGGTCGAGTCTATAACTCTCAGGGTTAAGTTCCAGTCTTACTGGGTATCCATAAACCAATCAAGACATAAGACACGTTCTACATAACCATATGTATCAAAAATATTAACATGCTAAGATTATCGAGTTCATGCAAAAAGCATAAGGATATAATAGGAGAACTATCATGCCACCATTAAATGAATAAATTATAGAACAAATAGAAATACCCAGGTCAGGAAGTCACGCCAACAAGTCTATGCTAAGGCCAACAAGTCACGCCAAGTCTAATAGGTAGGAGTGAGCGTATAAACAGCGTGAGCGTGAAAAGTGGTTCACATTGGCACGCACAGCGTGAGCTTGAAGGGTAATTCACGCACTCATAACGTGAGCGTGAAAAGTAATTCACGCACTCATAACGTGAGCGTGAAAAGTAATTCACGCACGCACAGCGTGAGCATGAAAAGTGATTCTTAACGTGAGCGTGAAAAAGCGTGATAAGAAATCCATGCACGCACGCAAAGACGTGAGCGTAACTCAAATGTCACGCTAACTCGTAAAGACGTGAGCGTGACTAAAAATTCACGCTAATACGTAAAGACGTGTGCGTGACTAAAAATTCACGCAGGCACGTAAGAACGTGAGCATGACTAAAAATTCACGCTGACACGTAAAGACGTGAGCGTGACTAAAAATTCACGCTGGCATGTAAGAACATGAGCGTGACTAAAAATTCACGCACGTACGTAAGAACGTGAGCGTGACTTATCCTTCGTTCCAAGCTAGAAATGAAGTTCCCATGGTTCAGAATGGTGTGGAATGAGAAGCTCTGCCACATGAAACTATCTATTCCGAAAGCACGCCAGATTGGGAGATCAAAACCCATGAACAATCGAGAATGCAACAACTTAGATCTAGAAGGAACAAGCCAAAGAAATCAAAAATGCTAAGTACTAAACTCTCTCAGAATCATGAGAAGAAGACAAATGAACCATAAAAATAGTTCTCCAAGTGGAAGCAAGAAGCAAGATGTACTTGCCTGCTGTTGGTAGGTGGAAGAGAGTGGTGAGGAAAAAGAAGAAGTAATGGAGGGAGGAGAGTTATGAGGAGAGAGAAGGGGATGGGGGCTTTAAATAGAAGGGTGGTGGTAGGTGGGGGTTTGTGGGGGTTCGGGTTTATTCGGATCCATCAAGGCCAACCCGAAAGCAAAGCAGAGAGGTTAAAAGCAGAAAATAAAATGCAGAAATAAAATACAGGAATAAAATTGCAGGAAACAAAATGCAGATAATTAATTAACATGAAATTAAAGGAATTTAAATACAGGATGATACATGATAAATATTAAATAAATATATATGAGTTACACATGTATAAAAATACGCATTCTGGGAACGGGGAGTGACACATTAAATAGGGTGTGAAACCCTAGGTTAGCTGCCATGGGTGGGCTTGTTGGGGTTTGGGCTTAAGTCATGGGCCTATGGTTCAATTCACAAGTCATTAAATCACAAGTCATTGCATTAAACCATAAGTCATGACTTAATTTCACTAAACCTAATCCCTTCATTCTAAAACCAATCTCTAATGACTAAAATGGGTTAACTCAAGTTAGGCTAGGGTTACCATAGCTAGGGTTAGGTTCTAGGCTAGTCTACAAGTCTCAAACTAGTCAAGACTAACATAACACAACAATATTTAATTAATATTAAATTTACAGAAATTCCCATAAATCATAATAAATTCAAAAAAAAATTCTAAAATGACCAAAATACCCTCTAGGCTAAAATGTACTAATTAAATATCCTAATCACATGGCTAGGCTCTAGGACAGACAGTCTCTACGGTTACACTAGCCAAAAACCAAAATCATAAGCCATGATTTAAATAGTTTTAAAATGATTAAAGATCACTAAAAATTATATTAAAATTTTAAATACCATAATTAAATAAATTAAAATACAAAATTTTAAAATTACCCTCATTTTAGAAACTGGGTGTTACAATTACCGACGTTTTGTCTGTTAGCGACGTGGCTTTCCGCGACCACAGGAAAACATCGCTAAATACGTCGGTACCGTTGTAGCGACGTTTTTTGTCATTTTAGCGACGTTTTCTGGCGTCGCTAATATGACGTTTTCTGGTAGTGTCATGTTCTCATTTCTCGTACTTTATATTTTTCCTGTATTCATTCATATACCATGATGTTCATGTTCATTTCCTTAGATATACTTAGCTCCGCTCCTGACTGGATATATTGCAGGTGTACTTACATGATATTGTTCTATCTTATGGGCCAGAGCCCGGGATCTTAGCTGAGCAGGATGAAGACATGATTTAGCTAGAGGCTTCAGGTTTAGACCACTTAGCTTTACTCTTAGATATTGTTTTAGAGTTCATAGCATTTTTATTCCTGTTGACTCTGGTACCTTTATGATATATGGATTTGTAGATTATGGTAATCTTCTGGGAACGTTTTTAGATGCTATGATTGTGCACATTTATGTTTATCTGGTTAGATTTCTCTAGCTTGGTACAGCTTACTTCGTCGTGTCTAACGACGAAGGCTGGGCGTGTCCAACTCTTGTCCGATTATTCGGAAGCGGGTCGTGACAGATTCTACGATCCCGTAGGAAGAAAGTTCTACAGAAGCAGGGACATGATATTCGTCGAGGATCAGACCATAACCAATACTCAGGATTCTGAGATGCCTTCTGAGGCTGAGGAATTGCCTGAGTTAGAGTTATTTTGCTTCGAGCACTTCCCATAGGATATCGCAGAGAATCCAGTTATGGGAGAGCTAGTACATGAAGTTGCCTCCAACCTTGATCATCAGTCTGCTGATGGTAGTTGTCACGCCCCAGAACCAGAATACTGGAGAGCGGGGGCAGACATAGCCAGCTACGTATAACGGAATGGAATCCACACCGCTATACGGTCACGTCTGTCTAGATATGTGAGGGTTTCACTACAATCCATCAGTCTCTTAAGGTCATAAGATAGCCTATTGTCTCAATCTCAACCAACTAATAATAATCACAAGATATCAGATCACCAAATATACAATTGTAAGGCATCCCAAACATTACATATCCAGATGATCATGAAGCTAGTCGTACAAAATGTAAGGACTAGCAAGAGTTTAAGTCATACATGATCAACCTCGAGTTACCAATCATGCTTACAGCCCGTAGGCAGACAGTAAATAAAGTTGCAAACGAGCTAACACTTGCTCGGCGGCTAAACGCCTCAAAAGAATAATTTTACAATAGAGTGGAAGAGCAAAAATAAACCCACTCGTTGCCCTGGTTACGCCTGGTGACCACCATCGGGCTGGAAAGCAGGGCGATCCTTTAGTGCTGCTCCGGTATCTGGCCATACAAAACCAGCTGGGTCAGACCCCAGAAAGAGCAAGTGCCACAAAGGAGGCTTCACTTAAGAACTAAAACCAGCAATTAGCACAAGAGTAAAATTACATAATTAAAAGGCAGTAGTTTGAGAAAAAGCATGATGGGTAAATATAAAAGACAATCTTGTATAGAATCAATAAAAGACAGGACATATGGAAAGAAAGCATGACAGGATGATATACGATGAGATAACCATGGGACTATTCAGATAGCCAGGTTACAACCCGTAAACCAAACAAGGACCGGGGTTGTAACCCTTCGTCTGAAAGGAACTTGGTTTCTCTCACCATTTATCGGCAAGATAAATATAAGAAATCAGGTCAAGTAACATTCTGGAGTGACAATCATTATGGTGACAATCTGGAGAGTACAAGGCATTAGAGTGATAATCTGGAGTGACAATCATTATGGTGACAATCTGGAGAGTACAAGGCATTAGAGTGACAATCTGGAGTGACAATCATTATGGTGACAATCTGGAGAGTACAAGGTATTAGAGTGACAATCTGGAGTGACAATTATTATAGTGACAATCATTCAATCATTCTGGTACAATCTTACAATTAATCAATTCTAGACAATACTATACTGGACTAGACTCCATCCAAGCAATCACGGCCAATCATTGCCTACAGCTTTCTACATTAACTAACTAGGGTTATCACAATCCTAATTACTAGCAAGATACAATAAGATGTTCCAAGTAGTCACAGGCCCTGCAGCTATCCAGGTTATCCAGGCAATCATTATAGTGACAATCTGGAGAGTACAATGCATTAGAGTGACAATAGGGTTCAATCATTTAAAGTGACAATCAAGAGTGCCCCACATAACAGTGGGCTGGAAATATGCCCTACTCGTATTATAATGATTGCCCCACATAACAGGGTTCAATCATTTCTAGCCCACTGTTATGTAGGGCACTCTTGATTGTCACTTTAAATGATTGAACCCTATTGTCACTCTAATACATTGTACTCTCCAAATTGTCACTATAATGATTGCCTGGATAACCTGGATAGCTGCAGGGCCTGTGACTACTTGGAACATCTCATTGCATCTTGCTAGTAATTAGGATTGTGATAACCCTAGTTAGTTAATGTAGAAAGCCGTAGGCAATGATTGGCCGTGATTGCTTGGATGGAGTCTAGTCCAGTATAGTATTGTCTAGAATTGATTAATTAAAAGATTGTACCAGAATGATTGAATGATTGTCACTCCAGATTGTCACTATAATGATTGTCACTCCAAATTGTCACTCTAATGCCTTGTACTCTCCAGATTGTCACCATAATGATTGTCACTCCAGAATGTTACTTGACCTGATTTCTTATATTTATCTTGCCGATAAATGGTGAGAGAAACTAAGTTCCGTTCAGACGAAGGGTTACAACCCCGGTCCTTATTTGGTTTACGGGTTGTAACCTGGCTATCTGAATAGTCCCATGGTTATCTCATCGTATATCATCCTGTCATGCTTTCTTTTCATATTTCCTGTCTTTTATTGATTCTATACAAGATTGTCTTTTATATTTACCCATCATGCTTTTTCTTAAACTACTGCCTTTTAATTATGTAATTTTACTCTTGTGCTAATTGCTGGTTTTAGTTCTTAAGTGAAGCCTCCTTTGTGGCACTTGCTCTTTCTGGGGTCTGACCCAGCTGGTTTTGTATGGCCAGATACCGGAGCAGCACCAAAGGATCTCCCTGCTTTCCAGCCCGATGGTGGTCACCAGGCGTAACCAGGGCAACGAGTGGGTTTATTTTTGCTCTCCCACTTTATTGTAAAATTATTCTTTTGAGGCGTTTAGCCGCCGAGCAAGTGTTAGCTCGTTTGCAACTTTATTTACTGTCTGCCTACGGGCTGTAAGCATGATTGGCAACTCGAGGTTGATCATGTATGACTTAAACTCTTGTTAGTCCTTACATTTTGTACGACTAGCTTCATGATCATCTGGATATGTAATGTTTGGGACGCCTTACAATTGTATATTTGGTGATCTGATATCTCGTGATTATTATTAGTTGGTTGAGATTGAGACAATAGGCTATCTTATGACCTTAAGAGACTGATAGATTGTAGTAAAACTCTCACATATCTAGACAGCTGTGACCGTATAGTGGTGTGGATTCCATTCCGTTATACGTAGCTGGCTATGTCTGCCCCCGCTCTCTAGTATTCTGGTTCTGTGGTGTGACATGGTTTAAGTGGTGGCCCATACAGGTCTTGTTAATCAAGATGTGTGAGGGTTTACCGAATAGATGTCTCAATCGATACTCGTCCTTGATCTCTGCTCGTATCCTCTTAATTCCTAAAATTCTTGTCCTGATCACATGCTTGTAATCGTTGATCTGTCCTGGTCCTTCCTTATTGTTCCCATGTCATCTTCTTCAGTGGCATTGAACCTGGACCTGCTGATCGGCAAGGCGGATCACCTCTCGTGGACCAGCAGCAACCAGAAGATCAGGCCCAGCACTCAGGAGCAGCCTCCCGAGTCGTACCTACTGGAGGAGAGCTGCCAGTTCAGCCAGTCCAGCCTGCAGATCCTGATAATGGCACTTTAGTGGGTCTCATCAGATCATTGTTAGCTTCCCAAGATCGTAGAGGCGATGCCTTGTACCAGGCAGTGGAAGATGCTCTGAATAGAAGTGGTCCTCGAGGGAACAGTGCGGTCAACAGTTTTAAGCGCCTGAACCCTCCGTTCTTCGATGGCAGCGAGGATGCCATTGCTGCCGATGCTTGGCTACAGGATATAGAGGTGATTCTCGAAGCCGCGAAGACTCCAGAAGACGAGAAGGTGGCTGTGGTGCGCCTACAGTTATTGGATCTAGCCCACAGTTGGTGGGCCGCACAAGCAGTAGGATTGGCAACACCTGTCCCCTGGACAGTGTTCAGTGAAAAGTTCCAGACCAAGTATTATGATGCAGTGGCTCGGTATGACTTGCAGACCAGGTTCAGTAATCTTAAGCAGATGGGAAGGACGGTCGACGGATATGCGACCGAGTTTTCCAGACTCAGTCGGTTTGCTCCCACCTTGGTGGCAACCGAGTTTGACAGAGCGCAGAGGTTCCAACAGGGACTTCACTTGGAGATTATATTGGCAGTAGAATAGTTCGAGCATCAGACCTATGATGCAGTGTTACGAGCAGCGAGGAGGCACGAATATACCTCCCAGAGAATAGTGGACAGGACCGGAGGTCGGAAGCGGTCCCATAGCCAAATGAATCAGTCTTCAGCACCGGCCCCGGCAGCTAGGGCTTTAACTATTGGAGCTCCGAGGCGAGCGGCTTCAGTTACGTCGGTTCAGCACTCAACCCCGACGCACCCTCAGCAGAAACAGAAGCAAGCACAGTCTTCCGCCGCAGGCTGTTCTTATTGTGGAAAGCCCGGACACGTGGTAGCAGAATGTCGCAAGGCATTGAGATTGTGTTTATTGTGTGGAGCACCGGATCATAGGGTAGGGTCCTCCCCTTTCAGAGTTGATTCAGCATCGACAATATCTAGTCCCTCGGTTAGGGGACCAGCACCAGCACCAGCACCAGTACTAGCTCCAGTTCACCAGCAACAGCAGTTCTCGTTCCCGAGGCCATTGCCGACTCAGGCCCAGACTTTCCAGCAACAGGACCCGCGGCAGTTTGTCCTAGCCCAGGCTCAGGTTCAGAATCGGCAGAGAGGTATATGTGTCCTCTCATCTTACTTTTCTACCGTCATTATGCGGGGTGCATGACGTATTTCATGTATCCTAATTACAACGGTACATTCCGGACCCGAGCCATATCCTAGGTCATTCGAAACTGGTTATTGGTACCAACCTTTTCGTATGAGGATAGGCCCGTGTCCATGTTTGACCAAAGAGAAAAACTCGAGCGCAAGACTATCAGTTCGGTCCGTGTTGCTTAGAGTCATCCCTCTTTAGAAGAGTCAAACTTGGGAGCATGAGGATGAGATCTGATTAGGTCATCCCGGCTGGTTTGACTCGTAAGGTATAATATCTTCCTTATGCCTTACGCTTCGAATCCTTGCTTGCATGAATGATTGTATGATTGATTGGTAGTGGTAGATTGCCTATGATAGAATAGCTTTCCCTTACACCTCTAGCCTCTTGATTAAATTCCGAGGACGGAATTCTTTTAAGGTGGGTAGAGTTGTAATGCCTGTGGTTCGTATTATATATTTCTGGAATACGTGTACGTATTTATTCTTGTATTGCATGATTCCTTGTTTAGTTTTCTTCTTGGCTTGGCTTGGTTTACTCTCGATTTGGGTTGGCTTGGTTCGGCCGGCCCAATGCTTGGTTCATTATGGGCCAAGGGTGGAGCACCTTAGCCTATGCTTCTCCTTCATTTCCACCATAACTCCCCTCTTTATTATCCCCACCAACCTTCTCTCTCCTCTATAATTCTCATTTACTTCTCCTTCCCCCACCATTACTCTTCCCCACCAACCAAGAACACCATAGGCAAGTGCAACTTGCTTCCACAAGAGAACTCCTTTTTGATGGTTTTATTAGCTTCTCCTCATGATTCTAAACCACATTAGAACTTGTCATTTTCCATTTTGAGGCTTTAATTCTTGTAGATCTAGAGTCTTGCTATTTTTGGATTTTTGGTGGTTTTGATCTATGAAACTTCCTTGTTTTCAAGTTTTGATGGTTCCATGTTGTAGAGAATTTCAGTCTACCCAATTTTGACCTTGGAAAGTTGGATTCGGACTTGTTTTGACCAAGATATGGACTGTTGAAGCTTAGATTCAACTTAGAGTTCTTGCTGTTCTTGCCATTTGGAGAAGACAGTGAACAGTGAACTAGCTTTTAGCTTACGCTACTGAGCGGTACGCTGCTCTTTAGCGAGCGTACGCTAGCCTTGGGTACGCTGCTCTTTAGCGAGCGTACGCTGACTTGGGTACGCTGCTCTTTAGCGAGCGTACGCTGACTTGGGTACGCTGCTCTTTAGCGAGCGTACGCTGACTTGGGTACGCTGCTCTTTAGCGAGCGTATGCTAGCCTTGATACGCTGCCTGTTGGCAGCGTGTCTTTTGCGTACGCTAGCGTGAGCGTGCCCTGGACCCTTTCGTACGCTAGCTCAAGCGTACGCAGTCTTGAGCATACGCTAGCTTGAGCGTACGCTGACCTGTAGCTTGAGCGTGCCCTGGTGTACACTGACCCTTGCGTACGCTTCCTATTGGAAGTGTATGGACCCTTTGGTACGCTAGCTCGAGTGTACGCTGGCCTGAGCGTATGACCTTTGCACTGAGCGTATGGCCTTTGGCTGACTTGGTCTTATGTCAACGTATCAGATTTGGTTTTATTTTCCTTAAGCTTGGCTCTTCTATAGTCCTGTATATTGATATTTTATTAGATATTTGACGTCCATTTTATATCCTTACGCCTTTTGTCCTGAACTTGATAATCACGAATTTACTTGATATGTCTAGAATTGATAATTGAGCATGACGTGATAGTGAACCGTAGTGGTGCACTCCTGACATAATAACCTGACATGACCTGATAGTGGCCCGTCGTGGCGCACTCCTGACAAGTACACTTGATATGAATAAACTGACATGATTATCTCGAATAGCTGTTGCGACGGCTACCTGACATGACATGACCTGTATAATAACCTGGATACCGTGGGCGATTGTGCTTGTACAAATAAACCAGTCCTGTCTTGCATCATGTCTAGGGAGGGAGCTCCTGAGTACCACGGTCAGGAGTACCTACTGAAATGGACTAAGGTTAATAATTAGTATAATTCACTAGTCATGAAGAGATGTTCCCCAGTTACAGGCGATCCCGTTATCCCGGCCGCAAATGCTTGGACTTGTAGCCTGCCGACGAGTAGGGCACATTTCTAGCCCACTGTTATGTGGGGCACTCTTGATTGTCACTTTAAATGATTGAACCCTATTGTCACTCTAATGCATTGTACTCTCCAGATTGTCACTATAATGATTGCCTGGATAACCTGGATAGCTGCAGGGCCTGTGACTACTTGGAACATCTCATTGCATCTTGCAAGTAATTAGGATTATGATAACCCTAGTTAGTTAATGTAGAAAGCCGTAGGCAATGATTGGCCGTGATTGCTTGGATGGAGTCTAGTCCAGTATAGTATTGTCTAGAATTGATTAATTGTAAGATTGTACCAGAATGATTGAATGATTGTCACTCCAGATTGTCACTATAATGATTGTCACTCCAGATTGTCACTCTAATGTCTTGTACTCTCCAGGTTGTCACCATAATGATTGTCACTCCAGAATGTTACTTGACCTGATTTCTTATATTTATCTTGCCGATAAATGGTGAGAGAAACCAAGTTCCGTTCAGACGAAGGGTTACAACCCCGGTCCTTGTTTGGTTTACGGGTTGTAACCTGGCTATCTGAATAGTCCCATGGTTATCTCATCGTATATCATCCTGTCATGCTTTCTTTCCATATGTCCTATCTTTTATTGATTCTATACAAGATTGTCTTTTATATTTACCCATCATGCTTTTTCTTAAACTACTGCCTTTTAATTATGTAATTTTACTCTTGTGCTAATTGCTGGTTTTAGTTCTTAAGTGAAGCCTCCTTTGTGGCACTTGCTCTTTCTGGGGTCTGACCCAGCTGGTTTTGTATGGCCAGATACCGGAGCAGCACCAAAGGATCTCCCTGCTTTCCAGCCCGATGGTGGTCACCAGGCGTAACCAGGGCAACGAGTGGGTTTATTTTTGCTCTCCCACTCTATTGTAAAATTATTTCTTTGAGGCGTTTAGCCGCCGAGCAAGTGTTAGCTCGTTTGTAACTTTATTTACTGTCTGCCTACGGGCTGTAAGCATGATTGGCAACTCGAGGTTGATCATGTATGACTTAAACTCTTGCTAGTCCTTATATTTTGTACGACTAGCTTCATGATCATCTGGATATGTAATGTTTGGGACGCCTTACAATTGTATATTTGGTGATCTGATATCTTGTAATTATTATTAGTTGGTTGAGATTGAGACAATAGGCTATCTTATGACCTTAAGAGACTGATGGATTGTAGTGAAACCCTCACATATCTAGACAGCCGTGACCGTATAACGGTGTAGATTCCATTCCGTTATACGTAGCTGGCTATGTCTGCCCCCGCTCTCCAGTATTCTGGTTCTGGGGCGTGACAGAAGGAGTATTGAGAAAATCATGCGATGAAGTTCATAAAAAGATTGGTTCAAATTCTTTGCATAAACCCTACGAGGAACAGGGTTTGGATGACAAATAAGTTCCCTGAAAGAGGCAAGGGTAACATCAGCAGGGAATTGGACATGGGTAATGTCAACCAATGCTTCACCAAGATCAGGAACATGGAAAAATTCACTGATATTGGTAGCACTGAGTTCTAATTTTTGCCCAACAACGTAAGAATAGAAGTTTCCGTTAGGTTTTACTTGCAAGTTACAGTAAAATATTCGGACAGCATTGTCAAAAATATTTTCTGCTACCTCGAAGAAATCTCGGTAGCCTAAGCGGTCAAAAGTATGAGCATATTCAGAAAATATGGTAAAATTAACAAAAGCTCCATAGCAAATCTTACGACCAGAAAAAGAATCGAGCCAAAGATCAGAAAATTCTTTGTCCGAAAACAAATTAGAATCATAGTCTTCTGCATCTATTGGTCGTGCTAGACTGAATAGACTAGCTGGTGTATAATCAGAAGAGGAGGAGGCACCTTGGGAAGATGATCATCTATGACGTTTAGGAGCCATGGAGAAGGTAGAAGAGAAAAAGGAATACCTTTTTGAGAAAGGAGGAAGATGAGAATGTTGAAACGCCCACCAGATCTCTTAGATTCCTTGCTAGGATGGAGGAGGAAGAAATTTTAGGGAGGAAGGAGATGTTTCTACGGATTGGGGTGTGGAAAAGATGGTTGAAAGAGTTGAATTTATAGAGTTTAGGGCCGGCTGTTCGGTTCTAGAAATTAATACAGCGCCGACCGAACTCGGTCCGAATTCGGTCTGAACTCGGTCTGAGTTCGGCCCGAGTTCGGTCACTTGTATTCCCGAGACAATAAATGCAGTTCTGGTTGGTTAAAAGTAACTTTATGACTTTTGACTCTAGTATTTAATAACGTACTCTATTTATGGGTTAACTGTAGGGGTTGTCCCAGCTAACGGAGGTTCACCGGGGAACTCTTAAGTACCGCTTCGCTTCGACCGTAGTCGTGGTGACAGACATACCCTTTTTAGGTTTGTACCCAAAAATAATTTCCGTTAAATAAATTTTAAAGTTGTACGTCATAAAATTAATTTTAATTACCATATTATATTATGAATCTAAAAATTTAAGTATACCGAGCTCACGCCTCATTATGTTAAAACGGTCTTCAGCCAATGGTTTTGTGAATATGTCTGCTAGTTGATGATCTGTGTCAATAAATTCTAAGCAGATATCCCCGTGTTGTTGATGATCACGAAGAAAATAATGTCTTATCTCTATGTGCTTTGTGCGTGAATGACAGATAGGATTCTTAGTCAGATTAATAGTGCTAGTGTTGTCACAATAAATAGGAACTTTAGTGTAGTGCAGATTGTAGTCCTCTATGGTTTGCTTCATCCATAAAATCTGAGCACAACAACGTCCTGCGGCGATATACTCAGCCTCAGTTGTTGATAATGCTACTGAATTTTATTTCTTGCTAAACCAAGAGACTAAGGCCTTTCCTAGGAAATGACATGTGCCGCTGGTACTTTTACGGTCTATTTTGCATCCTGCAAAATCCGTATCCGAGTAACCTATCAGGTCAAAGGATTTGGTTTTAGGATACCATAAGCCAACTGTAGAAGTTCCTTTAAGGTATCGAAAGATACGCTTAACGGCACTAAGATGTGATTCCTTAGGATTTGCCTGACAACGTGCACAAATACAAACACTAAACATAATATCAGGACGACTAGCAGTTAAATATAATAAACTACCAATCATACCTCGATACTTACGCTGATCGACAGGTTTGCCACTTTCATCAGCATCAAGCTTTGTAGATGTAGCCATAGGAGTCCCGATTGGCTTTACATTCTCGAAGTCGTACTTTTTCAGTATGTCCTTCGTGTACTTAGCCTGGTTGATGAATGTTCCTTTTGAGTGCTATTTGATTTGAAGTCCTAGGAAGAAGTTTAGCTCTCCCATCATACTCATCTCAAATTCACTCTGCATACACTTAGCAAAATCTTGACAGAGTAGAACCGAATATTATGTCATCTACATAAATTTGCACAAGGAGGATATCATCATTCAAGGATTTTATAAACAAAGTAGTATCAACCTTTCCTTTTAAAAATCCATTATCAAGTAAGAAGGCACTTAGGCGTTCATACCAAGCACGAGGTGCTTGTTTGAGTCCATAAAGGGCTTTCTTAAGCTTGAAGACGTGATCAGGTTTTTGAAAAACTTCAAAACCAGGGGGTTGTTTCACAAAAACTTCCTCTTTTAAAAATCCATTTAAAAATGCGCTTTTCACGTCCATTTGAAATAATTTAAAATCATTATAACATGCAAATGCACAAAACATGCGGATGGCTTCTAGTCTAGCAACAGGAGCATAGGTCTCATCATAATCAATTCCTTCTTCTTGATTATAACCTTGTGCCACTAGACGTGCTTTGTTGCGTAGAACTTGTCCATCTTCACTGAGTTTATTTTGGAACACCCATTTGGTACCAATTATAGATTAACCAATGGGTTTAGGAACGAGTTCCCAAACTTGGTTTCTTTCAAATTGATTTAGTTCCTCTTGCATGGCAGAAATCCAAAACTCATCAGTAAAAGCATCATCTACATTCTTAGGTTCTATTTGAGAAATGAATGCTACATTTGCTGCTATTTCAGAATCCTTAAGAGATGAACGTGTACTTACACCTTTAGATACATCATCTATGATGAGTGTCTCTGGATGATCTGGCAAGAATTTTAATGAATCAATCTTTTGGGTCAGATCTTCCACAGTACTCTTCTCAGTTTTTCTATGTGTATCTTCATCATCACTGTCGCTAGATCTGTGACTATTTAACTCATCAAAAGTAACATTAATAGTTTCTTCAACAATCATAGATCTTTTATTGAAAATTCTATATCCCTTACTCTTAGCAGCATATCCGAGAAATATTCCGTCATCTGCTTTGGAGTCGAACTTTCCCAAGTTATCCTTGGTGTTCAGGATAAAACAGTGACATCCAAAAACTTTAAAGTAAGAAATGTTTGGAATCCTTCCAAACCACAGCTCATATGGTGTTTTCTTCGAGATTGGTCGAATTAACACCCTATTCAAAACATGACAGGCTGTACTAACAGCTTCTGCCCAAAAATATTTAGGAAGATTATACTGATTCAGCATGACTCTAGCCATTTCGCTTAGAGTACGATTCTTTCGCTCCACAATACCATTCTGTTGAGGAGTTCTAGGACAAGAAAATTCGTGGTAATATCCACTATCATCACAAAACTTTTTGAAATCAGAATTTTCGAATTCGCCACCATGATCACTTCGGATACGAGTAATCATGAAGCCTTTTTCGTTTTTTACCTTTTTGCAAAATATCTGAAATTCAAAAATTGCATTTTTGTTTGATAAGAAATAAACCCAAGTAAAACGAGGGAAATTATCAACAAGAACAAAAGCGTAGAGCTTACCGCCAAGACTAGCGACTCTACTAGGACCAAATAAATCCATGTGAATTAACTTCAAAGGTCTAGAAGTACTTACAGCGTTGATGGATTTAAAAGTAGACCTATGTGCTTTGTTTTTTTTCACAGTCAGCACATACCATATCTCTCTTGAATGGAATCTCAGGGAGTCCTCTTACCAACTTCTTTGTACTTAGTCGTAAGATAGTATCCATGTTTGCATGTCCTAGTCTCATGTGCCATAGCCAGCTTTTATCTTGATTGGCTACTAGGCACCTACCTGCATTATTAGTATTCTCCAAAAAAAAAACATAAATATTGTCTTCTCTAATCCCTTTATATATGGGATCACCAGATGACATATCATATATGGTACATTTATCTTTCATAAAATTGATACTATAACCATTATCTGCCAAATGACTTATACTTAATAGGTTATGTTTCAATTCTGTTACTAGACAAACATCCTTTATTACTGGATAGGGAGAAATACCTACAGTACCATTACCAATTATATCACCTCTCAAGTTATTTCCGTAGGAGACATATCCTTCTTTCTTCATCGATAGCGTAGCGAACAAAGATGCATCACCAGTCATGTGTCGCGAACATCCGCTATCGAGGATCCATTTTCTTTTAGCATGAGAGGGTTGAGGGTCCACCTACAAGACAAGTAGATGAATCCTTTAGTACCCATTTTCTGAAGGGTCTATTCTAATTAGCTTTAGGTCTCCAGATTAAAGTGTGATTGTCAACAAGCTTTCTTTCCAAACAATACTGTGATATGTGTCCATGCGTGCCACAATAAGTGCAAGTAAGTTTAGAACCAGATGTGGTCACAACTGTGTTTACATGCTTGTTTGGTTTCTTGGAGAACCTATAAGTGAAAGCATGGTGATAGTCGTGTTTCTTCTGTGCTTTCTTACTTTTAGTTCTCTTAGGTGTATGCTTAGCATTAGGACTAAACTTAGGCTGTGTCACAGGTATTGCCTGTTTGCCTAACTTGATTCTAACTTTTTAGAAATCGCAATAGACTCTTCATATCTAGCAGTCATATCTGAGAGTCTTTGTTCTGTTACTAAGTGCTTATTCTTCTCTATGTCATATAGTTCTTGCATCTTGACATAGTCTCTTTCTTTCTTTTCAATTTTGAGGTTAGCCTCATGATAGTCTACCTTGAGTTTGACTATCTCTTCCGTGTTACCGGTAGTAGACGTCTCTTTAATATCTTCAATAAGATTGGACAGTCTAGCTAACTCGGTTGTGTATGCCTTAATCTCTTTTCGAGATTGCTTATACTTGTCGAGCACAGTTTTGTGATCTTCAAGTAGTTCGCTAAAGGCATTTTCTAATTCATCAAAAGTAAAATCATCATATAGAGGATTTGAAGATACCTTATCAAATGCCATAAGACAGATATTTGCATTGCCGTATGGTCTGTCATCTTCTTCTGTATCACTGGCATCACTTTCATGTCAGATACTTGTGTTGGCATACTTTTGACCAGATGTTGCTTTTCTGCTTGATCTTTGATCTGTCATATGGACTGCTTTTCTTTGAAGTTGGACAGTCCTTCTTCATGTGCCCCGTCTTCTTGCATCCAAAGCAAATGGTTTCATCTTCATTGCTTTCTTGGACATCTCTCTTTCTTCTGCTTGATTTCTCAAACTTTAGGAATTTTCGGAAGTTCTTCACAAGTAGGGCCTGTTCATCACCACTTGATGATTCTTTATCAGAGTCGTTGCATGTTGATTTTCTTGCTTGAGCTTTGAAAGCAATAGATTTTTCTTTTGGTGTTGCTTCTTCAAACTCTTGCAAATCAAGTTCATGGGTCATCAGCTTTCCCATAAGTGTTTCCAAGGACATAGTGGTGAGATCATTTCCTTCAATGGTTGCTGTGGCTTTTGGATTCCAGTTCTTGGTTAGCGCCCGCAACACTTTTTTGCTCTTCTCATGATTGCTGTAATCCTTACCAAGAGATTACAAAGGATTAGCTATATCAAGAAAACGAGTAAACATCTGTGTAATTGACTCACCGGGTTTCATCTTAAAAGATTCATATTCCTGTGTCAGTCTACTAATTTTGGATTCCTTCACTTGGAAAGTACCTTCATGAGTTACCTCAAGAAGTTCCAAATTTTATGAGACGTTTTACAGGTTGAAACTCTGTTGAACTCCATTTTTTAATTGCACAGAATAGTGCGTTGATGGCACGAGCATCTAGACTAGCCTTAGCTTTTTCAGCTTCAGTGTATTTGTCATGAGGCTTGTCTACAAGCTGCCCTTCAACCACTGTGGGTGCTGGTTTCTTATAACCATCAATGACTATAGACCAAAGATCAAAGTCAAGAGATTTTAAGAAGAAAGTCATTCGTGTTTTCTAATAGGTATAATTAGTACCATCAAAAAGTGGGGGTCTATTTGTGGATTGCCCTTCACCGTTGAATATTGATTTCACGGCTGCCATATATACTCTCTGAGGTTTGTTATATAAAAATATAACCTGCTCTGATACCAATTGTAGGACCGTTGAGCACCTCTAGAGGGGGGTGAATAGAGTGTGTGTGTGCAGCAGAAAATAATCACCAATTAAAACTTTAAACTATGGCAGTGAAATAAGAGACCGTAAATATAATGCAGCAAGAGATAGAGAATTCAAACTCAGCAACACAGCGATGTATACTGGTATCCCTCTGAGAGGACTAATCCAGTCTCGAGTACTCGCTCGATGTTAATCTACTATGGCACAAGCTTTAACTGAGAGCTTGCAGTCTCTTACAACACCGTGCTTGGTGACAAGTGTACGACCGACTTCACAACACCGTGCTTGGTGACGAGCGCACGACCAGCTCCACAACAAGAAAAGTTGCTGAACTTGGAACGACCTCTTTACAACTCTTGGAATACCAAAAGACTCTAAATCAACTCTGATATTACTGGCTTTTGGCTAAGAGGTGTATAGGTATGATTTGAAAATCTTGGATCGTTTGAAAATACTCGAATAGTAGAGAAGAGAAGATGAAGAGTGAATGAATGATTTGAAATGAAAAGTTCTTCTCTATTTATAGGTATTTTCTGGGACCGAACTCGGACAGAGTTCGGGCAGAGTTCGGATGCAGATATCTCGCAAAGAGACGTTACTCGCATATTTGGAGGCAACAGAAGTTTGAATACAAACTGACCGAACTCGGACAGAGTTCGGTCCGAACTCGGTTATGAGTTTTGTCAGGAGATTTTCGAAATATTTTATCAGAAATTGTTTTCAAAGATATTTTGGAATATTTTGTAAAAATAATATATGAGTGGTAATGGGTAGGCTTTTTAGAATGTAGACTGAGATAACCCTAAGCCAGTATTACCAAAACTGATTTTACAAAATAAATCCTAGACTCAATAAAATGTAAAATACAGAATAAAATATAAAATGAGTCATCTTCAGATTTGATGATGTTGATGCTTCGTTGATGCAGTACAACGTCCGTTGAAATTGATTTCATATATCCTGAAATAATTAGCAGCAGTTTGTATATTTTGTGTATTGACTTAAGTGCATGTTGATTATCGAAATCGGGTGTGACTATGGAATGGGCCAACAGGAGGAGAGCCCGAAAGTTTCTCAGAGGCTACGGATGACGAACATAGGCAGGAGTGGATAGAGGCTATGCAGGAGGAGATGAGTTTCTTACAAGCCAACTCTACTTATGATCTGGTACGATTGCTAAAGGAAAAGAAGGCTATAAAAAATTAATGGGTGTTCAGAATGAAGCAGACAGATATTGCTACTCGCCCTCGATACAAAACGAGGCTGGTAGTTAAAGGCTACGGTCAGCAGAATGACGTAGATTATGATAAAATCTTTTCGTCAGTCGTCAAACAGTCATCTATTCGGGTGGTACTAGCATTGGCAGCCAGTTTCGACTTAGAGGCCAAGCAGATGGACATGAAGACGGCATTCCTTTATGGTGATCTTGAGGAGGAGTTGTACATGGAGCAGCCAGAGGGATTTTGTGAGAAGGGCAAGTCATACTTGGTCTGCCGGTTGAGGAATTGCTTGTATAGTTTAAAGCAGACTCTGAGGTAGTGATACATGATGTTTGAGTTGTTTATAAGGGAGCATGGTTATGCACGGACAACGTCCAACCACTGTGTATTTGTGAGGTACTTTGCCGATGATGATTTCATTATTTTATTGATTTATGTTAAATATGCTACTGGTGGGTCGAAATGCCACTCGGATAGTGGAGTTGAAGCGCCAACTGGGCGCGACCTTCTCTATGAAGGATTTGGGCACAGCAAAGACTTTTCTTAGGATGGAGATCAGCCGAGAGAGAGAGTCCAAGCTGCTACACCTTTCCAAAAGAAGTACATTCGCCGGGTACTTCAGCGTTTCGGGATGGACGGGTCGAAGATAGTGAGTAACCCTCCTTGCAGCTCACTTCACTACCAAAATATGTTACTTTAGCGACGGCCGGATGTAAAACCCTAATTTTCTACTATTTTTTTATAAATTTGGTACTGATTTTTTAATTCGTTTTCATACGTCGCGTAGTTGCATTGGACGTCGCGCACGAAATTTTGTTTTCGTAATTGCTCGACGAGTGCGAATATGTGCGAGCGTACATATTTTTAAAAAATGTTTTTTTCCTATTTTACAGTTTCAAAATAATATATAGTAATTATTTTTGTTTAACTAAGGTTGTGAAAAGCGTCGCAACGAGTTTCAAAAACATTATTTAATTTTGGTATTATAAAAAGGGCGAGTTTATTTTATTGGTGATTTAGAAAACTATGTTTCAAAAAAAAATACTTTCTTCTCATGCAAATACGTAAGTTGTAATTTATGTGTAAACGGATTTTCTAATTTATTTTATTAATTATTTTAACTTACTAAAAAGGTATTTCAAATAGTTTAGTAATTATTATCATTTTCAAAATTTATTTAATATTAATATCTTATTATTCGAAAAAGTATTTAAAAATGGTGATTTGGTTTAAATTTAATTGATCGTGATAATTTAAATTTGAGAAGATTTTATTGACTTTATTTTAAATAGCTTTTATTTGAACATGGAATTTATCTATATAAATTTAGATTAGATTTATCTAAAATTTGAATTTGATTTGGATTTGATTGGAGAATTTTTTAAATTAATTTGAATTTATTTATGAAGTTATCTTATGGGTGTTTAAACGATCATAGTACTTATCCAACTGGAAATTCCCACCTCCTATATATTGGAGAGGTACTCCTCCAAATTTTTCCCATCCACAATAATATCGTGCATCGTGTCTGTGACCACCACAAATCTTATTCCAATGCTTTTACAGTTATCCATGTCATGTCCGACAAACCCGGACACGACGACTTCCAACAATCTAATCCTACGGCAACCGCCGAAAATCTACGGCAACCACCGTCACCCAACAATCGACCTCCCTGTCCGGCGACGCCACACCATCAGCCACTTCGCCTACACCACAAGGCCAACTCCCTGATCCCCATCATCCCGCCAATACCATCGTCCCCTGTTCCACCGTCGTAACCCTACTGAGACCCATCTCGATGCTAGCACCCCGTCTCGCCGTTTCCCGACAGACCAGCCAAACCTCCTGTCTTATCTCAACCGAGACATTTGCCTTCGGCCACCCAAGCCGGAACACTCCGACCATCGGCCACCGGCCAACTCCTCTTCACCACCACCAAAACTGTGGATACCACCGCCAGCAAAACCCTAAACTTCACCACAGCCGCCGCCACCGTCTCGGCTAACCAAAACCACCACCACCACTATCAAAGAATAGAAAGAAGGGGAGAGAAGCCCTAACCTTGGCGCTTTCCAGTTCTGACGAGGCCGCCGCACCTCAACCACCATCTGCGAGCGTCGTCCTCCGCCGGAACACCGCAACCATCCCTCAGATCTCGTCGACCCGAGCAGTCCTGCCAAGCCAGCCCGCCGAAGCCCCATTGCGACGAACAGCCGCCGTGTTCCGCAGCGCCGTGCATCTGCCGGACACCGAGCTCCCGACCACCGGAGCCGCGCTCCCCTGCGGCGTCCACCCTCAAATCTGCTGGACCCGAGCCCTCCGTCCACCGGTCCGACGAGCCGCCCTCCTTTGTGCGTCCGTCCGGTAGCCGTCGCGCTCGCCGGAAAACCCCCGCTCCTGCCGCCTGACTCCAGTGAGAACTCTCCGTTCACTTCCCCTCTTCTTTTCGCTTCTTTCTCTCTCTCTCACTGTTGGAATAAGGGATTGAGTAAAGTAGCTCTTTAAAGTTATGTTATTATTATAATTATTATAATCATTACCAACGTATGCTTGGATTATTATTATTATTATTATTATTATTATTAGTAGTAGTATTATTATTATTATTATTATTATTATTTTAA
Organism: Iris pallida; assembly: GCA_029216955.1. NCBI lineage: Eukaryota > Viridiplantae > Streptophyta > Magnoliopsida > Asparagales > Iridaceae > Iris > Iris pallida. The sequence continues at coordinate 131,943 of JANAVB010033217.1, forward strand.
GTTATTATTATTTACTCTAAAAGCCTATTTTGTTACTAAAATAAATTAATGGGCTTGACACTATATATAATTTCAAAAAATAAATTAATGGGCTTGACACTATATATAATTTCAAACTAAATTTCAAAAGCCTAACGTATATTTATTGGTGTCATATTTTTAAGTAAAGCTTTTGATTAAAATATTAAAATATTATTTTCTAATCAAAACATTTTTCGGCACTTTCGAGTATGAATTACCTAAGAGTATTTGATTAATAAAATATAGGTTTCAAACTTAAAATATTACTTTGAAAAAATTAGAGTTTTACCATGAGAAGATTTTTGGATTTTCAAGTATTTAACAAAATATATGTTCGACAAGGTTGGCCTAAGCGATCTATATTTATAAAAGGTAATTTCTATCTTAAAGGTATTTATGCAAACTTGCAATTTTAGCCTAACTAAAATTTTCTCTATCTTTCAAATAGTTAAAAAATTTATTTTTTACTAGCAAATATGGTTTATAAAGTATTACAAATATCATTTTCTAAAAATAGTATAATTATTCGTTTACTCCCAAACTCCCTGTCATTATCGTCATTGACCACGACTACTCTCACGTTTCTATTTTCTCGCAAATTTAGGCCATATTCGCATGGACCTCGACTATTGGACAGAATATGACATCTTGATCATCGCACCACGCCAGGCGACAGACCAGGCAAGACACCATGTCTTACTGTTTATTTAAATTGCTCAATATCATGCATATTTTTTTTTTACTTATTTCTAGCAAATATAAATTGTTCTTGCAAATTACTATACTTTAGTTTTTCTTTATGCATTTGGCCTAGAGTTAAGGGACCGCCCTTAGTTTGTGCCGCATTCATTGGCTTCGACACATGTGTGCCACGAAGTCGCGAGTTGCATATAGATTCGGACTTACGTACCGACCGTACATCGGTGCGTACATGACGAGCGTTAGGATATAACTGCTAATAGATTTGTCTAGAAGACTTAGCAATTATTAGAAATATCGTGGTGTAGCTTCAGCACGAGTAGTGCATGGGGAGGGGAAGACAGTTATTAGGCGCAGGGGCTTTCACACATTTACTTTTCTCTAGCTGCCATTTGTGACTTAGCCGAGAGCTAGTGTGTCGTGCATTTATTTACTTTTCTCTAGATGCCACTAGTGCCTCGGTTGAAACACAAATGTGTCGTGTATTTACTTTCCTCTAGTTGTCGTTAGTGACTCACCCGAGAGACTAGTGTGCCGTACATTTATTTATTTTCCTCTAGATGCCACTAGTACCTCGGTTGAAATGCTAACGCGCCGTATTTCTAGTCTCGGGAGCCCTTGTGTGGAATGTTGTCTTCAAATTGTATTTTTACATAGAATGGTTAAGGACCTTTATTTGTTTAGTCATATATACTTTTCTGTTGAGCTTTTATTATTCAGTTATTGGCATGATATTATGTGTCTTGTTACGTCCCTTTGAGGACCTGGTTATCTCGCCAGGTGTGTGCTCTTATTTTTTGCAGGTGCTCTAGTTCTAGCCGTGACTATCTCCATTTCTTCGAGGGTGATTGCACTTTGATCGACTTCGCTTCGCTCGCTAAACTCATTTCATTTTCTATGTATTTTTTTCCTTACTTGTTGGTAGTGGATTTGTCTTCGCCCAACATATGGTAGCACGATAATTCATTATTATTATATGATATCTTTTATTTATTTATTTCTGTGTGGATGAGATTATTTATGGTTCTACTGCATTTTACAGCTTTCGTATATTTATTATACGCCTGGCATGTCTACGTTCCTAGTCCTACGTATTTTGGGACTGGGGCGTTACACCGGCTCCGTCGACCATCCGTCGCTAATCCGTATTAGCGATGAATTTTTGACGGATATTGGTCAAAAAAATCCGTCGGCAATCAACTTGTCGCTAATAAAATCCGTCGCTGAGTAGTCGCCAAGCGACGTTAAACCGTCGTTACTGTGTATTAGAGGGTATCGTTCCGTCGCTATTCCGTCGAATACCGTCGCTAACTAAGGACGGATTACGATGGATTAGTGGCAGATAATCCGTCGAACGGGTTCTGGAAATGCTTGACATTTCCAGAACCATGGCGACGGATTTTCCGTCGCGAATCCGTCGACCATGGCGACGGATTCCTGACGGCATATCCGCCGCTAACGTTCTGGAAATGCTTGACATTTCCAGAACCATGACGACGGATAGTCCGTCGCGGATCCGTCGACCATAACATTTCTAGAACCCGATCGACGGATTATCCGTCGACCATCCGTCGCTAACTGGAAATATTTCCAATTCTCCAGTTAGCGACGGATATTCTGTCAAAATTTAGTCGGTACCTGATATTATCCGTCGCTAACCAGTCACTAGTCCGTCGCTAACAGAGATATTTTTATAAAAACAATTGCAGAGCTTTTCCTGTTTACACAACATCCGAACATCGGACCAATATATAATCACAATATACAATCACTGAGACCAATATATAATCCAATATAAATCACATACGAATATAATGCACACCAATTATCAAAAAATCACATAGACCAATATATAATCACAAATATGCATAACCCAAAACAATAATTGTAAAGACACCAATTATCCAGAAATCATAAACTAATATCCGTCGTTATAATCCGAAATTCCTATAAATATTCCTAGTTTAAAAACTATTCTTATACAATACTTCAAGGAGCAGGAGGAGCTCGATTGTCCGGTGGTGGTAATCCCTCCTGCGACCGACGATAATACTGCTCCACTATGTACGACGGCAATCCGTCGAAGATACTGCCCGAAAGTCGGCGTAGCTGCTCTAGCGACATAAGATCAAGGAGTGCCGTCACAGTCGGAGGCGGTACCAGAGGGGCAGCAGGGTTGAAAGAAAGATGACCGACTGAAGAAGGACCGGTACCAGCAGTCGACGGACCGGCACCAGCAATCGACGGACTGGCACCAGTAGCAGACGGACCCGCACCAGCAGCAGACGGACCGGCAGCAGCAGACGGAGGCAGAAAGTACGTGGCTATTTGGTCCTGTAAGGACGACACCGCCTTGTGCAGCTACACAAGCTGCGACCTCACATCATCGTCTGCTGGGACCGCGGAAGGAGGCGGTGTCGGTAGAAATCTCTGAGTCACCATGTACAACTCCCCTAGGGAGACGACGCCGACAGGAGCCCTTTCTTAAAGCCGCCGACGGTATCTACGAATAAGTCATTGTGAGCGGCCATAGAAGAGGGCGTCCGGGCGGGCGTTGTTTTACCGACATCCTCGGCAACAGTTGACTGAGCCCGACTAAGGGCCTTACGATACGCAGCCTATCAAATGAATGTGTTTATACTATAAGATTTACCTAAGTTGTAATCTAAATCCTATGTTTCACTAAGTTATAGTGTGAATCCTAAGTTTATCTAAGTTATAGTCCGAATACTTTTAATTCTAACGTAAATATCATAAACATAAGTACTTACATCGGTCTCCTTGGCCCTATCGTCGACGAAGATCCCATCCTTCTGCCTTTTGTGCGTATGCTGGAACACATTGTGCATGGTGACCGATTCTGGTGCCCTTCCCTCCTTCACCGCCCGTTGGGTTTGCATACGAAATTTTCGTAGAATTTAATTAACTCCGTATATTAATAATACCAAATTCGATAGTGAAATAAAATTGCGGTATCTCACCAAATCTGCAAGCGCCCCTGCGTGGGGCCTTGATCCCCCCGTATGAAGCCCCGCGGCCCGTCGGTTCGCCTTCGCCTTCTCCGATTTCTCCTTGTAGGCAGGATTATCCATCATATCTAAGAGCTCCTCATAATAGTCCTGTCGGATCCAATTCGGCCTCGTCTACCCTATTTTTCGGTCGTGAATCATATCCCATATCTTCTTCAAGATAGGGCTTCTGTAGGTCCCGCGGATCGCATCCTCGCGGTGGGGGGGGCACCAGAACGTCGTCTAACATACAAATTCAATTATCACGTAATTTAAAAAATTGTTGATTAAATAGTAACTAATAATTAACCAGAAGATATAGATACATACCCTCAACTCGTCGAGCCAGACGTACTTCAAGTTTGGTGGCACCGACGAAAAGTTGAGGTAGGGACCATGGAAGTTAGCCCTGATAATTTTTCCAAGAGCCCTGGCAACATTAAACGGAAAAAACCTACAAAGAAGCAATGACTGGATTATTAACTTGAATAAATGAAAGAAATTTAATAAATTATCTTAAATTTACTTACGAGGTCCCTGCGGGCTATAGCTCTTGTCGGAACTCGCCTCTCGGCCTCTCTGGTGCCGTCGGAGGATTCGCGGGTCCGCGCATGTACTCCCCAGTAGCCGGATGGAACTGAGTATGGGGGTACTCCGGGGCCCACTGTGCAGTAACTGGTGGATCCACTGGTGGATCCGCTCGTGGGTCCGATAGCGGAACGGATCCGCTAGCAGATCCGGACTCATGCCTCGATGAAGTTGTCGATCGACGGCGGGATGCGTCTGTGCCCGGGGTACTCTCCGGGTCGGGTTCGCTGGATGGGGTCATATCCCAGGAAGATTGAATGCGACCACGACCACCAGCACCACCACGACCATGACCACGACCACGACCACCACCACCACCAGCAGCACGACCACGGCCAGCCATCATGACCTGTAAATAGAACACATAAACATAATTAACAATATAGAAGTATAAATGAATATAAAATTCTAAACTAAAATATACATACCACCAGCAGGAAGACGAGTGCCGCCGCGACGAAAAAGACTAGGAGTGCCATCTGCAAAAAGAAAATCATACAATAAGTAAATGATCGAACGAAAAAAACATGAATTCACGTAATTGCTTTTATGAGGTCAAACTTAATTCACGTAATTGAAAGTATTTTTAATATACAACAATATTTAACCTAATCATCGTCATCTTCTTCGTTCTTATCCTCGGCCTCGTCTTCATCCTCATCCTCATCCTTATCCTCATCGTCGATTTCATCTGTATCCTCATCCCCATCAAATTCTTCTTCTTCTTCGTCTTCTTCTTCTTTTTCTTCTGCCTCAATATTTGGGACAAGACGTCTCCTTCTCCCCTGGTTGACAGCTAAGTCTTGTGTATCAACCTCTTTATCCCCTCTATTTTTCTCAACACATCCATTGTATTTGACTGTTGTCCCAAGTATTGGAACTTTTCGATCTGGTCCTCTTGGTATGCTGGGTCTCCAATGTTGAATGTATTTTTAGATTTAATCTTGTATACTGCCCACCAATCAAATCGATCTCTACGACGCCTTGGGTAGCTTGTATAGTAGACTTGAACAGCCTGACTTGCTATCGCAAATGTATCGGACCCTCTATACCTCCTGCGATGATTTATATCGACAAATCCAAATTGTTTATCGATTCTCCAACCTATATTTGGTGTCGTATCGAACCACTCACATTTGAACATCACAATATGCATTTGATATGGGACAGTATATTGTAAATCTATAATATCCCGAAGCATTCCATAATAGTCAAAGTCCGGCTCGTCGTCATAGATGGTGCCTCTTATGCAAACATCGGAATCCTTGGTACTAATGTCGTCATTGATAAATTCGACATTTATAGCATTATGAGTTGCCTTAAACCTAAAGCCATTAACGACATATCCTGGCCAAGTCTTTGTTTGCTTCTTCAGTCCTAATGCCAGATAACGAACACTCTCATTAGTTAGAGTTTTTTCAGGCAATAAAACCTGTAAACAAATATTTATAATTTAAATTTTAGATTATATATTTATAATCTCAGTTACTTACGTATTTTATAAGAATATATAAAATCAACCTCAGTTATAATCTCAGTTACTTATGTATTTGCAAAACCATGACGAAAATGTACAATCAACCTCTCTTTGAAGTCCCTCATCGGTAATATCGTGTGTCCTCATTTTGACTTCATCTCTATATATATTGTTAGAGAGAATAAGAATATATAAGTGTAGTCACTTACTTCATCAAATTAGAGATTATAACGAGTGCAAGTGTACTGACTTCCTTCTCCAAATCTCTCATTGAATCGACTAATCCTTACCATCGATCTGATGGTCAATTCGGTTGGTTAATTATTTTCACCATGCTGTCATTTCGTTCACCTTGGTTACCTCTTTTGTGGCATCTATATTAAGTCAATATACATGTAAACTTTCGATTCTATTGTTGGTCGAGTATTTTTCGATTAATCATCATGAGCAATCCTAATTAAAATCCTGCAATCTCCTATAACTCCTCCTAGAGTTCTAGATCACTTTTTTGTGCCAATACTTATTGAACTATTTTAGGGTTAATTCGGTAGCACAATTATAATACGTAGAAACAAATTTTCATCGAGATTTTGTAAAAAGAAAAAACCTTAGGCATCATTATTGCAGCCAACGCCTCCTCCAGCCTCCGTCTCCCCCGCCCCCGCAGCCAACGCCTCCACCGCCCCACCAGCCCCCCCAGCCCCCGCCTCCCCCGCCCCTCCAGCCCCCTCCCCCGCCCCCGCAGCCAAATGCCTCCCCCGCCCCCGCAACCAAACGCCTCCCCCACCAGCTCCCTCAGCCCCCGCCTCTCCCGCCCCCGCAGGCAACGCCTCCCCCGCCGCCCCCAGCCCACGACGCCCCCGTCTCCCCACTGCCCCTCCGACCATCACGAGAGAGAGAGAGATAGAGAGAGAGAGAGGGATTACCTTCGGGAGAGAGAGAGGAGAGGGCGTTGCCGATCACCGAAGCCGCGGGAGAGAGAGAGAGGAGGGAGAGTGAAATTTGGGGGGAATGAAAAGTTCCTCCCATCGTTTCAATTTAAGGCCGGGGCGTATATTTAGCGACGGACTAGCGACAGATAATATTCGTCGCTAGTACGTCGCTCTTTTGGATACTTGTCGACGGACTATCCGTCGCTACGTAGTCGACGATTTGTCCCGCCAATTCTTCCAACAATTTCCGCCAAATAGTCGACTGCATAGCGACGGTTACATATCCGTTGCTATATCTCCGACGCCCTTGCGACGGACTCGCGACCTTTTCTCACCCTTAAAATAAAATTAAAAATATATCGGCTTGTCATCGGTACTCCGTCGGTTATGTGTTGCAAATCCGTCGCTAAAGCCGACGAAAAGAATCCGTCGCTAAAGAGCCGTCGCTAATTGACTGTATTTTGGTAGTGCTTTAAGTTCCCTGAAGTGCAGTGTCCATCTACCGAGGACGAGAAAGAAGATGTGGAGAGGTTTTCATATACTTCAGTTGTGGGAAGCCTCATGTATGCTATGGTGTGTACAAGGCTAGAAATCGCTCACGCAGTTGGCACAGCTAGCAGGTATCTTTCTAATCCTAGAAGGGTATATTGGGGTACGATCAAGTGGGTTCTATGGTACCTTCAGGGCACTGCCGATTAGAGACTTTCCTTTGGGGGTGACAAGCCGAAGCTGGTTGGGTATATTGATGCGGATATGGCTGGAGATGTAGACACGAGGCACTCGACTTCAGGCTATGTAATGATATTTGCTGGTGGAACGGTATCATAGCAGTCACGGTTGCAGAAATGTGTTGCCTTGTCGACGACAAAGGCCGAGTATATTGCGACGACAGAGGCTTGAAAGGAGTTATTGTGGATGAAAAAGTTGCTGCAGGAAGTGGGGCTAAAGTAAGAGCAGTATACTTTGTTTTATGATAGCCAAAGTGTCATTCATCTTGTGAAGAGCCAGATATTTCATAGTCGGTCCAAGCACATTAAGACTCGGTATTATTGGTTGCGGGATATGGTTGAGAAGAATGACGCGATGCTTAAAAAGATTCATACAGATGACAACAGAGTAGACATGTTCACGAAGGTTCTTAATATTTTTTTCGTTTGTTCAAGTTATTTTAGATCATTACTTATGGTTATTTTTGAACAAATCTTCTTGACTATTCCAAATGAGTTGTGCTACAAACTTTTTCCATCAAAAGGATATTTAAAGCAAAACACACTTATTCTTGAGCCCAAGTCGTAACGGTTATTGTCGTGACGAAAAATATTTGTCACGAAAATAACTGTGGACAATCGCCTCTTATGGTGTAGTGTTAGTTATGGGTTTGAGGCTATATATACTAGGTGTTTCCTCACCATAAAATATATCTAAAAAAGGTGAGGAGCAATTGTACTTTACAACTTTTGAGAGAGAGAGAGAGAGGATTGAGGAATATTGTGAAGGAGAGATCGCTTCGAATAATTTTTCGACATCTCCTGTTCTTCGGAGTCCGCAATCAAATTTTCTTCTTTCAAGTGAGTTGTGGTGATCCGTTTGATCGGGAGGAGCTTGTAGAAGGTGTATTCTCTTTATCCCATTAGTGGAGATTCTTTAGGTTGGACTCCGATCGTCCCGTAGTTTTTTCGTAAGGGTTTTTTACGTTAAAATGTTTGTGTCTGCATTGGTGTTTGACATTTTTGGTTTGTGTGCTTTTATTCGGTTTTCACGCAGGACTTTTGTCACGCCCCAGAACCAGAATACTAGAGAGCGGGGGCAGACACAGCCAGCTACGTATATAGAAGTGTGATCCACCTCCATATACGGTCACGGCTGTCTAGATATGAGGGTTTATCTACAAGCCATCAGTCTCTTATGGTCAAGAACAAGCCTAGTGTCTCAATCTTAAGCAAGCAATAATAATTATAAGATGTTAGACCATCAGATACTCAATTGAAAGGCGTCTCATACATTTCATACATAGATGATCATGAAGCTAGTCGTACAAAATGTGAGGACTAGCAAGAGTTCAAGTCATACATGATCAATCCTAGGATTTGTTAATCATGTTACAGCCCTTAGGCAGACAAGAAACATAAGTATTCAACACGAGCTAACACTTGCTCGGCGGCTAAACGCCTCAAAAGAATAATTTTACAATAGAGCGGGAGAACAAAATCAAACCCACTCGTTGCCAGGGTTTCTTCTAGTGGTCACCATCTGGCTAGAAGACAGGTAGATCCTCGGGTGCTGCTCCAAAATCTGGCCATACAAAACCAGCTGGGTCAGACCCCAGAAAGAGCAAGTGCCACAAGGGAGGCTTCACTTAAGAACTAAAACCAGCAAGTTAGAACACAAAGCATAATAATAACAAGAAAACTGGAAATATGAAAGAAGGGTGATAAACGATATGATAACTTAAGAAACTATTCTGGTAACCAAGTTACAACTCGTAAACCAAACAAGGACCGGGGTTGTAACCCTTCACCTGAACAGAACTTAGTCTCTTACCAATTATCGACAAGTAAAGCATAAACTAAGAAATGTCCAGAAGTAACCATGTACTGGCAGTGTCTAGACAAGATTAGACAAGACTAGACTCCATTCAACATTCACGGCCAAGCAAAGAGTACGGCTTGATACTTTAACTAACTAGGGTTATCACAAGCCTAGTTACTAGCAAGATGCAATGAGATGTTCAAGCAGTCACAAGCCCTGCAGCTATCCAGGTTATCCAGGCGAAGTTCATGTAAGAGTTGGTAGTGGATACATCGCCCAGGAGACAAATGTATCCCTTGTTCATATAATAGTAGGTACATCACCCAGGAGACAAATATACCCTATTAGGTGACTTAAGGGTGCAACACATGATAGTGTGTATATTACTTGTTTCAAGAAGTGCCCCACATAACAGTGTGCATGGAAATGTGCCCTACTCGACGGCAGGTTCCAAGTCCATCAGGTGTGGCCGGGATAACGGAATCGCCTGTAACCGGAAACATCTCTCTATATATGAGCTACTTGATTAATCTCGTCATTAACCTAGTCATATTCAGTATGAATCCCTGACCGTGGTAACCAGGGATCCATATCCTAGACATGATGCAAGACAAGACTAGACTGGTAGCTTTTGCAGACAAGGTCCAAAGCAATCGCCCACGGTGTCAAGACGAGAATGTTCTTAGCATGTCAAGTTAGCCGTCCCAACAGCGTTCAAGGTTACATGTCAAGATTACTTAGCAGGTCAAGATAACCGTCACAACGGTGTTCATGAGTTCATATCAGGATTACTTGTCAGGGGTGTACCACAGCGGGTCACCATCATGTCATGTTACTTGTACTTGTTACTTGTTAGGAGCGCGCCACGACGGACTACTATCATGAATTGTCACAAAATTATGCCGTGTACAGATTATCATTACAATATTAACATATCATGATTATATCGAGTTCATATCAGAAAGGTGTAAGGATATAATAAGGGGTGTCATGCGCCCAATAAAGGTGAATCTAGGGCAATGGATGCCAGGGCCATACTGCGTCGGGCAAGGAAGTAACATACGCTGGTGCTAAGAAGCCTCCGGGCAGGGGAGTACGCCAAAGGAGTACACCAAGGGGAGTACGCCAAAGGAGTACGCCAAGGGAAGTATGCATAAAGGAAGTACGCGTAAAGGAAGTACACGTTAAAGGAGTACACCAAAGGAATATGCCAAGGAAAGTATGCGTAAAGGAGTAAAATTTACGCATGAAACTTGTTTTATGCCAAAGCAGGGTAGACTTTGTTTTACGCGTAAAATATTCTTGACTTGCGTAATCCAGATACACGCTGACACGAATAAACGTGGATGTAGAGTTTGATACTATACTGGCACGAATAAACGTGGGCGTAGAGTTTGATATTACGCTGGCACGAATAAACGTGGGCGTAAGGAACCTCCAGAACTCCAAATTCTATGAAACCTTCAATCTAAGCCAAAAATGGGACTTCCATAGTTCAAAATGGGGTATAACACAAATCTCAACAACCTGGAACGATGAAAACTTGAAAATAAGGAAGTTTGATAGATCAAAACCACCAAAAATCCGAGAATGGCAAATTTCTAGATCTACAAAAAATAAAACTTTAAAATACAAAATGTCAAGTTCTAAACAATCTTAGAATCACGAGAGGAAGATAAATGAACCATAAAAATGGATTTTCATGTGGAAGCAAGGTGCACTTGCCTAAGCTCTTGGTAGGTGGAGAGAGTTATGAGGAAGAAGAAGGAGTAAATAAAAAAGTAAGAAAGTAATGAAGAGAGAGAAAGGGTTGGTAGGTTTATAAAGGGGGTGGGTTCTCTCATAATGAACCGAAAGCCCAAATCAAACCAAACCAAGCCAAAATAAACCAAACTAAGCTAAACCAAGACCAAACCAAGTCAAAACCAACCTAGACTAGGCAAGCAAGTCAAGTCCAACTACAGGTCACCCGACAAACGTCAGAGATCTCGTATACGTATACGAAAATACGTATAACGGGAAACGGGAGTGACAACTCTACCCACCTTAAAAGAATTTCGTCCTCGGAATTTAATCAAGAGGCTAGAGATGTCGGGGCAAGATATACTAAGGCACAAGCAATATATGACTAGAAACCAATCAAACAATCAATCATGCAAGGAGGGAATCAAAGGCATCAGGCATAAGGAAGACATCCTGCTGGAAACCTCTCTACCGGTTCTGAATCTGAGCTTGGGTCTGGGCATAATGCTGGGGTCTTTGCTGCTGAAAGGCTTGCTCCTGAGGCGGAAATGGCCTCTGAGGTTGATAATGCTGCTACTGCTGTACTGGTGCTGGGGCTGGTCCCCTAACCGATGGACTAGTTGGGTTCGACGATGATGAAATGGCCCTATTCGGGCAGGACCCTATCATGTGGTCCGGTGCCCCACAAGCCAAGCACAATCCCTGTGCTCTGTGATACTCTGAAACAACGTGTCATAGCTTCCCACAATGAGTGCAGCCCATTGCGGGAGACAGCTTCTGCTTCTGCGGCTGAGGGTACGTAGGTATCGAGTGCTGAACTGATGAAACTGTGGTCGTCCTCCTGGGAGCTCTAATTGTCAAGGCCCTAGCTGTCGGGACTGGTGCTGATGACTGGAACAATTGTCCATGGGACCTCTTTCGTCCTCTGGTTCGATCTATTATTCTCTGGGATATATATTCATGCTTTCTAGCTGCCTTCAAGACAGCATCAAACGTCTGGTGCTCAAACTGCTCCACGGCTTGAATGATCTTTAGGTGGAGCCCTTGGTGGAATCGTTGGGCTCGATTCAATTCAGTCGCCACCAAGGTAGGAGCAAACCGACTAAGTCATGAAAACTCGACCGCATATCCATCGACCGTCCTGCTCATCTGCCTCAAGTTGGTGAATCTCGTCTGCAGATCATGTCGAGCCACCGCATCAAAATACTTGATCTGAAACTTGTCACTGAATATCGCCCATGGGACAGGCGTCGCCAAACCCTCTGCTAGCATTGCCCACCAGGTGCGGGCTAAGTCCAACAACTGTAGGCGCACTGCAGCCACCTTCTCTTCCTCTGGAGTCTTGGCTGCTCTCAAGATAATCTCGATGTCTTGGAGCCAAGCATCAACTGTGATCGCATCCTCGCTACCGTCAAAGAAGGGAGGGTCCAGGCGTTTAAAATTATTGGCTACACTGTTACCTTGGTAACCCACTCTGTCCATGTCTGTCTGTACTGTCTGGTGCAGGGCATCACCTCGACGATCCTATAACGCCCCAGTCCCAAAATACGTAGGACTAGAAACGTAGACATGCCAGCCGTATTCATACGAAGTACATAGGCCTCGTAAGGATACATAAGCTGTAAAATGCAGTAAACCACAACTAACTAATCTCATCCACAAAATATAAGAATAAAAGATATCATATAATCAACTATAAAATTGTCATTTGATACATGTAGTTGGGCGGAGACAAATCCACTACCAACTATGAAAAGAAATACACAACAACAAAAGAAAGAGTTTGGCGAACGAAGACGATCAAAGTGCAATCCTCCTCGAAGAAATAGTGACGATCATGGCCACGGCTAGAACACCTGTGAAAGGCAAGAGCACACACCTGGCGAGATAACCAGGTCCTCAGAGGGACGTAACAAGATGTAATAAACATGCCACACCATGTCGTAAATCACAAGTAAAGTAAATAGTCCCACTCATAACAAGATCCAATACCTCATCATCGAAACAGTGGACTACCCCTACAACCAAACAAGGACAAGGGGTAGTACACTATACCGCGATGCGATATTGTCTCAAGCTACTAATAGGACAGGGTGATATGACCTTGACGAGGGTTACCTAACCGTACTAAAGTGAACATGCAGTTGAGAAACAATCCTTAGACGCATGAGCCCTAGCTGTAAATGGGATCTGGTATGGTCCCCGCTTGGGCACCAGTGACCTAAGCGCATGATGTTGAAAAACGACAGTGGCAAACCTGAGAGGGTCATCATACCTGTATCTCTAGCGGAGCTTTCGGGTTACAAGGGAAGTGCAATCGAATCCCATACGTCAGGTATTATCCTTCCCACCCAATGTACCTATTTAAGTCGTATCTACGACCATGTTTTTCTACTAACTGCTAAGTCTCCTAACATGCTCATATTAGCAGTTAGTCCTAACGCATGCGCACTGGAGATCAGCCAACATGCAAGAACCTCTACATGCTACTCATCTCACCATCCTCGTGATACAACTGTGTCAAGATATATGCAATACACTACAAACGGTAGTCTCAACTCTAAGTCCATATGCAATCAAAGGATAATAACAAAGTACAACTAATATCACTGAGCAGACAGTAAGTCAAGAACTGTAAGAACTAAAAATAAATGAATAGTGATATGTAATAAAAATGCAAACTGAATATAAACAGTATAATGGCAAGGTATCTTGCCTGACGTATCGCCTGATGTGGTGTAGTGTTCTGACCTGTCTCATTAGTCCACTAGCCATGGTCGTTGTACTTGGTCAAATTTGCAAAGAAGTAGGAACGTGGAGATCAGTAGTGGTCAATGATGATTAATCGATGTGAAGTCTGCAAAAAAGTGTTTATGCTATTTTTGAAAAAAATCACTACAAAAAAGTGTCTTTCTGGGACGTCAAAAATCTGTCTTAAAAAGACCCAAATCGGTCCTAAATTGTAATTTGGAACAAATTTTAGGACGGTAAGTGACAATGCTATTAGGCTGGCGTGACAAAAAGTTTCAGGACGAAAAATACCGTCTAATTTGGTTTTAGGGTCGAAAAAGCTAACCGTACCAAAAGAGTTTGAATTATTATATGTTTACGACGGTTTACAAAACTGTCCCAAAATAAAAGCGTTTGTGACGAATAACATCCGTCATAAACAAATTTGCCAGCGTTACAAAAGGATGTTGTTTATATCTAGGACAATTGCATAACCGTCCCAAAAGTAATACTTATAAAATTATTGTTTGTATTTTTCAGTTATAAAACATACAATTTAAATACACATAACATATTTCATATGATTATGGCCGTTGTCAAGCTTGTCCTCAGACCTATCTCCAGGTATCAGAGCTCCAATACAAATAAAAGCTTAACAACATCAAGCATTCTTTACCATTAAGTAGAAGACAACAAAATCCATATATAACTATATATGTTCAATTGATAAACAACAAAAAGCTTAACATTAAGCATCCTTAACCACCATTTCCAAAATAAATCCAAAACACAATACATCACCCACACCATTAGTTACACAATGAACCCATTATCTCCACCATTATATACAAAATTCTAAACCCAAAACATTAAGCACTACACCATATTTTTGAACATTAGTATATCCAACACGAACCCAAAAAATTAACCCAAACTTTTTTCCATCACAAGATCGTCGCCCATCATTTTAGCATATCCAGAATGCTTTTGAAGGACCTGCAAATGAAGATATGCCAATATATTAGCAACCTGCTAACTGTACATGAACAACCAGAAAAGAAAGACAAGTTTTTCCAAACTGTACAGACTAGTCTACATTAGTTTGTGAATGTTTAAAACAGAACAAAAGGATGAATCCATCTGTACAGACCTGTTAACAGTTCTTACAAACTGTATAGACCTGCTTACAAAAAATTAGGAAAAATAATGTACAGAAACAAGCTTCAAGTGACAAAAGAAGCTTCAAGTGAAAAATGAAGCTTTAAGTGAAGACGCAAAAAATTGGGAAACATTTTAAATGGGAACTAAAATTATTCTAGCAAGAATTACAGTAACAAGCTAGGAAAAACCAATGTAAGAGTTAAAATCTGTACAGACAATATACAAAGTTCAGTCCAAAAACCTGTCCAATGTAATAAATATAAATTCCAACTTGAAAGAAAGGAATTGGAGAACCAAACATAAATTGCAGCCACGGGAGAAAATCAAACATAAGAATCACAGAGAAAAACCAATGTAATAAGTTGATAGTTAGCAAATTACCTGGACGATGTATTAGATTGTTGAAAAAGAAGTTGAGCATTAAGGAACATGGCCATAACTTCCTCTTTGAGCTTAGTCCTAAGCTCACTCTTGACCACCTCATGCTCTTTCTTGTGCCGAGCCTCTTGCTCCTCACGCTCTTTCCTTAATACGTCAGTCTCTTCTGTCAACTTCTCCGCATTTTCTCGTAACTTTTCAGCATCTTCTCGCAGTTGTATAATCTCAGCATTTGTTGCTTGTTGAATCTCAGTCTGATGAGCTGCTAAGTTATCAATATAAGTAGCCATTATCAATAGCAAAAATATGTGAACAACATGTGATGGTAAAGCATTCAAACATGATATCTGAGCTCATACAAAAAAGGGTCCATGAAATAGTCTGAATATATGAGAATTAAGATACATCTGAACTCAATAAGATACACCTGAACATGTAAATGTGTCTCGGGAACAAGAATAAGGCACTTAATCTTACTTTATTGAATCAGATAGCAGTTTAGAGGAAAATAGTCCTCTGAATAGTAAAATTTGCAACAAGAAAAATGCCATTAACGGTTAAATATTGTACCCTATAGTAAAATTTGGGATGATACATATAGGTATATATCAAGTGAAGTTTTAAAAAAGAATTTAGTCACTTAAAGATATTCATTTTAGTACAGTAGAGGCGGACAAACAAATTGTCACATGGAATGGGCTAATTAAGATTAATATAACATATAAGTGATCAAATTGCATATAGTCTAAAAAATGAAGGAAAAATAATTTTACTGAATAATGATTGGATTTGCATATAGTCTAACAAATGATCACCATTAATTGGTTGTAAATGGACTTGAAGAGGATGAAAGGAGAAGCAAATGAATTGAAGACAGTGCCTGGTTTCGTATTCAGATAGTAGTGTTCTCAGTATCTATTTGTCACAGCACATCTTCACTTTGTAGGATGTTTTCGGTTCAGGTTTTAAATCTGCACCTAAATTCCGACCCTAATGGAATCTGGGTTCAGGATTTACCATTCGGACCCGATTAAAATTGAAAGTATATATGATAAGATGCATATTTGAAACCCAAACAGTGTACCACCAAACCATAAACAGGTTTAGTATAACTATAAATATATAATGTATTTATTTAAGAAACCCAAAACAGACATAATTTTCTTTCAGTTTTCACATATATTTAAGAAAACCAAACAACTCTTCCACATGGAAAGGATATCTACTACTACCAACCTGACAACCAACTTGGTAGTAGGTGCCAGTATCACTATTGAAGGACTTTTTGCTCAGTATTTACTAAGCTCTTCCATCTCTCCTTATCTCATACATTGTACAATTGGGAGGTTGTGCAACATAAGATCCTAATTTTCCAATACTCCGAAACTAACAGACCTCCATAGAGATTTTGTGAAGCTTTTACAACTAGCTGTCAACCAGACTTCCAATTTCCTAACCAAGGTAATTATGAACAAGATAAGGCCAACTATAAAACCTACAATGCTAGTTGGTAGGCAGTAGGCCTACCTTTCTGGTCATGCAATTTAGCAAGTGCAACATGTTTTAATGCATCTCATAATATGCTTCTTAATTAGACTTGCACATTGATCAATGACTAGTGGTAAATAGAATAGTGCTAAAGGTAAAGGAATGATTTTTAAGGTCCTAGCAGTGACGGCTAGCACTATTCTATTACCTAAAATATCCCGAGTTTCACATAGAACCAAACAACTTAGAAATTGGGGAATAATAATAACAAGAAAGAATTTAACCCCTTTTTTTTGGGGGGGGGGGGGGGGGGGGAATAATAATAACAAGAAAGAATTTACCTAAAATATCCTGAGTATGAGCTTTCTTTACCACATGATAAAACCCAAGACTGCAATGACAACAGCACAATATAGATAAAAGAAACAAAGATAGCCATAATACATGCACTAGTTTTTTTGGCCATAACTCACCTATCATGCTATAAGCTGATGTTAGCAAGTCATGTGGAGAACGCCATAACAACACCCAAGGCAAACAAAGAAGAGTATGGAGTAGATTTAGAAGGCGATGAGGGGGAAGCAGTAGAAGTATACTAAAGATGGCCATCAGAAGCCAAGCAGTTACATAATGCATTAGTGAAAGAGCAGCTGGGAAGTTGAACCCGGCCCTTCGCATCACCTATCATACAAAAGTATTATCATAGTATAAGAACAAAGTAACAGTCTTAAAAATTTTGGGATAACAAGGCAGACTTACACAATACATTATTTTCTCCACCTTTTCCCTTTTGTCGTATTGCACCTTTCCTATTTAAAAGTAATCATACATAAGATGGGTCGCATGAAGTTGGGATCCTCAACACAGACTTTGACAATAAAAGGATTAAAGATAATGCAGGACTAAAAAAGGAACTTCTTCTATAGCATTTTGAGTGCTACATCAGTTAATAATATCCGAGCTACCATTTTCTTCAAAAAGAAGAAAGAGTATCATATCAACAAAACTTATCACAAGATTCTCGGGTAAGCTGTTTGAGTACTTTTTCCATTCAACTCTATTGAGGGCCATGTCCTCTGTAACATTAACAAAATAAGAACGGATATCATAACTACCTACAAGCTATCATACGACTTCAATGTTTTTTAAATTTATTTATTCCAATGATAATTAACATGCAAGAAATATCAACTATTCTTTGGAAGTCATCAAGTTGTAAGCCTAACAGCCGTCTCAATATATCATGCTAAGAAAAGAAAATCCATGAGGGAACAACCACCTCCCTTCCCAACCCCAATAGGAAGTAACTGAAATGCTATGTCCCGAAAATTGTTTTATTAAAATGATTATCAATTAGCCTAAAATACAAAAAAAGAAGAAGGTATAATTTAGACTAGCTGAAGTAACTAGTAAGTGACTTAAATAATGGAAAAAAGAGAGTAGAAACTACTTGGGTCATTGGATATGGATTTAGTGCTACTGCTACATCTTTAATACTAAAGTTGCACTGGGGATATAAGTTGATCAGACATTAATGATCGATAGACCTGATGTGTATTATATTCACTACGTAGCATGATAGCAATATGGATCCCTGAACTCAAGTATGTTTGTTAAATGGGAGAACATACATCATCGCTTAGTACTGGATCAAATTCGGAATTAGATTTGAAATCTTCGACGATATCCACGTAATAATGTACCATGAACTATTATTACTCCCTCCCTTGTGTAAACGCACAAAGTTCTAATATACTCATCCAATTCAAATCGGTGCCATACTAAAGTTGCTATGATAGAAAGTAGAAACCTATCTAAGAAATTAATAATGTGATGTTAATCACCGATAATATGATGATCGTAGTGTTCAGTGTTCTCTACCAAAGAGCATCAATAGTAAGGAAGACTGGAATGAATGCTTGTGGATTGTAATTTACAGTAATAATTTACATATGATCAGGAACCATGTAAATATTTATTTAGGAAGAAAAGAATAGTTGGAGAAAGTAGGTAGGTTACAGTTTTTCCAGCTTTGTCGATGCCAATAATTAGAATGCGGAACTCAGTTTTGGTGAAGGCGTACTCCCAAAGACCGTAAAACAATGAAAATATTTTGTCCATTATCTGGACATATATATATATATATATATATATATATATATATATATATATATATATATATATATATATATATATATAGAATAGAAACCTATAAGTCTCAGTCGATCGAAAGTAATTAAAATAATATTTGGTTTAGAGTTTGGGAAAAGTATTGTTAGTTGCAGAGAAGAGCAGAGCAGATCCAAGTAAATATTTTGATGCAGCCTCAGCATGCCAAACGACCACACCGGAATAAAATCTTTCTATCCTCAGGCTTTAGAGGTTCATAAACAACAACTCACCATTGTTACCAAATGTTAGTATCACACGATCTGCTGCTTGAATTGCTCAGTTATGGCTTTTTCAAGTGAACTCTATCAACTTGAGACTAAATCATGGGAGTATCACATGATTTTGCTCTTTGATATCTTAGCAATTCACCATGTTTTCCCCATACAAGAGGGGTCTAAAAAACTGTTTTGCTTTGACCAGGTACTTCTGGACCTAGAAGTATTACAAGAACCAAACTTAGGACTTCAGTTAAACTTCTATCATCTCACGGTTCTTTCTTTAATTACTCTTTATTCTTGCTCCCAATTTGTTATTATTAATTGCTGTCTGATAACAAGAATGCCATTATTGTTTATGTTTTAATCCCTAATCATAAAACACGTATAACTAAAATCAATTAAAGAAAATCCTAATTATTAGAACAATATAAATTTATAATCAGTCATCCTTATTATCGGTCTAGAGTTTTGGTACAATAACAATGATAAAGTATCCAAAATCCAAATAAATTATACCCATGTATAAATCCTTGGGTCCATAAAATTGACATTTGACGTGCAAGAAGTGTTCGAATAACATAAACATTTAGCTGACCTTCACCATAGCTCTAGAATTTTGGTAAAGTATGAGGAACTTTATGTGCGACTTTAACCTATCAATTTGTTACCGCTACATACAACCAATCAACTTTCATCAACTCGGGCATGTACTCAACCTTTATCAACACATCCTCAACATATATAAAAGCACAAGCATCATCAACTAAGCAAGGAAATCAATAAGATACGCAATACTTTTCTTTACCACTGCAAGTGACCTCACTGTGATCACAGTAATCACAGTAATTCCTACAAATAATCACAGTAATTCCTGTGATTAAAATCCAATTTTTCACAAATAATCACAGTAATTCCTACATGAACGCATAATCACAATAATTTGACAAATTAAAATCTGCAAAGAACATAGCCAGGTTCAAACTCATGTTCCTGTCCATGCAAATGTGTTCCAATTTTTCACAAAAAACCTAATTTTTTACGAATAATTATAGTAATTCCTACATGAATGCATGTAAATAGTGTAAAACACTCAAATTTTAAGCAAATAATCTAGAACAAAATAACATGCATCCAAAAATTAGGGCAAAGACTAAAAATTTTTGGTAAAAAATTCTAAAGATTGGAAAAAATATACCAAGCAGCAACAATGGAGCACCTAGGGTTGAAAGGTCGGACAGAGAGAGAGAGCAGTGGTCGTAGAGAGAGAGAGAGAGAGCAGTAGCACTGGAGCACCTAGGTCGGAATAATGGTCGGAGAGAGAAAGAGCAGCAGTACTGGAGCACCTAAGTCGGAGAAAGAGAGAGAGCAACATCACCCAGTTTTTTGATCGGAAAGAGAGAGATAGAGTGAGATTTTTAGGTTACTTTGGTATTGAGAAGTGTGTTTTCATTGACTAAGTTCTGAATATTTTGGGATGGATGGTCTGGATTAATCCATCCGATCGAACGGTTGAGATGGAAACATGTGGAGTTAAAGTTTCCCCCATAAAATTTGGCAATTAGCCGTCAAATGTGTGACATTCCCGCCGATCTATTTGGGACGGTAATGTATATTATTTGGAACAGAAATTTTCATTAGTCCCAAATTGTGATCCATTTTCACAATCTGTCCCAAAAAAATATAACTTTTTGTTACTAAAAATATAGTCGTCTCTAGAACTATACTTTTAGGACTTTTTAGACTAGTGTTCCTTATAGTGTCATCCCAAAAAGACACTTTTTTGTAGTGAATTATTTATCTAGAATATATTTTGGCAGTTAAAATAGTTTTGGAGAGAAAATACTTTAAAATCGAAAATCTTTTAGGCTGAAAACTAATTTTACTGAAATCCATCGATAAAGAAACTATATTTTATAGTAAAACAATTTAGATAAATATCTTAAAAACTATATTCTTACGGGTAAAAATTGTTCTATATCATATTAATAATCTATGAAATCTGTCTAGGGTTTTATATCCATATTTTGAGTTATAGACTAGTAAATATTTTAAGTCTTAGTTCAATTAATAATAATAATAATAATAATAATAATAATAATAATAATAATAATAATAATAATAATAATACAAAATCTATCTAAAATAATAATTATAAAAACACATAGTAAAATATTTTTATTTACTCAAAAATTTAAAGGTGTATACTGTCCTTTAATCTAAGGTCATAAAATAATAATTTTTGCCAATAAACAATTATAACATTTATATACTAATAATATATTATATAAATTTTATTTAAATTATAGGTTTAGAATTATAAATATTTTAACAAAATATTTAATGTATAATGATTATTTATATGTAAGTGTGCTGGTTTCTTTTCCAAGTCAGCAGTATATACTAAGATATAATAAATAAATAAAACAAATATAAAAATACTACCACAAACTCTCTTCTCTGAAGAGAAGAAATGGGTAACTTAACCAAAAGGAAAGGGAAATCGAAGAGGATGAAGAGCGGCGAAGCTCACCGGCGGTCGGCGGGAAAATTGGCGAAACCGGAGACCAGGGTCGGCTGGCGCCGGCGAAGGCGCTGCACCGTGCGCGGCAGGGCGCGGAGGATCGGGCGCGACTGAGCGAGGACGGCGGTTGGAGCTCTCGACGATGGCGACCGTGAGGCTCGTGAAGGCGGCGAGCTCGTCGGCGGCGGACGGCTCTGCACTCTCGGGTCGGAGCGGCGCTCGGCCAGAGAGATGGCGCACGGGCTGCTCCGGCGCCTGGGGGCCGGCAGACGTGACTTCAATTAAGGTTGGCACTCCGGCGGGGTCCGTGGAAGATGGCCGCCGTCGCAGCGGATGGGGATACGAGCTGGCTCCGGGGCTGCATGCGCGATGACTGCCCCGGACGCGGCGGAGAACGAACGACTTAGTTAGGTTCCCCTTTTTTTTCCTTTGAGTGGTGGTGGTGAAGACGACGAGAGGGGTTCTAGGTCGGGAGATGGACGGAGCCAGGGGCGATCGGGTGGTGTAGGGGCGGTGTGTTGGCCGCACAAGCGCAGGTGGTGGTAAAGGATTTTTGGGGGGCTCGATGGTCGTACGGTGGTTCCCCGGTGGCCGGCGGTGGAGACGTAGTGTGGGGCAAAGTTGGTGATGGCAGTGTCTGACAGCGGTGACCAGGGTCGAGGTGCTGATTTACTGTAGTTAGGTTAGGGTGTCATCGCGTCGGGTTGTCCGACACGACAGGGATGGCATGGTGGTGTCCTGCATGACACGGAGTGGGTGTCGAGTCTGGGATTGTCGGACTCTGGAGAAATATTGTATTTGTAAGGGTAAAAGATATAGTGGATGGGGAAGGGGCACCGACACGATGCACATTTGTGGATGGCAGAATTTATGGATGAGTACCTCTCCTTATATAGGAGGTAAAAATTTCCAGTTGGATAAGGACTTGCAATGGTTTAAACACCAATGGATAATTCCATCTTTTTTATTTAAATCGATTTAGAATTTAAGCAATCAAAATTAAATCAATCTAGATAACTTCCTTTAATTTAAAATAAAATCTTTTCCAATTTAAATTATCAAAATAATTCAAATATTAAATAAAACAAAAATTTAAATATCTTTTTCATAAATATTAAAATATAGCTTTAATTAATTTTGAAAATCAAGAATATTACTTAAATATTAAATCATAAGATAGATTTTATAAATAACAAAAATATGTTAATAACTAATTCCAAATTTCGCAAAATAGTTGGAATATATTTCATATAAACCAAAATTTTCAAATCACTACTCATTTTTAAATGACGAATAAAAATAACTCTTTTATAAAAATATTTATCATATTTATTTGAACATTTACTTTCCCATAAAAATAAAATTTATAATAGAAATATTTTTTTCTAAAATATGTACCTCGACACATATTCGCACTCGTCGAGCAAATACGAAACGCAAATCTCGCATGCTACGCAAATACAAAAAAATGCGAACTCGTTTGCGACGTGCAGATACGAAGTACAAAATAAATACAAAAAAATATTAAAAAAATCGTAGTAGAAATTTAGGGGGTTTACAGATCCTGTGATGCAAGTAATTCTCGGATAAGTCCTACCAAGGTTCCATTATCAGGCTCTGCAGGCTGGATCGGCTGAACCGGCTGAACTGGCGGCTCATGATCTCCGGAAGGCATGACTCGGAAGGCTGCTTCTGAGTGTTGGTCTTGATCCCCAGGTTGCTACTGAGGTGCTGGTTGAGCTCCGTCGGACTGATCGGCAGGACCAGGAACAATGCCACTAAAAAATAATGACATAGGGGAACAATAAGGAAGGACCAAGATAGATCGAGGATAATAGCATGTGATCAGGTCAAGATTTCAGGAAGATTAGAGGACACGAGTAGAGATGAAAGGCGAGTGTTGATTGAGACATCTATTCGGTAAAACCCTCACACATCTTGATTAACAAGACCTGCATGGGCCACCACTTAAACCGTGTCACGTCCAAGAACTAGAATACTGGAAAGAGAGAGCGGACACAACCAGCTACGTATATAGAAGTGTGATCCACCTCCATATACGGTCACAGCTGTCTAGATGTATGAGGGTTTATCTACAAGCCATCAGTCTCTTATGGTCAAGAACAAGCCTAGTGTCTCAATCTTAAGTAAGCAATAATAGTTATAAGATGTTAGACCATCAGATACTCAATTGTAAGACGTCCCATACATTTCATATACAGATGATCATGAAGCTAGTCGTACAAAATGTGAGGACTAGTAAGAGTTCAAGTTATACATGATCAACCCTAGGATTTGTTAATCATGTTACAGCCCTTAGGCAGACAAGAAACATAAGTATTCAACACGAGCTAACACTTGCTCGACGGCTAAACGTCTCAAAAGAATAATTTACAATAGAGCGGGAGAGCAAAATAAAACTCACTCGTTGTGGTTTCTTCTAGTGGTCACCATCTGGCTGGAAGACAGGTAGATCCTCGGGTGCTGCTCCGAAATCTGGCCATACAAAACCAGCTGGGTCAGACCCCAGAAAGAGCAAGTGCCATAAGAGAGGCTTCACTTAAGAACTAAAACCAGCAAGTTAGAACACAAAGCATAATAATAACAAGAAAAATGGAAATATGAAAGTAGGGTGATAAACGATAAGATAACTTAAAAAACTATTTTGGTAACCAAGTTACAACCCGTAAACCAAACAAGGACCGGGGTTGTAATCCTTCACCTGAACAGAACTTAGTCTCTTACCAATTATCGACAAGTAAAGCATAAACTAAGAAATATCCAGAAGTAACCATGTACTGGCAGTGTCTAGACAAGATTAGACAAGACTAGACTCCATTCAACATTCACGGCCAAGCAAAGAGTACGGCTTCATACTTTAACTAACTAGAGTTATCACAAGCCTAGTTACTAGCAAGATGCAATGAGATGTTCCAGCAGTCAGAAGCCCTGCAGCTATCCAGGTTATCCAAGCGAAGTTCATGTAAGAGTTGGTAGTGGATACATCGCCCAGGAGACAAATGTATCCCTTGTTCATATAATAGTAGGTACATCGCCCAGGAGACAAATATACCCTATTAGGTGACTTAAGGGTGCAACACATGACAATGTGCATATTACTTATTTCAAGAAGTTCCCCACATAACAGTGTGCATGGAAATGTGCCCTACTCGACGGCAGGCTCCAAGTCCATCAGGTGTGGCCGGAATAACGGAATCGCCTGTAACCGAAAATATCTCTCTCTATATGAGCTACTTGATCAATCTAGTCATTAACCTAGTCATATTCAGCATGAATTCCTGACCGTGGTAACCAGGGATCCATATCCTAGACATGATGCAAGACAAGACTAGACTGGTAGCTTTTACAAACAAGGTCCAAAGCAGTCGCCCACGGTGTCAAGACGAGAATGTTCTTAGCATGTCAAGTTAGCCGTCCCAACATCGTTCAAGGTTACATGTCAAGATTACTTAGCAGGTCAAGATAACCGTCGCAACGGTGTTCATGAGTTCATATCAGGATTACTTGTCAGGGCTGTACCACAGCGGGTCACCATCATGTCATGTTACTTGTACTTATTACTTGTTAGGAGCGCGCCACGATGGACCACTATCATGAGTTTGTCACAAAATCATGCCGTGTACAGATTATCATTACAATATTAACATATCATGATTATATCGAGTTCATGTCAAAAAGGCGTATGGATATAATAAGGGGTGCCATGCGCCCAATAAAGGTGAATCTAGGGCAATGGATGCCAGGGCCATACTGCGCCAGGCAAGGGGATAAGATACGCTGGTGCTAAGAAGCCTCCGGGCAGGGAAGTACGCCAAGGGGAGTACGCCAAGCCAGAGGAGTACGCCAAGGAAAGTATGCATAAAGGAAGTACGCGTAAAGGAGTACGCCAAGGAAGTACGCCAAAGGAATATGCCAAGGAAGTACGCGTAAAGGAAGTACGCGTAAATGAGTAAAGTTTACGCGTGAAACTTGTTTTACGCCAAGGCAGGGTAGAGTTTGTTTTACGCGTAAAACAGTCTTGACTTGCGTAATCCAGAATTACGCTGACACGAATAAACGTGGACGTAGAGTTTGATACTACGCTAACACGAATAAACGTGGGCGTAGAGTTTGAAACTACGCTGGCACGAATAAACGTGGGCGTAAGGAACCTCCAGAACTCCAAATTCTATGAAACCTTCAATCTAAGCCAAAAATAGGACTTCCATAGATCAAAATGGGGTATAACACAAATCTCAACAACCTGGAACGAACAAAACTTGAAAATAAGGAAGTTTGATAGATCAAAACCACCAAACATTCGAGAATGACAAATTTCTAGATCTACAAAAAATAAAACTTTAAAATGCAAAATGTCAAGTTCTAAACTATCTTAGAATCACAAGAGGAAGATAAATGAACCATAAAAATGGGTTCTCATGTGGAAGCAAGGTGCATTTGCCTAAGCTCTTGGTAGGTGGAGAGAGTTATGAGAAGAAGGAGGAGTAAATGAAAAAGTAAGAAAGTAATGAAGAGAGAGAAAGGGTTGGTAGGTTTATAAAGGGGGAGGGTTCTCTCATAATGAACCGAAAGCCCAAATCAAACCAAGCCAAGCCAAAATAAATCAAACCAAGCTAAACCAAGACCAAACCAAGTCAAAACCAACCTAGACTAGGCAAACAAGTCAAGTCCAACTACGGGTCACCTGACAAACGTCAGGGATCTCGTATACGTATACGAAAATACGTATAACGGGAAACGTGAGTGACAACTTTCTGGTTTGGGGGAACGGTTTTCGCATTTCGTTCCCAACAAACGCAACCTTTTACGACACGCTACGACAACTTTGAATTGTTGTCGTATTTGTGTTTATGTGGCAACAATTTTATTATTAAAGGCATTTTAAGGTTGACGTATAATGGATTGTTTCTAGTAGTGAAGCTATTTGGTTGTAAAATATTTTGAGGGAGCTGGATCATCCACAAGAAGGGCTGACTGTGATATTTGTGGACAATAAATCAGCCATCCAACTTGCAAAGAATTCAGTATATCATGGGAGGCAAGCACACCGATACTCAAATCCATTTTTTTTCAAGATCACGTGAAGAAACAGACTATAGAGCTCCAACATTTCAGGTGGCAGTGTCGGTCCAAACTCAAAACTTTTGGGAAGTGAAAGAGTCATCTGCATTTGGAAGTGAAAGAAAGAGTCATATTTGTACGGAAATGAAAAAGTCGTCTGCATGCATGTGTAAGTGGAAGCGGAAGTGGAAGGATCATTTGTCATATATTTGTCAAATCAGCTGATATGTCAGCTGATATGTTATCTGTGATGTCAGATACCACATAATGAAAAATGATGTCGTCCAATTTCTCTGTGAGACAAATAGTATACTCGTAATGAATGTTTTTCCATAGTAAACACGTATAAAAAATATTTCTTGTTCACAATTAGAAACGAAATCAAGAAAAGAAAAGAAAAGAGAGAAATCAACCAAATGATTCAGCAGCTAGCTTTAGTCTATCTTCTCAACCTGCAGCACCTCACCCAGAGAATGAAGAAGCACAGCAGCCTGTACCCACAGATGAACCCCATCATCACCCCCAGGTTGGTCCACTTCTGGGACTCGACCAGCCCCTGCTGCCTCAAGAACATCTCCCCGTCCATGGCGCACACCCCTCCCACCTCCCTGTCCGCGCAGCGCCTCCTCCCCCTCCCGCACCCGTACTCGTTCACGAGGAACCCTTCGAACGGGTACTTGAACAGGCTCATGTAGTGCATGAATATCCAGTACTTGGGGATGTTCCGCTTCGATATGAAGTAGCCGGAGAACAGGAAGAAGGACCCCATGAACCCGGCGATGAGCGAGTTGCCCATGATGAAGTTGGGGACGAGGGCGCTGAAGCACGCTACGAACGAGTTGGCCATCGCCATCACCATCCAGACCACCAGGGAGAAGTACAGGAAGCCGCCGAGCTCGGGCCTCAGCCCGACGAGCCAGTAGACGGGGGCGGCGTAGAGGAGGGACGCCAGCAGGAGGAACGGGAGGAATACGAGGGCGTTGGAGAGCACGTAGGAGGAGACGCGGTACGCCCCCCGGGAGGTCTCCCGGGTGAGGATCGTGCGCTCCTGGAGGAAGACCGGGAGGCCCTCGGTGGTGGAGGAGAGGAGGAAGGTGAGGGTGAAGGCGAAGAAGCCGACCCGGGCCTGGAGGTTGTCGACGTCCATGAAGATGGTCCCGAGCGCGACGCCCGCCAGGAGGCACTGCAGCATCCTGGCGGTGGAGAGCTGCTGCGTGCGGAGGACGTTCTTGAAGAAGCGGCTGGTGAGGATGAGGACCTCGCCGGAACGGGAGTTTGCGTAGTAGCTGACGGTCCTTTCTTTATCTCCACTGCTGCAGGATTTGGTAACGGCTACTTCTTGATGTTCTTCTGTGGCGGCGGCGGTGGTGGTGACCACTGTGGTGAGAGTGTTGATTTTGTCCATGGCGAACTCGAGCACGTTGACGTGCGGGGGGACGGAGAGGCCGGAGTCGGAGAGCCGCTTCTCGAGGAGGCTCAGCGGGCCGAAGTGCTTGACGGAACCCGCGGAGATGAGGAGGAGGCGGTCGACGAGTTCGAGGATGCGGAACCCGGGCTGGTGGATGGTGAGAATGACGGTCTTGCCGTGGTTGACGGCCATGGATTTGAGCATGGAGATGATGTGGAGGGCTGAGGCGGAGTCCAGACCGGAGGTGGGTTCATCAAGTAGGAGTATCTACATGGAAGAAATATTCAGATTCAGTGACAAAGAGATCCACCCCCATTAAGTATCAAAATTCCAACTCTTTACTTTAGAGACAGAAAAATAAGAATAAAATCTATAAATAAATAATGTAATTGAGACTAAAACTTGGACATGGTTCAATGTCCTTACGACAATATTCGTTCCGTACGGATGCTTATGATTTAATAACGACTTTCTCTCAGGATACAACAAAACTCTTCCTGTAGCATCATTTCACGCCGCATAAATTGGACGAAATAATGAATAGTCTCTCTCTTGGACTGACTGCTTAAATGAGTGAATGAGTTCTCCAAACATTAACATGAATCTCCTCTTATAATAAAATTTTTGAGTTGCACCTCATTTTATTTATCAAAATTCAAGGTGCATCCCACTCAATTACCATAATACAAGAAATTCTTCACTTTTGATGAAAATAGGCTCCTATTAATAGTCAACTCATTTGACCAATTTTTTTAATCAAAATACTTCTGTCTTCTTCTCGGCGCCCCCTCCTTGCTACACCCCTCCCCGCCGCGTACCTTCGCTCCCCCCACCGTCGCGAGCAGCCGAAGCCCCACCATTCTCTCTCTCCCCTCCCCCTCTTTGTTCGATAACCCCCTCTTTTTCTTCGGCATTGGCAGCACTACAGCGGGTACGACGATGAGAGCAACAGTAGCGGGTGCCGACGGTAGAGAGCGCGGCCAGGAGGGGGCAATCGGCGGAGGTACGTGGCAAGGGGACGGCATGCACGTCGGGGCGCACGTGCGACTTGGTAGGGGGCAGCGACAAGAAGGGCGGCAGCAAGGGCGCGACGAGGGAGCTAGGTGGGGGGCGCGTGCGGCGGGAGGGGGCAACGGGGGAGCAAGGTGGGGGGCACGTGTTGCGGAAGGGGGGCAACGGGAGAGCAAGGTGGGGGGCATGCGTGGCGGGAAGGGGGACAACGGGGTAGCACACGGGGAAGAAGACAATGGATGTGGTATTGTGGTCAAAAAAAATTTGATCAAAGGAGCTGATCGCTAGTGAGAGAATTTCCGTCAAAAGATAGATTTCTTCTTATTTTATGATAATTGGATGAAGTGCACCTTATATTTAAATAAATAAAATATGGTGTAACTTAAAATTTCTCTTTTATAAATGACAAAAAGACAGTGTGAATAGACACACTTTTTGGAAGGGACATCATTTCCAATAAATACAACCAATAAAAAATAAAAACACCCTTTTCCAATTAACACAACCATTCAAATTATTCAATCAATTTTTAGGTTATTTCCAACAACTATTTCGTGGCCTATCTGTGTCACACAACATAGCTCACGAGGTTTGTTCCATACCTGAAGTGTAGCTACATTAATTTTAATATTGATATAATACGAGAGTGTGTACAAAGCAATGTTTTAAAAACCGGACCGGACCGGCCGGTTCAACCGGTTCACCCGTGAACCGGTCAATTTTCCGGTCCGGTTCAGTATTGACCCGGTTTTGTTTGAAAGTTAGTATTTTTGTAAAAAAATAATGGCCATAAAGGATTAATTTGGACCACTTAAGTTAACCCGGTGGTTGAACCACTGGTTGAATCAACTGGTTGGACCAATTTGACCCAACCCAGTGCCTTGGCCGGGTCAACCACCGGTCCGGTTTTTAAAACATTGGTACAAAGTATAAACTTCATATTGGAAGTACTTTTTGGCGTAAAATGTTTCATTTGTAGAAATATATAAATTAATGAGTATGCTTGGGAAGTTAAACGGAGTCTATTCAGCCCAGAAAAACCTGGTCTCTCACAAGAGCCCACAAATAGATGGTTTTGGTTGCGTCTGTATGTATATATATATGTACCTGTGGGTCGTGGACGAGGTCGGAGCCGATGGAGACGCGTCGGCGTTCCCCTCCCGACAGAGCTCCGATCCTAGAGTCAGCTACTTGTTCCAACGAGAGGTCGGCGAGGAGCGTCCGGACGCGCGAGTCGGACTCTCCCCGCGAGAGGGGGAGGCGGAGGCGGGCGGAGAAGGAGAGGGACTCCCGCACCGTGAGGAGGGGGAAGAGGGCATCCTCCTGGGTGACGTGTCCCGACAGGCGGCGGAACTTGGGAGGGCAGAGGGGGGCGCCGTTGAGCAGCAGGCGTCCAGAGGTGGGCCCCGTGGGGGACACGGCGGCGAGGAGGGAGAGGAGGGAGGTCTTGCCGGCTCCGCTGGGGCCGACGATGGCGAGGAGCTCGGCGGGGTGGGCGGAGCAGGAGACGTCGTGGAGGACGGAGGAGGAGAGGGAGACCGCGTCGAGGCGGTAGCGGGGGCGGGACATGTCTGGGAGCGAGAGCAGAGCGAGGTTTTAATTGGATGAGTGCATAATAGAACTATTGGAAATGGAGAGTGGAGTGAGGAGAAGGTGAAGGAGAACTAGGAGAGGAAGGGTGTTGGGAGAGGTGGGAAAATTAGGGGAGGAGATGAGCTAACGAGCCTAACGTTACCAAACTTGGTCTCTCTTTCTTCTTCTATTATAGCCCCGCATGCATGCATGATATTAGTAGTTGTGTACGTGTGCGTCGGGCGCTTCGGATCATGTTGATACTTGGGCCGGTTAGCCCGGAGCTCGACCCAGGCTCGGCCCGGCCCGCCTCTGGCCCGAACCGGCCCGGCCCCCCCACCCCCGAACGGGTCGGGTCGGGCCTCCCCCCCCCCAGCCCGAGCCCGGCCCGGCCAAATTTTTTTTTTTTTTTTTAAATACAGCAGTGGCCCGGCCCGAAGTAATTAACTTAGTTGTTAAAGAATGTTTAAAATTTTTTGATCCCCATTTAGACACTCTGCGACAATGTTTGCTCCACCTAAACTCGTCTCCAAGTAGACAACAAAGTTTTGCATGCACGTGGGCACATTTTGGTATTACTTTTAGAAGATTTGTGAAGGATATACCAAATAGGTGGAACTCCACCTACTTGATGTTGAAATCTGCAATTCCTTTTAAGAATGCTATTACATATTATTGTAATTCGGATGTCAGCTTTGACTATCAAGTTACTACTGATGATTGGGTAGCAGCTGAAAGTGTTTGTGAATTTTTAGAAGTTTTTTACAATGCTACATGTACTCTTTCTGGTGTTTATTATCCCACATCTTGCTTAGCTTTACGTGAACTTTGTAACATGTCTTATTTATTTTCTAAATATAGAGATCATCCAAATTTTGAATATACGGTGAGAAATATGGAAGCCAAATTCAAAAAATATTGGGGTGAAGTACCTCTTTTATATTGTTTGGCTTCCATATTTGATCCTACAATCAAATTGGATGGCGTAGAGGTTTTATTAGATGGATATGGAGAATATATGGGTATAGATGTTACTGACATAAAAATAGAAGTTAAAGTTGCGTTGGACAGGTTAGTTATACTGTACGAAGAAGGAGCAACGTCGACCCGACCAACTCAGGGGGGGCTAGTAGTAGCTCCGGCTTGGCGTCTAAGCTATCAGCAGCCGGTCGCATACTACAAAGGAAGAAACAAAAGCAATCTTCCCAACCTACTCAAGAGTTGTCTCTTTACCTTAATTCTTATCAAGACGAAGATGGAACTCCAGATCGCTTCGCCGTTTTAGAATGGTGGAAGAGACACGACAAGAGATTTTCTGTTCTTTCTAACATAGCACGTGATCTACTGATGGTTCCGGTGTCCAAGGTAGCATCGGAGTCCTGTTTTAGTGCAAGTTCAAGGATGTTGAGCGATAGGAGGAGCCGCTTGAAGTCCGATATCTTGGAAGCACTAGTGTGCGTACAAGATTGGATGAAAGCCGATAGAAGAACCCAAAACCAGAAAGATGAAGAAGATCATGATGTCCACGAGCTGGATTTGGAATCACTTTCATTGCATGAAGACGAACAACAATGAGGCTACGGTGCAAGGTATTATATATGTACATTTAAACTTATACATTTATACTTAAATATTTCAATTTTAACTTATACTTTTAAATTTTAACTTATATTTTTCAAATTTTAACTTATACTTTCAAAAACTATTTTTTATTTTTTTTTTTAAAAACATTTTTTAACTCCGCCTATGCCAAGCAAGCATTTGCTGGTCCCAAGCCCGGATAAAGGAAGAGGGAGAAATGTTTTTTTTTTTACTTTTACCATTTTTTTTTCAAAATTAAATTACAAATTTTTTATGAATAAAAATTAAACATTTTTCATTTTTCAACATTTTTTCAAAATTAAACATTTTTTACTCCGCCTATTTTTTATTAAACATTTTTCAAAATCAAAATTAAATTACAAATTTTCAAAATTAAATTACAAAAAAACTGTCAAAAAAAAGGAAAAAAAAATAATAAACCAGTCAAACCGGGCCGGTCCGGTTCAACCGGCCCGAACCGACCAAGGCCCGGCCCGGCCCGTGGACCGGTTCAGCCCGGACCGGCTACCCCTTGGTCCGGTCCAGTGGGTCGGGCAGGGCCGGCTTTCTGTGAACCGGGCCGGGCCAGGCCCGGACCGTTTTTTGCTAAGGGCCGGTCCTGGACCGGCCCGAGCCCGGTCTGGCCCGCCGACTTCGACCCGTGGGCTGGCCCGGACCGGCCCGATTGCAACATGAGCTTCGGAAGGTTGCATCGGATATATTTTGTGCTTTTAAATTATCTCTGCCAGTACTTAACTCAGCTGGTTCTTATAGTCAGCTAAAAAAAATATATTCTTTTTGGCTAGGCATACGGTCTACCGCAGAAAAGATGTAGATGTATGTATGTATAAAAATTAAAGACATTGAGTCCAAATAGTATGCAGGAACACAATATATACAGTTTCCTACGTTACGTATATCTTCCAAAAAAAAAAATTCCTCTCAAACTTTTATGTGCCCAACCTTGAATTAATTTACAAATTTATGCATACAGAAATACTTTTTTATCCGCAGGTGGACCAGCTCGTCTGCCTGCATAGCACTCTTCTATTGGTCTCCTCTGTTAGCATGAGACCCACATCGTTGACCTGTCAATAGAAGAGTGCTACGTGACGGATAGACTAGCCTGTCCACGGACCAAATAGCAGCGTTCTTATGCATATCCCTCTTAGACTTTATCCAATTTTATATTGCTTCATTTTACACTAAAAAACAGCGAACAGTCTCATCTCTCTTTTAAGTAGGGAATTAACAATATCTGCGATGACTAAAATCAAATTTACTTTACTTGCACATAATATCTACGAATTGAAAATATTTAAATATATATTATTCAAATATTTAATTGACCACTCCCATTAATTTATCATTATGTAGTTTATAATTACAAGACGACAACAAATGTGGAAGTTAGGAATATTTGATTTTAATTTAGCGATTACAAAAAGTTCACCATACTGATTACAACTTCTGAAAAAAGAATTGTAGGCTGCTAGCAAATGCTACAGTACTCCATAGTGCTGACAAGAAGAACCCTAAAGGTTTACCATGTGACGTCCCAATAGTATACTTATGACTTATGTTGATCAAAAGATGCTATATGTACCTCCAAAAATTTATCTCTCAATATTCCTCCATCACGTGACACTTCTTTATTGACCCAAACAAATAGGAGGGAATGTTAGAAAAAGATACGAGCAAATAGAATAGGGCCACGTGACGGAAGGACATGGAGAGATAAAATTTTAGAGGCACATACAGTATTCGTTCGTGTCTTTTTTCAATCTCTTCTCCTATTTGTTTGGGACAATAAAAAAATGTCACGTAACGGAGGGACATGGAGAAATAAATTTTTGGAAGTACATAAAGTATTTTCTTTGATCAATATACGTTAAATTGTAATTTGGTATTGGAGTATGGTTTACTTGTAAAAAAACCACAGCTAGCTTTACAACCCCTTTAGACAGTTCCATCATTAAATTCTTACTATCCACCGCACTTTGTGTATCGTATAGTATATCAGGATCACTGTAACTGAGATTGCAAACTAGCAAGCTTTCACTTTTTAAATGAGGACAAATTGTATTAATTATTTTTATGTTTTACACTTATTATATAAATTATTTGTATTTTAAAACTAATTATACGGACCATCTCTATAGTTTATATTTTCTATAGAAATTTATAACATTGATCACTCCTATGCTTTATAAAATTTATAAATAAGAAGGACGGCCACTGTAATTATTTTCGGAATATAGATTGTTTCTGTAATACTCATAAAACATAGAAAAAGAGGGTTACTGTATTTATTTCTTTAAATTATCATTGTTTAATTAGTCTTGGTAGGAACGCTACAACCACGGTCCACCACTTCTGCATAATGTTTCCACTAGTTCCAATCGAATACTTGAAGAAAATATTTCATCACAACCACTTGAACCCACTTGAACTTATTTGAATTTGGTATTTAATATATAGATCTGGATCTTTCGTACGTGGATGTGTTTTTCTCAAGTTATGTAAATAAAAAAATGATGACTTCGTCTGGATGACATGTACTGAACTCAGTCCGAATTCGGTTTGTGACCGAGTTTGGTCCGAATTCGGATATTTTATAATAAAATCTTTGGCAGGGTCCAAATCGAACTCTAGCATATTTCGGTCAGATCGGACTGACGTGTTTTAGGTTTTAATCAGCACTGTTAGTTTCGTGAGGATGACCATGATTTGTGCTGGACTATTTTAGAATTTTCTATGACCTAAATAGGATTTCTTAATCTTTATATGCGTTATGGGTGAAGACATAGGAAGAACACACACTAAAGATTCGAGAGTACTTGTTCACAAAAAACTAAGAGAAATTTTACACTATGTTCTTAGGGCTTGCCGTTCGAGAGAGCATAAAGAGGAGTTCTGTACGGGAAGTCATCGTCTTCATACATGGAGATCGTTATGGGCATGAGTGATTTTATTGTAATATTTTGCTTCCTTCTTGAGTTAATTCGGTGATGGGGTTGAACCTTAATTTGGACAAAGGATTCGACAAGTTTTTATTCAATATTGTCATTTGAGGTTATAAAAATTGAGATTTGTAGAGGTGAGACGGTCACCGAAAATACTGTATTATTATATGTGCTACTTGGTATTTGTATTAGACGGATGATTGGTTATCTCAAGTGGGTTGACCTAAGTTTTGTTACGATCAGTTTTAGGATATCAAGTTAAAAAATTTTAATAGTTGAGCAAATTATAGTTTAGCCAAACAAAAATTCAGAAGAAGAAAAAAAAAAAAACAAAGGTAGTCTTGTTGTGGAATGTGGATGACAGAAACCAAAACTTAACGAGTTGTTTTCCTGCAATATACACTATCCCTAAAGTTCTTAATTATTTTACAGTATGTCTCTCTATATATATATATTATTCAAAATTTGATGTTAACTTGTCAAAAGATAATACTTAAGCATGTATTTTACAGTCCACTTTGCTAAATATAGGGAGAGAATTTCAGGTGAGCGGCAACATTGACCGACAATCATGACAGAGTTGGTGGTTGCAGTTGGCTTCTCTCACCCATCTCCCCTAATTATTTTCACTCAGGCCTAATAGTGTTGAGATGACCTCCTCCTCCAATTGATCCATTGTCAACTCTAACGAGTATGACAAATATATGTTCGGCTATATGTATTCATACTGTTCACTGACGGTCTGTTTGGATCGAGGAGAAAAAAATAAGCAGAGTTAAGTGGGGTTAAATAAGAAAAAGTTAAGTAAGAGGGAGTAGAATTAATACATAGAATTTTGTTTGGATTGGAGAAAGAGTTAAGTAGGATGTATTTAATAACTCTTGCTTGGATGGGAGGTTTCGAGGGAGATAAGGATTAATAAAAATATAATAGTTACCAAAATAACCTTATTACGTATGTTATAAAATTAAATTTGATTAATTTTTTTAATTAGAACTTGTCAAAATATCTTCATAAATTAGGAAGCTATGGACCAACATGTTGAAAACAATAAAAAGTAGAGAAAAAATCATGATATTTTATAGAACAAATAAAAGATATTTATGACTTTTTAATCAAAACTCCCAATCCCTCTCGTTAACCCTACGATTTGGCGGTTTAAAAAATGGACAAAGGAGGGTGAAATAAACTCTCACTTAATCCTCTATAACCCTCCCTTCTCTACCCTCAAACCAAGCATGGTTTTATTTTTCCCTCACTTAACTTTTTCTCACTTAACTCTCTTAATCCTCAATTGTCACGCCCCAGAACCAGAATACTGGAGAGCGGGGGCGGACACAGCCAGCTACGTATATTGAAATAGAATGCATCTCAACTATACGGTCACGGCTGTCTAGATATGAGGGTTTACTACAAGCCAGCAGTCTCTTAAGGTCAAGCCTATTGTCTCAATCTCAAGCAATTAACAGAGTTACAAGATATTAGAGCATCAAATATATATATATAAGGCGTCCCAAATATTACATATTGGATGATCATGAAGCTAGTCGTACAAAATGATAGGACTAGCGAGAGTTCAGTCGTACATGATCAACCCTAGGATTTGTTAATCATGTTTACAGCCCGTAGGCAGACAGTAAGTAAATGTGCATCGAGCTAACAGGTGCTCGTCGGCTAAACGCCTCAAAAGAATAAATTTACATATAAGTGGGTGAAACAAAAGGGAAAACCCACTCGTAGCCCGGGTTCCGTCTAGTGTTCACCATTGGGCTGGAAGCTTGGTAGATCCTCGGGAGCTGCTCCGAAATCTGGCCACACAAAACCAGCTGGGTCAAACCCCAGAAAGAGCAAGTGCCACAAGGGGGCCACGAAATAAGAACAAAACCAGCAAATCAGCACAAATATAATATGACATAATGAAAGACAGGAATTAAAGGAAAACATGACGGGTGATATACGATGAGGCCACCATAGGACCATTCAGATAGCCAGGTTACAACCCTTAAACCAAACAAGGACCGGGGTTGTAACCCTTCGTCTGAACAGAACTTGGGATTCTCACCATTTATCAGCAAGATCATAATGTAAGAAATCAAGACAAAAATTAACCTTGCATTGGATCAAGACAGAACTAGATTGGTTATAACTCATACAATCAATCACGGCCAAGCGGGTCCTACGGCTTACTACTTTAACTAACTAGGGTTATCACAGGCCTAATTACTAACAAGATGCAGTGAGATTGTTCCACAGCCACAAGCCCTGCAGACCATCCAGGCTACCCAGGTCGAAGATTAAGGGTTGTATTCAGGTGGGTACATCGTCCAGGAGACGCATGTACCCTTAGGTGACTTAGAGGTGCAACACGTAACAGTGCGCTGGGAATGTGCCCTACTCGACGGCAGGCTACAAATCCCTAGAAGCGCCCAGGTAACGGGATTGCCTGTAGCTGTGTCAATCTCGTCATGACTACTGTGTTATTCTAGTTTTATCCTTAATCCATTTTAGTGGGTGCTCCTGACCGTGGTACTCAGGAGTCCCATCCTAGACATGATGCAAGACTGGACAAGTGGATTTAACAAGCAAGCAAGAAGAACCACCCACGGTGTCAAGCAAGTCAGGTTACCAGTCAAGAGTGCACCCTCTTCGGGTCACTACCAAGTTATCAGGTTACAAGTCGAGAGTGCACCCCATGGGTCACTACCAAGTAATCAGGTTACAAGTCGAGAGTGCACCCCATGGGTCACTACCAAGTAATCAGGTTACAAGTCGAGAGTGCACCCCATGGGTCACTACCAAGTTATCAGGTT
The DNA here is from genome assembly GCA_029216955.1 of Iris pallida. Classification (NCBI taxonomy): domain Eukaryota; kingdom Viridiplantae; phylum Streptophyta; class Magnoliopsida; order Asparagales; family Iridaceae; genus Iris; species Iris pallida. Next base: position 170,038 of record JANAVB010033217.1, read on the forward strand.
ACAAGTCGATCATGCTCAGTCACAAGTTACAAGATTCCGTTAGAAGGATAACAAGAAACGAAATCCCAAAAGTCCGTGCCAAGACGTGTTGGGCCTAGTCAAGTTGTGCATGTGAGCAATCAAAATCTCCAAAAGCTCCAATCATATCAAAAGAAAACCAAGTTATAAAGCTGGCACTAGGGGCACTAGGGGTGTAGGTGAGCTAGGGTGTGCCAGGGAACAAGCACACTAGAGTGCGCCTGGTGGCAGCACACTAGAGTGCGCCTGGTTGAGGCAGCACACCAGAGTGCGCCTGGTTGAGGCAGCACACCAGAGTGTGCCTAGGGTTTAAGGGGTCAAAGTGCGCCTAGGTGGGGCCACGCGCTAAAGTACGCCTAGTCAGGGGAGCAGGCGCAATCGGGCCAGGCGCTAAACAGCGTGGCCCGCAAGGAGGCGCGCAGCGCTAAACAGCGCGCGGCCAAAAGAGGCGCGCTGCGCTAAAGAGCGCCCGGCCAGGAAGGTAGGCGCGATCGGCCAGGAGGCGCGCAGCGCTAAACAGCGCGCGGCCAGGAAAGTAGGCGCGATCGGCCAAGGAGGCGCGCAGCGCTAAACAGCGCACGGCCAGGAAAGTAGGCGCGATCGGCCAAGGAGGCGCGTCTGGAGGTCGTCTTCCTCCTCAAGCCGAGAAGAGAACCCATGGGTTCCAAAACTTTGGAACACCATAAGTCGGCCATCCAAGCTCCAAATCCGGACTTCCAAGGCTCTAACTTGGGTAAAATTTCACCCTCTACAACATGGGAACAATAAAACCAACCAAAAATCAAGTTTAATAGATCAAATCTAAAGAAATCCGAAAATGAACAAAGTCTAGATCTAGGGAAATCCAAGCTTCAAAACCCAAAATGCCAAGCTCTAACATTGGTCCTAGAGCTCTAGTCTAACTAAAGATCAAATAAAAATGGGTCCTCATTAAATGGCAAGATGCAACTTGCCTATGGTGTGGGTGTTGGTGGTGGTAGGAGGAAGAAGAAGAAGAAGAAATAAATGAAAGTTATGGGGAGAGAGAAAAAGTTGGTGGGATTTAATGGGGGTTGTTGTGGTGTTCTTGAGGGTGCAAGATAGCTAAAGGTGCTCTCATTCCTACAAACCAAACCAAGTCATATTAAACCAAACCGAAAACCCGAAAAGCCGAATAAGAAAAATACGAGAAATATCGAAATACCGCAGTTAGGCAAGATTTAAAATATACGCAAAATCAAAATACGGGCAAAATACGAAATACGGGAAATGAGGGTGACAACTCTACCCACCTTAAAAGAATTCCATCCTCGAAATTTAATCAAGGAGCTAGAGATTGCCACGACAAGCTACACTAATCACAGGCAAGCTACACTAAGCAGTTCAATCATACAATCATGCAATGCAAGCAAGGAAGGGAAGGCGTAAGGCATAAGAAAGACATTATACCTCACGAGTCAAACAGATAGGGATATCGCGATCGGATGTCGTCCTCACGCTCCCACGTTGACTCACCTAGAGAGTGATGACCCCAAGCAACACGGACCAATTTAATAGTCTTGTTCTTGAGTATCTTTTCCCTCCGGTCCAAAATAGACACGGGCCTCTCCTCATACGAAAGGTTGGTACCAACAACCAATTCCGAATGATCTAGGATATGGCTCGGGTCCGGAATATACCGTCGTAACTGGGACACATGGAATACATCATGTACCTCACTTAACGACGGCGGAAGAGCGAGACGATAGGACACATCTCCTACTCGCTCTAGAATATCGAACGGCCCTATATACCTAGGACTAAGCTTTCCCCGTACGCCGAAACGAATGACGCCACGGTTAGGCGAGATCCTAAGGAATACGTGGTCGCCGACAGCAAATTCTAAGGGACGCCGATGAGCATCGGCCCAATGACGCTGGCGATCTTGAGCAACTCGAAGATGATCTCTGACCTTCCTGACCACTTCAACTGTCTGAGCAATCATATCTGGACCGAGCATTTGCCTCTCTCCAACATCATCCCATGCTAGCGGGGATCTACACTTTCTGCCGTAAAGAGCCTCGAAGGGTGCCATCTGGATACTGGCCTAAAAACTATTATTGTACGAGAACTCCACCAGGTGCAGGTGATCCTCCCACGAACCACCGAAGTCAAGGGTACATGACCGTAACATATCTTCGAGAGTTTGTATAGTACGCTCTGACTGCCCATCTGTCTGCGGATGATACGCTGAGCTGAACTGAAGATGAGTCCCCAAACTCTTCTGCAAGCTGCACCAAAAGTGAGATGTGAATCTTGAATCCCTGTCCGAGGTAATGCTGACTGGCACACCATGAAGCCTGACAATCTGCCTGAGATACATCTCTGCTAGCTGCGCCGTCGACTGTCCAACTCTAAATGGAAGAAAGTGTGCCACCTTGGTAAGCCTGTCCACAATGACCCAAATAGCATCTCTGCCTGCCGGAGACCTGGGTAACCCAGTCACGAAATCCATGGTTATGTGTTCCCATTTCCATTCTGGGATCGGTAAAGGTTGAAGAAGTCCAGCGGGCCTCTGATGTTCAGCTTTGACTTGTTGGCAAACCAAACATCGAGAGACATACCGGGCTATCTCCCTCTTCATGCCATTCCACCAAAAGTGTTGACGAATATCTCTGTACATCTTCGTGCTGCCTGGGTGAATGGAGTACTGCGAACTGTGAGCCTCTGCCATGACTTCCTGTCTGATATCTCCACTGGGTACACAAAGACGCGTGCCGTGTCGAAGTGTACCATCCTCATGAATACATAACTCTGGCCTTCTTCCTGCCTCACACTCTGCTCTGAGCCGCTGAAGCTTGGAATCTGATGACTGTGCTGTCCGGATCCTTTCAACTATGGTGGACTGAATCTGTAGGCTGGCCATCAAGGCCACATTGGAAGGAAGAATCACTTCAATTCCCATCTTCTGAAAATCTGCCAATAACTCTGGTTGTGCTGTTAGAAGGTAGACTCCGGCTCTCCTGCTCAGTGCATCTGCTACCACGTTGGCCTTCCCTGGATGATACTGTAAATCCACCTCGTAGTCCACCAGTAGTTCGAGCCATCTTCTCTGCTGCATATTAAGGTCCTTCTGGGTGAAAACATACTTCAGGCTCTTGTGATCAGTGAAAATCTCCACTCTATCTCCGTACAAGTAGTGCCTCCACAACTTAAGCGCAAACACTACTGCTGCCAATTCTAAGTCGTGGGTCGGGTAATTCTTCTCATGATCACGGAGTTGACGTGACGCATAAGCAATTACCTTCCCATGCTGCATCAAAACACATCCCAATCCTCTGCCTGAAGTGTCACAATAAACTGAGAATCCTCCGGTCCCATCTGGAAGGGTGAGGATGGGAGCCGTAATCAAACCTCGCTTCAACTTCTCAAATAATTCCTGACACTCTGCTGTCCAAACAAACGGCACATCCTTGCGGGTCAACTGGGTCATCGGCGCTGAAATCCTTGCAAAATCTGAAACAAACCGCCGGTAATAGCCGGCCAATCCAAGAAAACTACGAACCTCTGCCACTGAGCTAGGTACCGGCCATGACTCTATAGCCACAACCTTCTGAGGATCCACTTCCACTCCTCCACGGGTAATGATATGACCCAGGTATGAAATGCGATCGAGCCAGAACTCGCATTTACTAAACTTGGCATACAACTTATGCTCCCTGAGCGTCTGAAGGACAACTCTAAGATGCTGCTCGTGCTCTGCTTCACTCTTGCTGTAGACCAGGATGTCATCTAGGAACACTATCACAAACTGATCCAAGTAAGGCATGAAAATGCGATTCATGAGATCCATGAATACTGCCGGCGCATTGGTCGCTCCAAAGGGCATAACTAGAAACTCCCAATGCCCATACCTCGATCTGAACGCCGTCTTCGGGATGTCCTGCTCTCTGACTCTGATCTGGTGGTATCCTGACCGCAAGTCTATCTTCGAGAAAACTGAAGCCCCTCTGAGTTGATCAAACAAGTCATCTATCCTCGGAAGAGGGTACTTGTTCTTAATTGTCACTGAGTTCAAGGTACGATAATCTACACATAGCCTAGACGTACCATCCTTCTTCTTCACAAGAAGCATCGGGGCTCCCCAAGGCGATCCACTAGCACGGATGAATCCCTTGGTCCTCAGTTCTTCAATCATCTTGTACAAAATCTCCAATTCTGAAGGCGCCATCCTGTAGACTCGCTCTGATACTGGTGCTGTCCCGGGAATCAAGTCGATGGTGAACTCGATCTCCCGCTCTGGTGGCATCCCTGGAAGTTCCTCTGGGAAGACATCTGGAAACTCTTCAACTATTCGGGGCAACTGCACTGCTGCTACTGCCATCCGCAACACTGGAGGAGATGGCTCTACTGTGCCTCTGGAAAATGAAAACTCTGGCTCTCCGGGAATACTAAAGACAACTCTGCCAACACGGCAGTCTATCCTAGCATAATGGTTCCTCAACCAATCCATGCCTAGGACTACATCATAGTCTGCCATAGGGAACTCTATGAGCCTAGCGGGGAACTCTCTACCGCTAACTACGATTCGACACGAGGAAAATACTCGGTCTACTCCCACAAGACCATTACCAGTAAGTATATTGAGCCTCACTGATAATGACTCGGGCTCCAATCATATCCGTGTCGCGAATCGTGCAGACATGAATGAATGTGATGCACCAGAATCAAATAATACAGATGCTGGAAAAGTGTTGACGAGAATAGTACCTGCCACTACCGCACCTGGTGCAACTTCTTCTTCCATGGTCATCATCATAGCCTGACCTTGACCTCTGGCTGCTGGTCCCCTCTGCTGGAAACCTCTCTGCCTGTTCTGGATCTGCGCTTGAGCTTGCGCATACTGCTGGGGGTGCTGCTGCTGGAATGCCTGAGACTGAGGCGGCAAGGGCCTCGCAGGCTGATACTGCTGCTGCTGAACTGGCGCTGGGGCCGGTCCTCTCACCGAAGAGCTAGAAGGGTTGGATGCAGATGGACCACCCCTATTCGGGCAAGCCCCAATCCGATGATCTGCTGCTCCACAAGCCAGGCACAATCCCTGCGCCCTGCGACAGTCTGCCACCACGTGCCCTGGCTTCCCGCAATGAGAACATCCCATCGCGGAAGTCTGCTTCTGCTTCTGCTGCTGCGGGTACGCCGGGGTTGAATGTTGAACGGACGTCACTGAGGCCGCCCGCCTCGGAGTTCCAATGGTTATTCCCCTAGCTGCCGGGGCTGGAGCTGATGACTGTTACATCTGACTATGGGACCGCTTCCTACCTCCGGTCCTATCCACAATTCTCCGGGAGGTATACTCATGCCTCCTAGCTGCCTTCAAAACAGCATCGAACGTCTGGTGCTCAAACTGCTCAACTGCTAACAAGATCTCTAGATGCAGTCCCTGCTGGAACCGCTGGGCTCTATCATACTCGGCTGCCACCAAGGTGGGGGCGAACCTACTCAGCCTAGAAAACTCGGTCGCATAGCCATCGACCGTCCTGCCTCCTTGCTTCAAGTTGGTGAATTTGGTCTGCAGGTCGTACCGTGCCACCGCATCGAAGTACTTTGTCTGGAATCTCTCCCGAAATACTGCCCATGAAATAGGGGCCACTAATCCTTCGTCCTGCCCTCCTCGGTTTAGTGCATCATGAACTTCCTGGTGCAAGGCGTCGCCTCGACGATCTTGGGATGCAAGCAGTTCTCTGATAAGCCCTACCAAAGGTCCCTCATCCTGTCTAGCTGGTTGAACGGACGGAGCTTCCTGAACTAGAGGTTCTGAGCCTCCGGGAAGCATAACTCGGGAGGCTACTCCAGAGTGCTGAGCTTGATCTTCCTGGCGCTGGGGTGCTTGTCGAGCTTCCTCTGGCTGGTTGGCAGGTCCGGGAGTAATGCCGCTGAAGAAGATGACATAGGGAACAATAAGGAAAGGACCAGGACAGATCAATGATACAAGCATGTGATCAGGTCAAGAATCTCAGGGATTTGAAGATACGAGCAGAGATCAAGGGCGAATATTGATTGAGACATCTATTCGGTAAACCCTCACATTTCTTGATTGACAAGACCTGCATGGGCCACCACTTAAACCATGTCACGCCCCAGAACCAGAATACTGGAGAGCGGGGGCGGACACAGCCAGCTACGTATATTGAAATAGAATGCATCTCAACTATACGGTCACGGCTGTCTAGATATGAGGGTTTACTACAAGCCAGCAGTCTCTTAAGGTCAAGCCTATTGTCTCAATCTCAAGCAATTAACAGAGTTACAAGATATTAGAGCATCAAATATATATATATATAAGGCGTCCCAAATATTACATATTGGATGATCATGAAGCTAGTCGTACAAAATGATAGGACTAGCGAGAGTTCAGTCATACATGATCAACCCTAGGATTTGTTAATCATGTTTACAGCCCGTAGGCAGACAGTAAGTAAATGTGCATCGAGCTAACAGGTGCTCGTCGGCTAAACGCCTCAAAAGAATAAATTTACATATAAGTGGGTGAAACAAAAGGGAAAACCCACTCGTAGCCCGGGTTCCGTCTAGTGTTCACCATTGGACTGGAAGCTTGGTAGATCCTCGGGAGCTGCTCCGAAATCTGGCCACACAAAACCAGCTGGGTCAAACCCCAGAAAGAGCAAGTGCCACAAGGGGGCCACGAAATAAGAACAAAACCAGCAAATCAGCACAAATATAATATGACATAATGAAAGACAGGAATTAAAGGAAAACATGACGGGTGATATACGATGAGGCCACCATAGGACCATTCAGATAGCCAGGTTACAACCCTTAAACCAAACAAGGACCGGGGTTGTAACCCTTCGTCTGAACAGAACTTGGGATTCTCACCATTTATCAGCAAGATCATAATGTAAGAAATCAAGACAGAAATTAACCTTGCATTGGATCAAGACAGAACTAGATTGGTTATAACTCATACAATCAATCACGGCCAAGCGGGTCCTACGGCTTACTACTTTAACTAACTAGGGTTATCACAGGCCTAATTACTAACAAGATGCAGTGAGATTGTTCCACAGCCACAAGCCCTGCAGACCATCCAGGCTACCCAGGTCGAAGATTAAGGGTTGTATTCAGGTGGGTACATCGTCCAGGAGACGCATGTACCCTTAGGTGACTTAGAGGTGCAACACGTAACAGTGCGCTGGGAATGTGCCCTACTCGACGGCAGGCTACAAATCCCTAGAAGCGCCCAGGTAACGGGATTGCCTGTAGCTGTGTCAATCTCGTCATGACTACTGTGTTATTCTAGTTTTTATCCTTAATCCATTTTAGTGGGTGCTCCTGACCGTGGTACTCAGGAGTCCCATCCTAGACATGATGCAAGACTGGACAAGTGGATTTAACAAGCAAGCAAGAAGAACCACCCACGGTGTCAAGCAAGTCAGGTTACCAGTCAAGAGTGCACCCTCTTCGGGTCACTACCAAGTTATCAGGTTACAAGTCGAGAGTGCACCCCATGGGTCACTACCAAGTAATCAGGTTACAAGTCGAGAGTGCACCCCATGGGTCACTACCAAGTAATCAGGTTACAAGTCGAGAGTGCACCCCATGGGTCACTACCAAGTTATCAGGTTACAAGTCGATCATGCTCAGTCACAAGTTACAAGATTCCGTTAGAAGGATAACAAGAAACGAAATCCCAAAAGTCCGTGCCAAGACGTGTTGGGCCTAGTCAAGTTGTGCATGTGAGCAATCAAAATCTCCAAAAGCTCCAATCATATCAAAAGAAAACCAAGTTATAAAGCTGGCACTAGGGGCACTAGGGGTGTAGGTGAGCTAGGGTGTGCCAGGGAACAAGCACACTAGAGTGCGCCTGGTGGCAGCACACTAGAGTGCGCCTGGTTGAGGCAGCACACCAGAGTGTGCCTGGTTGAGGCAGCACACCAGAGTGCGCCTAGGGTTTAAGGGGTCAAAGTGCGCCTAGGTGGGGCCACGCGCTAAAGTGCGCCTAGTCAGGGGAGCAGGCGCAATCGGGCCAGGCGCTAAACAGCGTGGCCCGCAAGGAGGCGCGCAGCGCTAAACAGCGTGCGGCCAAAAGAGGCGCGCTGCGCTAAAGAGCGCCCGGCCAGGAAGGTAGGCGCGATCGGCCAGGAGGCGCGCAGCGCTAAACAGCGCGCGGCCAGGAAAGTAGGCGCGATCGGCCAAGGAGGCGCGCAGCGCTAAACAGCGCGCGGCCAGGAAAGTAGGCGCGATCGGCCAAGGAGGCGCGTCTGGAGGTCGTCTTCCTCCTCAAGCCGAGAAGCGAACCCATGGGTTCCAAAACTTTGGAACACCATAAGTCGGCCATCCAAGCTCCAAATCCGGACTTCCAAGGCTCTAACTTGGGTAAAATTTCACCCTCTACAACATGGGAACAATAAAACCAACCAAAAATCAAGTTTAATAGATCAAATCTAAAGAAATCCGAAAATGAACAAAGTCTAGATCTAGGGAAATCCAAGCTTCAAAACCCAAAATGCCAAGCTCTAACATTGGTCCTAGAGCTCTAGTCTAACTAAAGATCAAATAAAAATGGGTCCTCATTAAATGGCAAGATGCAACTTGCCTATGGTGTGGGTGTTGGTGGTGGTAGGAGGAAGAAGAAGAAGAAGAAATAAATGAAAGTTATGGGGAGAGAGAAAAAGTTGGTGGGATTTAATGGGGGTTGTTGTGGTGTTCTTGAGGGTGCAAGATAGCTAAAGGTGCTCTCATTCCTACAAACCAAACCAAGTCATATTAAACCAAACCGAAAACCCGAAAAGCCGAATAAGAAAAATACGAGAAATATCGAAATACCGCAGTTAGGCAAGATTTAAAATATACGCAAAATCAAAATACGGGCAAAATACGAAATACGGAAAATGAGGGTGACATCAATCCAAGCAGACCATGAGTGATATATCCACAGTAGCTGAGTATCTGTTAAATGACTTGCGGTTCCAAGGACTTGCTTAGTTGCATAACTCATACATAGGGTGAACGTTTGGTTTATTCGTTTTCAACAGAATCAGATTAGTCAAAATCGAATAAATTAAAATTTTAAAAAACTAAAATCGAAATCGAACTAGAATTAGTTGAAATTGAATCTGAACCGAACCAAATAATCAATCCGTTTTATTCGTTTTGCTCGGTTGGAATATTCTATTGTTTAATGCATAGAATCTAAAGTTGTGAAAGTGAGTAAATTATATGAAAATATATACACATTTTCAAAGTTGTGCACAAATATGGATTAGTAGTTAAAATTATCATAGTTAGATTTTAAAACATATAATATATATATATATATATATATATATATATATATATATATATATATATATATATATATATATATATATATATATATATATATATAAAATTGTTGTTTTCAAACTATACACATTTTAATTTTAATCACAAAATATGCATAAAATTGAGAGTATTTACATAATTGTATAAGTTTTATTTGATTTTCGAATTTTGATTAATCCGAAAGCCAAATAGAATAAAAAATTATAATATTTTTAAAATCGAAACCGAACCGAAACTCGGGTTCGAATTTGGGTCCAAAACCAATAATGATCATCCCTACTCATGCACCCGTAAATCCACTTCCAGCATGCAACATGTCACGTGTAAGTGAGAATCCGCGGACAGGAACTCGTGGCTGCATCGAGAGAAGCCAGCAACAGAGAGAGTCTGGTCTCCAATCACCAGCAAAGTGCAACGGTAGATAAGAGAGGAAGCAACCAACCCCTACCTACCAATGGACGGACCTAACCTTTCAATATAGGCCGCTGCGCGCGCGCGCGCGCGCTTGACCAAATTTTGTTCCGTCTTCCTCCTTCCGCTTCCGAGAATCATGCATTCATAGATGGCATGAAAGGAAGTGCAGTAGCTGCAGTGACTTATAAATGTTAGAAATGGAAATGGAAATGGAAATGGAAATGGAAATGGCCTTGATTGATTGAGAAAGTTAACTATCATATTGTTTTAACATGTTATTATCAACTATTTTTATTCACAGTATGTTACTATAAATTTTAACTTATATATAATTTTTTTTTTTTTTAAAAAGCACTTATATATCTTCGATCAACCTGTTATAGTTTAATGTTATGTGCCATGTATATAACTGCTTTTCAACTTTTTATCCGGAAAAAAAAAAATTCCAAAGTTGGTCAATTTATCTTCTTCTCCAACGTCTTCCCCTAATGTATCCAACAACTAGAAAATACAACAAATTACCGACAAAAATATCCGAAAAACAAATCACTAAATCCGTTGGTAAACAATAATAGCAACAGAAATTCAATAAATTAAAATTTGTCGATAATTAAAATATGTTGCTAAGTATTTGTTCAACAACGAAAATATTAGCAACGAATCATGTTAGACACGTAGCAACAAAATCAATGACAAACAGCTACGACAATATTTATATTTAGGAAAAATTTGAGTGGCACCCCACTTTTTTTACGCTTATTTAAGGTGCACCCCACAAGTTTACATGAATGTATGACACCCCCCACTTTTGACGGTTTCAGTCTAAAACGAACGGTCAAACCCGTTGACCAATTTTTTGGGACGAAAATACCCCCTATCTGTTGTCCTCTTCCCGTGTCAACTATCCGTCCCCCCTTGCTCGGCCCCCCTCCACGACGTCGCCGCACCCCCCCCCCCCCCCCCCCTCCCCGACCTCGCCGGACCCCCCCCCCTCCCCGACCTCGCCGCACCCCCATCACCACCACCATCATCATCACCACCACCAATACCACCACCTCCACCCTTTCCACCTCCAAAACCACCTCCATGACCTCCTTCTATGCCACCGCTGCCTCCACCACCACCTCCACATTCGTGATCACCCCGTCCGAGTCCCAAGCTCTGATGTCCGAACTCAACATCTCCTCCCTCCCGGACCTCCTCCCCCTCCTGGTCCCATCCGCGCAGCTCCTCTCCCGCGCCCCGATCTCCTCCTTCCCGGTCGGCGCGGTCGGCCTCGGCTCCTCCGGCCGGATCTACGTCGGCGTCAACCTCGAGTTCCCCGGACTCCCCCTCCACCACAGCGTCCACGTCGAGCAGTTCCTCGTCACCAACGCCCTCCTCCACGCCGAGCCCTCCCTCGACCTCATCGTCGTCTCCGACGCCCCCTGCGGCCACTGCCGCCCGTTCCTCCAGGAGGGGAGGCTGAGGGAAGCGGCGGTTCGGGCTGCGGGTCGGGCGCAGGCTCCGTACACTGGGTGCAGATCCGGGTTCGCGGTTGCGGATGGGGAAGGGAGGGTCTACGCGGGCACTTACATGGAGTCGACGGCGTACAATCCGAGCGTGGGGCCCGCCAATACCACCACCTCCACCCTTTCCACCTCCAAAACCACCTCCTCCGAACCCTCCACCGTCACCACCAAGAAACCCGTCCTTCCCGAGCTTCCAACCATCAGCAATGGCCATAACTATGGCCAAACACAACCAAGACGAGCACCATAACTCCTGAACGCTTCACACTGGACCTCCCCATCTCAGCCTTTACTTGTGTTTAAGCTGCCATTAGCTTCGGAGCTGCGACGTCGTGGAGGGGGGCCGAGCACGGCAGGGGACAGCATGTGTGACAGGAAGGGGGGACACACAAAAGGAGACAAGGGCATTTTCGTCAAAAAAAATTGGTCAAAGGAGTTGACCGTTCGTTTTGGACGGAAACCGTCAAAAGTGGGGGGTGTCATACATTCATGTAAACTTGTGGGGTGCACCTTAAATAAACGTAAAAAAAGTGGGGTGCCACTCAAATTTTCTCTTATATTTATAGTGACAACTCAACAACGTTTCAATGACATTTCGTGCCGTCAGTGGGGAGATATCCATCCTTCGTAGGTCGTTGGACGACAACGACGGATATGTCTGTTGGTATTAATTTTGTTGCCGGAGATAAAAATTATCTCCAGCGATGGATATTTCCTTTGGTAAACGTAAGTAAATTTCCTATTTTGTATATTGTATTAATGTAACATAGAACAATCATTGTATTAATGTAACATAGAACAATCACAAATATGCAGTATATTCACATCACAACCAATATATACAAATATATATAAAATACAACTGACAACAATATATCGATACATATATAAGATATATTACACAGTCTAAAACATTGGTGTCCCAATAAAGTAATATATTGTAGTCCAAATAAAGTCCAGTACAACGAAGTCCAGATAACATCCGGTACACTAAAGTCTAGTCATATATACAACTACGTCTAACGAAAAGTAGTAAGGTTATACGTACCTTTAAATTATTCTTCTAAACTATTCCTCCTTATGTGACAGCTGACGTGAAATATTAAATAATATTATGTGTCATATGACACGACATATGACATGAAATATTTTAACCCAAAAAATTAATTATCCAATGTTAATGTTAATATACATATTAATATTAATGTTAATATTAATATTATTGTTAATGTTAATATCAATATTAATTTTAATGTTAAGGTTAACATTAATGTTAACGTTAATTTTAATTTTAATTTTAAGTTTAAATTTAAAATTTACCATGTCAGCTGCCATCAGGGGCGGAGCTACCCTTGGGCATGGGTGGGCTGTAGCCCGCCCCAAATTTCTGGGATTTTTTTGTGTATTTTTTTTTGTAATATTTTCTTAGCTGTGTTTTATACTTTTGTTTGAATTTGAAGTATACAACAAATAAATATAAATAAATTTTCAAAAATTTAATATTTTGGACAGTGCGATACTAGTACTCGTGTCGTTCAATCTATACCTAAAGTTTAATCCTCCCTAACTCTACATGCTAGCTCCGCCACTGACTGCCATATTAATATGTCATGTTAGTTGCCACATAAAAAGAGATGATTGAAGGAAGAAATAGCATTATTCAATAATATAATAACCATAACACGACAAAAGAATAAAGACCATCACTGAGTATCTGGAACTGGAGGGGCTGGTGTTGGAAACTACTGGGTGCACAAGTTGCAATAGTAATAATACAACCATTAAACAACCACCAAATAAAGACATCATATGTATGCTTACTGTTTTTTTCAGCTTGGTATCTCAAGTTGCAATAGTTTAGATAATGCAATTTATATGAATAAGAACATAGACAACAAAATCAATTAAAATTACAAAGCACAAATTCACCAACTTCTGACATGTAATACAAGCATGCCCATGGGCTGTGTTTATAATAGATTCAGATTACGCTATATTGAGTTTGTAATATCCTTGAACAACTTGTCCATTAGAATTTTAGAGGCTTAACAAGTTAAGACACAAAAGAGAGCTTTCTGTTGTTTTACTATGATATGATATAAGAAGAGGGGGGCAGCGGAGAAGGCTTAGGGTCTGCTTGGAGGGGGAAAAATAAGTATTAAGTGGGGTTAAGTAAAGAAAAGTTAAGTGAGGGGGAGTAGAGTCAATATATATAATCTTGTTTGGATTGAAGGGAGAGTTAAGTGAGGCGTGTTTAATAACTCTTGCTTGAATTTAAGGTTTTAAGTGAGATGGTGATTAATAAAAATATTAGGCCCCGTTTGGTTCGCGGAATGGAAGGGAAAGGAAATCAATTCCTTGTCATTTCCTTTCCTCTGGGAAATTCTATTTCCCATTGATTTTCCTTTCCGATGTTTGAAAATGTCAAGGAATTTGGAAAGAAAAGTGATTACTCCAATGTGGGAAAGTGATTCCTTGCTTGGATGGATGGAATCACTTTCCCCCCTAATTTTTCTTCCATTGGGAATCACTTTCCTTTCCTCCTCAATTCCTTTGGCACCCAAATATAGAAAAGTAATCACTTTCCTTTTCCAACCCGGAGATTCCGCGAACCAAACGAGGCCTTATAGTTACCAAAATATACTTATTATGTATGTCATAAAATTAAATTTGATTGTAACTTTAATTAAAACTTGTCAAAATATCTTCACAAACGAGGAAGATACGACACATGTTGAAAGCGTGAAAAAATTGAGAAAAAATTATGATATTTTATATGACAAATAATGGATATTTATGTCTTTTTAAACGAAATTTCTCAATCTCCCTCGTTGATCCTCCGATTTGGAGGTTAGAAAAATAGACAAAAGAGGGTTAAACAAACCCCCACTTAACCTTCTATAACTCTCATCCTAAATTTCCATCATCAAATCTTATTTTTTCTCACTTAACTTTCTCTCACTTCACCCTCTTAACCCTCAATCCAAGCATACCCTTATTGCTAGTTTGATCCCATATGAATGGGAGGGACTGTGTGGAAATTGTGTGAGATATTTCATTGAGACTTCCCTAGCACAATGTTAGGTCGACAATATTCAAATCTTGAAGATGAAGGTAACGGTAACTCAAAATAACTCTAATCAGAATTTGCAATGTTTCATACTACATTGTCTAGTGATGCTAATAAAGATTAACCAACTTGATAGTCGAATGAAATTGAAATCCTTATACTACTGCTTAGAGTACATTATTAATCTACAATCGGTGGACGTGGACTTGCATGGGTTGCCTACTTTTACATACAATCCTTTCAAGAACCAACATATGATAACAGAAGTGTTGGGTATATATAAATATGAGCAAATATATTGAAACATTTTAGTATTTGTTAAATGGGGATGCAATGATGTTTTCCCCCTTCTTGTGGGTGTTTAATGATCACGCAAATACATATACAGATAAACAGAACAAATTTTATTACGACAAGTGTCTCGTATGTCGTAGTTCCAAATTCATATCTAATTAATAGTACAGGTTTTTTTTTCCAGGCATGAAATTCTATAAGCATCTCTTAAAGAGTAAAAGAGGATATATTATCCTTAGTCTATCAATTTGTCTTTATAAGTCACCTTGATGTAGACACAAAATTCAATATAAAAAAGGATTAATTACGTAAACATGAATTATGATCAATCGGTTATTTCCTTGCCAAACCAATGTACAACGCATCAAATTTTTAACCACCAATATGGATATCTTCTACTATATAAAGAGGTTTCAAAACGGCTCAAAAGTGAGCCGTCTAAACCGTGTGAATATCATTAACCATTTAAATAAATATAAATAATAATAATAAATAACTAAATAACTACCTAAATACTCCAGTAATTATTTAAAAAAAGTTAACTAAGTATTTAACTATCTAATATGATATATTTATAACTAAATAGTCTAACTCAAGTAGTTAAGGTAGGAGGTGTTTTTCTTGGTTGCTTGAGTTCAAATCCTAGGTTTGATAATTTATTATAATAAATTTATATTTAATTTTTAATAATATATTTTTTTGCACATGCATTTGCACGTGCACATTACTAATTTTATATAATTACTCTTATCCATTCAAGAGCATGTTAATGGCATATTTTGTGAAAGAGATTACAAATTACTTAATGAGCTTGGATATCTCACTACCAAAATAAGTCAATTTAGCGACGTCATTTAGCGACGTCTAATTGTAACGTCGCGAAATATTGAAATTAGCGACGTACAAGAAAATACGTCGTCGTACGTCGGTAATCAACGACGATGTGCGACGTCTTTTGTTACACGTAGCAAATATGTGAAAATTAGCGACAATTAGCGACGTAGGTAAGACTATGTCGCTTAATAGCGACGATCAGCGACGTATCTCTAAGACGTTGCTAATTTTTTTACATATCGATTCAGAAATTTTATTTTTCCCCATTCTCGATCTCTCCTCCCAAATCGTCGAGGCCTCCTCTGCCCGTGGCCCACTCCTCCACCCAACGCCCCCTCCTCCGCCGCCGAGAGCCGCCGTTCGTCGAGCCCCTCCCCCAGGTAATTCCTATCCCTAACCCTAGCTCTAAACATGGACACATGCACAGGGACACGATGAGTTCGAGCCCCATCCTCCCCTAACCCCTCCTCCCCTAATACGATGAGTTCACGGACACATTCCTAACCCTAAATCTAGACGGATGCCTACGAGAATGGACATAAGCATGAGTTCTCCGCCGACAGAGCGCCTCCTCACCGGTCCCATCCGACCACACCCCAAGACCCACTACGGGGAGGGGTTTGTGCACAGGGGACTGTGCTGTGCACAGTCCCTCTGTGTGTGTGTGTGTGTGTGTGTGTGAATTTCAAGTTAGATGTTAAAGTGTGTTAGATCATTAGCTAGTATTAGAGAGAGAATTGTTGTAATTACCAAGTGCAGGTAAGGATTGGGTATCTCAAGATACTAAGTTATAAGGTAAATATAGCTACACATATGTGTGTGTGTGTGTGTGTGTGTGTGTGTGTGTGTGTGTGTGTGTGTGTAGAGTTGAGAGTAATTGATTAGTGTGTGATACTAAATGTATATGGGGATATAGATATTAGTGTGTGTATGCATTAGCTATAGGTTTGTGTAGTGTTTGAGAGTGTGTGTAATATCAAGGTATATATATATATATATATATATATATATATATATATATATATATATATATATATATATATATATATATGTGTGTAATATCAAGGTATATATATATATATATATATATATATATATATATACTATGGTAACAATTATGTGTGTCTATGTGAGTATAGTAGAGTGATGTGTGAGTGTGTAGTATAGGCTTGAGTGTGTATCCAGAGGGTGTTCAGTCGAGTGTCAGTCAATCTAGTATACTATTTATTTACCTCTATATCATACTAGGAGACTTATTTAGTACTAGTTGTGGTTGTAATTAGTTGATATTATATTCAAGTCGTCAATAATGTCTTTGACTTTGTCATGGGATCTTAGATATCGGTTGTAGGTGACATTATATATATATGGTCATTCCATATATACTATTTACCTTCATCTCGATGGCCATTCCAAAAAGGAAAAAACACGAGTCAAATTAATGTTAAGACAATTTTCAACTTGACCCTGGCGATATCGAAACGAATCTAGTGTGTTTGAATGAGATTGGCATCAGTAAGAATCGGTAGCGTATGTGTACACGTTGGATGCACAAGAACTTATGTGCGATATAGCATGGTTATTAGTAACTGTCCGCTACTAATGTGTGTCCCATAATAAGATATAATATACGAATTTGTGCCTATTGGATAATGTGTGTCCATCTTTGCAGAATTATTTCCAAATAGATATAAATTACTACTTGTGGAATCGTTCATGGATGTACAATCGTCGTCCTAATGATATGTGTGGTGTGCGGGATGAATACATAGCGGAAGTAGAGTAGTTCCTGCAGTTTGCTAAGACGTTCTCTCAGTACATGGACGGCACCAAAATTAAGTGTCCGTGTGTGAAATGTCATAACGTAAAATACTATCCAGAAGTGGAAGTGACATATCATTTGTACTCGAGGGGTTTCACGTCTAATTACTATCAGTGGACCACACAGGGAGAACTTGTGTCTTTAGCATCAGAGCCGGAGCCTTATGTTGAGCCGTATATGCATGCGGGACCTAATTTTGTTTCAGATAATCATGCATACGACGACGGGTGCATGGACATGGTTTTCGAAGCTGCGGGGCCTAGTTTCGTTCATGATGCAGCTGAGGAGGCACCGAATGTCGATGCTGCAAAGTTCATGGAGTTGCTGGAGAATGCAAGGACTATATTGTATCCTGGTTGTGAGGACCATTCACCGTTGGAGGTGGTTACAAGACTGTTGAGCATTAAGTCAGATTTTAACATGTCGCAAGAATGCTACAACCGAGTGTTGGGGTTGATTATAGAGATCTTGCCGGTGGGTAGACTTCTACTGGTCTAAGAGGATGGTGAGATCGCTTTGGATGGGATACGAGAAAATCTATTCTTGTCGCAATGAGTGCATGTTGTACTACAAAGACGACAAGGACGCAGATGTGTGCAGATTTTGTGGTGCTGATCGCTATAAGACAACTAGTACAGGAAGGTCTATCGGTGCAAGAAGACCGACCGATTCAATGCACTACTTGCCTTTAACGTCGCGGTTGCAAAGATTATTTATGGTGAAAGAGACGGCCAAAAATATGAGTTGGCACATGCGAGAACAGATTGAAGGAGTGTTGGATCACCCATCCGATGAAGAAGCGTGGAAGCACTTTGATCGAGTGTATCCTGATTTTGCTTCAGATCCGCGTAATGTCAGGTTGGGGCTATCTTCTGACGGTTTTACTCCTTTTGGTCTTTCGGGATCCCAGTATTCGTGCTGGCCTGTGATTGTCACTCCGTATAACCTACCGCCTTGGATGTGCATGAAGACTCAGTACATCTTTCTAACCGTTATAATTTCTGGTCCGAACAATCCCAAGAGAAACATTGATGTGTACTTACAGACTTTGATAGATGAGTTGAATCAGTTATGGGAAGTAGGCGCTAACACGTACGATGTTTCCAGGAAGCAAAATTTTCAGATGAAGTTAACCCTTATGTGGACCATCAACGACTTTTCGGCCTATAGAATGTTATCTGGATGGACCACTCATGGCCGTCTCTTATGTCCGTATTGCATGGACCGTACTAAGGCTTTTCGTTTGAAACACGGAGGAAAACCATGCTTCTTTGATTGTCATCGACAATTTCTGCCAAAAGATCATCCGTTCAGAAGGAACATGAATGCATTCCGTGCCGGCGTTGTAGAGAAGGGTGATCCACCGCCAAGGTGGTGCGGAGCCACGATATGTAAGGAGGTTAGAGATTTTTCAAGTGCTATCAAAGATCCTACAACTGGGTACAAGTGCGATGGATTTGGTAGAGATCATAACTGGACAAAGAGGAGCATATTCTGGGATCTGCCATATTGGAGTTCCAATCTGATCAGACATAATCTTGATGTCATGCATATTGAGAAGAATGTGTTTGATAACATAATTAATACTGTGATGGACATAAAGGAAAAAATAAAAGACAATTCCAAGGCCAGGTTGGACTTAGAAGAAATATGCAAACGTCCTGCGTTGCATTTGATAGAGGAGAATGGAAAACAGTTCCTGTCGAAGTCAATTTTCTCACTGGACAAGGAGGATAAAGTGAGACTTTGTCGGTGGATCCAGGGCCTAAAATTTTTAGACGAATATATGTCAAATCTGAGAAGATGTGTCGATCTGAAGGAAAATAAATTGACGGGTATGAAGAGCCACGATTGTCACGTATTCATGGAGAGGTTAATTTCGATTGCATTTCGAGAATTTTTACCGCAGGCAGTTTGGGATCCATTGACGGAGCTTTGCATATTCTTTAGGGATCTTTGTTCTAAGAAATTGCTAGTTGATCGTCTAGAAAAGCAAGAGAAGAATATTGCGGTAACACTGTACAAGCTAGAGAGGGTGTTTCCTCCTAGATTCTTCGACTCTATGGAGCATTTGCCGATTCATCTTTCCTATGAGGCACATGTTGGTGGACCCGTCGAATATCGATGGATGTACCCATTCGAGCGACATTTGAATCACCTAAAAAGAAAGGTAAAAAATAAGGTACAGGTCGAGGGTTCTATTTGTGAAGCCTATGTTCTCGAGGACATTACAAACTTTTATTCGATGTAGCCTCATGTTGCAACTAATAGAACGAGAGCTTCCAGAAACGACGACGGAGATCATGAATGTAATGATACAATACTGAAGGTATTCAATGCTCCAGGAAAGCCATCAGGTAAAATTAAGAAGAGATATCTGAATGATGATGAGCTAAGGGCTGCTCACGTGTATGTATTACTCAACTGCGACGAGGATAAAATAGAGAAGCTGGAGGGGTAAATAATTAATACATCTACCTTATTTTAATAGTGTTGATTATTATACTATTACATTAATTGAACGATGTTGTTTTCAGCATATTTAATGATGATGTAAGGTCAGGTAGGCCACACATAACAGAAGAAGAACTAGAACAAGAAATAAGGCGTTATTTTCTATCATGGTTGAGTGTATATGTAAGACTTGAGAAATCTGTAATTACCTTTCTGTATATGCACTTAAGAATGAGCTTAATTTCTTTTTTTATGGTATTTAGGTCGATCGTCCATACGCAAGACTTGAGAATGAGTCTATTAGAATGCTAGCCAAGGGACCAATTTATGCTGCAAAAATATGGCCAAGCTACTGTGTGAATGGATTTAGGTTCAAGTCAACAACTTGTCCGATCAGAGACAACTTTGTGGATCTCGATTCCACCAAAAATAATTGTTTGTGTATCAGATCTTCGAACTACAAAGATGTTGATACGGACAACGATTTCTATGGCGTCCTACAGGAGATTGTGGAGCTAACATATAGTTATGGAATAGAGCCTGCTAAGATTGTGTTATTCAGGTGTGATTGGTTCGATCCGATTGAAGGTCAAGGTTGGAAAGTAGACAAGCACGGTCTTGTGGATATAAACTATCGGCGTCGATATCAAGCCTATGAACCATTTGTCCTATCAAGTCAGGCTCAGCTCGTGTACTTCACAAGTTATCCTAAACGAGAAACAACAAGATCGGACTGGTGGGCAGTATGCAAGACCAAAGCTAGAAATACCTTTGAGGTTGACGATATAGCTTATCCAGAGGATGAACTACCTCTTGTAACAAATATTATAGAAGTGGACATGACGGAAGTTCCTCATTACACATCTAATTGTGTAGAAGAAGTAGAATTATCTGAAGAGGAAGATGCAGATGAAAGTGAAGATGTAGAGGAGGAAGAAGAAGAAGAAGAAGAAGAAGAAGAAGATAAGCTAAACGAACAAGATGAATTTTCAGAAGAGGAATAAATCTGTACGTTTGTTTTATCATCATATTTGACACTTTTGTGACTATGATATTTTTTAAAAATTTGTGATGTCTATCATATAAATATGTATATTTGTTTTATTGGCATATATTATTATCAGGTATGACTAGACCAGGAGTACGACGCGGAGGATATTATGTTAGGCAGTCCTGTGTGCGTCAAGTTGGGGAGGCAGATTCTGTACCTTTATCCTCATCTTCGAGTACACCAGTGTACCGTTCTGTTCCCGGTCCATTACCGGGACAGGACAGTTCCAGCAGGTTGGCGACTCCTCCCTCGTCGTCCAGCATTCCTCCCGCGTCCAGCATTCCTCCTGCCGACGACTCCATGGGGAGAGCCGACGCCGAGCATATGGAAGACGACGATCAGACTGATCCTGGTCAGACAGGAGGTGAGAGCGACCCTCCATGTGCTCCCCCGGACGAGATGCGTATGGAGATTTGGACGGACAGGCCTACGAAGTAAGTTAGTTAGTTAATATATATTTCTCAAATGATTATATGTACATATATATTCATAAAATTTATTATTGTATAGATATCGGCCTCCTGTAGTACAGAGACAGCTGGGGTTATTTCTGAGGTAGAACTATGGTGGGCCTTGGATTAACTACTCAGATGCTCCCACAGATAGGAAGGCCTTTTGGTTGGCCCACTTCAAGGTAAAAAAATTGTTTATTTTTAAATTTTAATAATCATTTGTGTATATTATACAACTCTTTCTATTTTACTTCTTGTAGAGGACCTATTTTTATCCACCACACCGGGAGGCGAAGATCGAGGCCTAATTTTCTGCCGTCGCAGGCAAGCTCATCCGTGATGTGATCCACGACCAGAAGTCTCGTGATCGCTCCGGAAAGTCGATCCATGGTTGGATCACGCCAGAGCAGTGGACTGCGATGAAGGCTAGATTCGGCGAGGCCAGGTACCAGGAGCGGTCTGACAAGGCCAAGGTGGCACAGTCGAGCGCCAGTAAGTGGTGTGGTGGCTCCATTCCTATGACGGAGCATTTTTGTCGTCTGGTACGTTTACTTTACCGGACATCATTTTATATATAGTTGGATAGAATGCTTAATACTAATAATAGATAATATATTTTAATAGGTAAAAAAGGGTGAGGACCCCCAACATGGTGACCGTCTTCTTGGTCACCCATCGGAGGGCTGGGGAGTTTATTGACGAGAGGGCGACGCAGGCATATGTATATTCTATTCTTTATATTAATTTACTATAATTTAGAAAACAAAAAATAGATATCAATATAGACTTTAGCAAACACTTAGACGTTAGCAAACAATGTTCTAGACCGAGTTTCTTCGGCTACAAGAGGAGGCGGCTGGTGCTGCTAGTGCGCCCGCAGAGGGAGCGGCTGGTACTTCCTCCCAGTCGTCTACAGCTCCATCGTCGGACGACCTCTGGATGACCGCTGTTGGTGGTCTTCAGAAGGGTACGTACTACGGTACGGGATCTTACGGTACCTATTTGGCTTCAAAGTCATCCCGGGCCCCCTCTGTCAGTGCGCAATCTCCAGCTTCGCAGACGTCATCACGAGCTCAGGATATTGGTCGTCAGATCGACGAGCTGCGTCGCGAGTTGCAGCAGCAGATTTCTAATCACCATACCGCAGAGCGACGATCCGACGATCCGATGATCACCGGACGATTTGATACGGTCGAGCGCAGTATACAGGAGCCGATGAGTCTACAGCAGGCTACAGTTGCCAGCTTGCACATGCTCAAAGAGTCTACAGAGCGCATAGAGTGTAGACAGGTCGAGCTGGAGGGATCGCAGAGGACCATGTCTGCCTCACTCACTCAATTACATACTTCGATTGAGGAAATTTCTCAGAGGATGGTACATACCCTTGCTGCGCATGCTGAGCGACTGCGAGAGCTGGAGCAGATAAGTCCTCCCAGTCCATCGACGGTGCCGACTCCAGACGTTGCACTACCTCCTACTGCCCCTGTGGTACAGCTCACGCAGGAGCAGTATGAGTTCATGCTATCTCAGATGCGCAGCAGGGGTCCTCAGTGATTTCATTAGTTTTTTATGAGTTATATGTATTGGCCCTATGGGCAAATTGTTTATTGGTAACTTGTTTATACACTTGGTGGGAGACTTTTGTTTATACACTATTGGACATGTATGTTGGTGGGAGACTTTTTATCATCTCCCATTTTTATTTGACTCTATTGGATGTTTGTGATTATGCAGTGTTTGACACTATTTGACTCTATCTCAGATACGCAGTTTATAACTAGTGAATTAGGTGCAGTGATTATTGATGTTCAGAAATTTGTAATGCAATATAGTTTCCAGATTAGTGTTTACAGTGTATGTGATGTGTAGTGTGCAGGATTTGAAAACTGTATTTTTTAATTTTCCAGCATATTAGCGACAGTTTGCGACATTTTGTGACGTTTTGGGACGCAGAAATACGTCGCAAAGATGTATCGATACGTCGCTAAGTTTAATCGAAGACGTCGCTAACTGTATCGGCACGTCGCTAAACGTGCTGATGTGGCAAACCTTGCTTTGTCACTACATGCGACGAATAAACGTCGCTAAATACGTCGCTAAGTTAGCGACGTACTGTAAATGTCGTCGAACGTCGCTAAGTTTGCGACGTTTAAGCGTCGTAGACAATTCGTCGCAACAGCGACGATAGGCGACAAAATTTTGTTCTGCGACTAGCTTTTCAGCGACCTGCTTTTTTTGTCGCTAATTACGTCGCTAAATATATTTAGCGACGTATTTTTACTTATTAGCGACGTTTTTGGATGTCGCTAATTCAGCCTATTCTGGTAGTATCTATTAGGTCATGTCGTGTCCTGACACATATCTGATTTGAAACAAATCAACAATATTGATTTTTATTAATAGATAATAATATGAAAAATAATACAACCATGAATATATATATATATATATATATATATATATATATATATATATATTTTCCATGAATATATATATATATATATATATATATATATTTATATATATATATATATATATATATTTATATATATTTATATATATATATATATATATATATATATATATATATATATATATATATATTTATATATATTTATATATAAATATATATAAATATATATATATGAATATATATATTTATATATATATATATATATATATATATATATATATATATATATATATATATATATATATATATATATATATATATATATAGAGAGAGAGAGAGAGAGAGAGAGATGGAAAACGTATACATATTAGTATATGAGAAGGAATATGGAATCTAATCCTAAATCTAATTAATATTTTGTGAATGAGATTACAAATTACTTAATGAGCTTGGACTTCTCTATATCTATTATGTCGTGTCTTGGCAAATATCTGATTTGAAACAAATCAACAATATTGATTTTTATTAATAGATAATAATATGAAAAACAATACAACTATGAATATATATCTAGATGAAAAACATATACATATCCATATATGAGAAGGAATATGTATTCGTATAGGAGAAGGAATCTAATCATAAATCTTAACACCCCCTTCAAACTCTCAAACAACATGATTTTGTCCAATAAAAACTGAAACTGCGATGTGGGGTGTGACTTTGTAAAGAAATCTGTCAGCTGATCAAATGAAGTCACATGGGGGTAGAGAAATAGTGTCTGCCAAAATGCTCACGAATGAAATGACAATAAATCTCAATGTAGTTTGTCCATTCATGAAAAATTGAATTGTTTGCTATCTGTATAGCACTCCTGTTATCACAATGAAGCGACATAGGTTCTATAGAAGTAATGCTCATATCAGAGAGCAATCTACATACATGGATAATCTTCCAGGTGGTGGCAGTCATAGCTCTATACTCTACCTCAGTAGAAGAACATGCAACAACGTCTTGTTTCTTGCTTCGTCATGAAATCAACGAATCACCAAGAAACAAACCGAATCATGTATTAGATCATGCGATGGTCGGTTTACCTGTCAAATCTGCATCAAAAAATGCTTGAAAATATAGAGTAGATGTGGAAGACATGAATAATGAGAGCGTAATAGAGCCCTAAAGATATCAGAGAATTCGATGTAAGGCACCATAGTGAGATGATTGAGGAGCATAAACAAACAGGCTAATAATACTAATTACATGATAAATATCTGGCCTGGTCAAACATAGATACACAAGTTGTCCACTAGTCGTCTGTAGGATCTATGAGAGGTCACAATCTGTGGGATGATCAAGCTTCACATGAAGCTCCAAACGAGTATCAACTGTCCGACTATCCGATAAGCCAGGACACGAAATAATCTTCGAAGTATATTTTTGCTGAAAAACAAGTATCCCTCTTACCTTGTGCAATCTTTAGTCCAAGAAAGTAGCTAAGTCAACCAAGGTCCTTCATCTGAAACTGATGAAGAAGGTATCTCTGAGTAGCTGCAATCCCTGTTGAATCATCACCAGTAAAAATTATGTCATCCACCACTACCAGAATAAGTCATATTAGCGACGTAATTAGCGACGTTTAAGAAAGACGTCGCTATATTTTAGCAATTTAGCGACGTAAATATATAACGTCGCAATACGTCACTATAAGCGACATTCAGCGACGTATTGCGACTACGTTTTGTATTATAACAAACGTACGTCGCGGATGCGTCGGTAAACGTCAATAATATCACTGATATTAGCGACGTTTACCGACGTCTCCGAATGACGTCACTAAAATATTTCATATAGGGTTCTGCTAGCCCGATTGATTTTATTTTTTTATCCAAAATTTCATTCTCCCGCTCGAGTCCCAAATCTTTCTCCCTTTTTCCCTCTCGTCTCCGGCGACCCCCTCCCACCGGCGACCCTCTCGCCCGCTGGTGTCCTCGTCGCCGCTCCTCCACAGCCGACCCCCCTCATTGTCGCTCCCCTCTTCGGCCACCAGCCTCTGCTCCCCTCGTCTCCGGCCACGCCCTCCTCTTCGGCCATACCCCTCCTCCTCACCAGGTAACCCCTAACCCTAATTGGACACACACACGTGCACATGTACTGACACGACACAGACACACACAAATTCGGACACGACACGACACAGTACAAGTGTCTTATTGCTTGTTGACTATTTATGAGAAATCTGTTTATATTGTCATTTTTGTGGGAATGTAACTGAAATATGGACCGAGTAGGAACATCGTATGGAAATTAATATAATGAAACCATTCATTAGTGCCATTTGATACATCGCCTAAGCGTCTTTATGATAGGAGTTTGATCGGTGTGCTATGAAATTTCCATACATAGGAACGCAATTTTTGAGACTTGAGTTGACAAAAGTAACAAATCAAAGCTGTTAGATTAATGGGTCAATTTACAAAGTT
This sequence comes from Iris pallida, assembly GCA_029216955.1. Classification (NCBI taxonomy): domain Eukaryota; kingdom Viridiplantae; phylum Streptophyta; class Magnoliopsida; order Asparagales; family Iridaceae; genus Iris; species Iris pallida. The sequence continues at coordinate 196,154 of JANAVB010033217.1, forward strand.
GGTGTCTTCTTTTGATATCATCAAGTTTGTTCTATTGAGCTGAGGGTGTTTGTTCTATTGAGCTGTGAGAGTGTTTGTTCTATTGAGGCTAGTACCAACTGGAAAGTGAGGTTAAAAGAACCTGGGAACTATGGTGTGGTTGTATACATCATGTATATGTATGTGTGTGCTAGTGGGAGAAAGGGGAAGGGTTAACTAGTACCAGGTATTTGGAGAGGAGGGAGAGTTTAGACTAGTATATAGCAGTACACTAGGGACAGGGTTAGGCTTGAGATGGGAGAGGGTGAACCATTGTGTATATTTAAGTAGGTGTCAAAGGGTTTGTGGATGTGTCTAAGAGCAAGGAGTAACAGTTAGAGTATAGAGCAGTTGAGAGAAGGATATATAGAGGGTGAACCATGATGTACATACTTGTCTACCTACTATCTTTTTAGTATCTATTTCAATGTTTAGGATATGTCATGATTAATACGCATATTACTTTTACAAGTCTTTCAACGATATGCATGTATCTATCTTACAGAATTATCCTGAAATGGATATGGAGCTGAATTACTATCTGTGGAATCGTTCTTGGGTGTACAACCATCATCCGGATGATATGTGCGTGTGCGGGATGAATTCATAGAGGGTGTATAGCAATTTTTGCAGTTTGCCAAGGCGTTCCCTCAGTACATGGATGGTACCAAAATTAAGTGTCCGTGTGTGAGATGTCGCAACTTAAAATATCATCCAGAAGTGGAAGTCACATATCATTTATACTAAAAGGATTTCATGCCGAATTACTATCAGTGGAGCGCGCACAGAGAACTTGTGTCTTTAGCATCGGAGTATGAGCCTTATGTGGATGTCCACAACTATGCTGCTTATGACGATGGGTTGGTGAACATGGTTTTTGATGCGGCCGGGTCTAGTTTCGATTCGGACAATCATGAAGCACCTGAAGAGGCACCGAACGCCGATGCTGTAAAGTTCATAGAGTTGCTGGAGAATGCAAGGACTTCATTATATCCTGGTTGTGAGGATCATTCACCGTTGGAGGTGGTTACAAGATTGTTGAGCATCAAGTCCGATTTTAATATGTCACAAGATTGCTACAATCGACTTATGGAGTTGATTATAGAAATATTGCTTGAGGGTGCTAAGTTGCCTAAAGACCTTTACCGGTCTAAGAGGATGGTGAGATCGCTCTGGATGGGATACGAGAAAATCGATGCATGTCGCAACGGGTTCATGTTGTACTACAAAGAGAACAAGGATGAAAATGCCTGCAGATTTTGTGGTGCTGATCGCTACAAGGGCAGTGGTAGAGGAAAGTCTGTCGGTGAAAGGAAGCCTACCGATTCGATGCACTACTTGCCGTTGATGTCGCGGTTGCAGCGGTTGTTTATGGTGAAGAAAACTGCAAAAAACATGAGTTGGCATAAGCGAGAACAGATCGAAGGAGTGTTGGATCATCCATCTGATGGAGAAGCATGGAAGCACTTTGATCGAGAGTATCCAGATTTTGCTTCTGATCCGCGTAATGTCAGATTGGGTCTCTACTCCGACGGTTTTACCCCATTCGGACTTTCGGGATCCCAGTATTCGTCTTGGCCTGTGATCGTCACTCTGTACAATCTACCGCCTTGGATATGCATGAAGACTTCGTATATGTTCCTCACCGTTATTATCCCAGGTCCGAACAATCCAAAAAGGAACATCGATGTGTATTTACAGCCATTGATTGATGAGTTGAATCAGCTGGGATGTAAGTTCCAACACGTACGATGTATCTAGAAAACAAAATTTTCAGATACGGACAGCACTTATGTGGACCATCAACGACTTTTCGGCCTATGGTATGTTATCTGGATGGAGCATGCATGGTCGTCTTTCATGTCCGTATTGCATGGACCGCACTAAGGCTTTCCGTTTGAAACACGGAGGCAAACTGTGCTTCTTCGATTGTCATCGATAATTCCTGCCGAAGGATCATCCGTACCGGAGGAACAGGAATACTTTTCGTGCTGGCATTGTGGAGAAGGCTAATCCCCTGCCAAAGTGGCCCGGATACACGATATAGGAAGAGGTAGAAGATTTACCAAGGACTATTGAAGAGCCTGCTACGGGCTACAAGTGTGACGGATTTGGTCGCACTCATAACTGGACGAAAAGGAGTATATTCTGGGATCTGCCATATTGGAGCACCAATCTGATTAAACATAACCTTGATGTCATGCATATCGAGAAGAGTGTGTTTGACAACATAATTAATACTGTAATGGACGTAAAGGGAAAGACGAAAGACAATCCAAAGGCTAGATTGGACTTGGAAGAAATATGTAGACGTCCTGCATTGCATTTGATAGAGGACGAGAATGGGAAGTTGAAGCAGCCTAAGGCAATTTTCTCACTGGAGAAGGAGGATAAAGTCAGACTTTGTAGGTAGATTCAAGGTCTAAAATTTCCAGATGGGTATGTTTCGAACTTGAGAAGATGCGTCGACCTCAAGGAGAACAAACTGACAGGTATGAAGAGCCATGATTGTCACATATTCATGGAGAGGTTAATTCCGATTGCATTTCGGGAATTCTTACCCCATGTTGTTTGGTTGACCGAGCTTAGAATATTCTTCAGAGATCTTTGTTCTACTAAGTTGCTCCTCGATCGTCTAGAAAAACAGGAGAATAATATTGCGGTAACACTGTGCAAGCTCGAGAAGGTATTTCCTCCTGGATTCTTCGACTCCATAGAGCATTTGCCAATTCATCTTTCCTGCGAGGCACGTGTTGGTTGGCCTGTCGGTTATCGGTGGAGGTACCCGTTTGAGCGACATTTGAACCACCTAAAGAGAAAGGTAAAAAACAAGGCTCGAGTCGAGGGTTCTATTTGTGAAGCCTATATTCTCGAGGAGATTACAAACTTCTGCTTAACGTATTTCAAACCTCATGTTGCTATGAATAGAACGAGGGCTCCGAGAAACGACGATGGATCATATTAAGAATCTAATGATAGAATACTGAAAGTATTTAATGTGTCTGAAAAGCCTTCGGGGAAAATGAAGAAGAGATATTTGAATGACGAAGAGCTAAGGGCTGCTCAGTTGTATATATTACTCAATTGCGATGAGGATAAAGTGGAGAAGCTAGAGGGGTAAGTAATTAATGATGAGTTTATGTCATCTCAATGTAATAGTATAAGCTAATATTATTGTATTAATCGGCGGTTGCTTCGTTGTTTTTCAGCACATATAATGATGAGTTGAGGTCGGTTAGACCCTACCTAACAGACGAAGCATTAGAACAAGAAATAAGACGTCATTTTTCTTCTTGGTTGAGCGAATATGTAAGCAATTCAGTAATTACTGCCCTCTTCTAATACAACTGTGCAATAAAAAACTTATTATCTCTTCTTTGGTATTCAGGTCGATCGTCTAATTTCACCAGAGATTGAATTAATTAGAATTCTTGCCAAGGGACCAATGACTTTTGTTAAAATATGGCCAAGTTACTGTGTCAATAGCTTTAGGTTCAAGTCGACAAATGCTCCGATCACAGACAGCTTCCTGGATCTTGATTCTACGAAAAACAGTTGTTTGTGTATCAAATCTTCGAATTACAAAGACGTCGATCCAGGAAATAATTTCTTTGGCATCTTGTGAGAGATTGCGGAGTTGACATATAATTATGGCAGAGAACCAGCAAAGATCGTGTTGTTCAAGTGTGAATGGTTCGATCCGATTGAAAATCAAGGTTGGAAAATTGACAAGCTTGGTCTTGTGGATATAAACTACAAGCGTAGATATCAAGGCTACGAACCATTTGTCCTATCAACTCAGGCTTAGCTCGTGTACTTCACAGCTTATCCGAGACGGGGAGCAACGAAGTCTGACTGGTGGAAAGTATGCAAGACTAAAGCTAGAGATACTTTTAATGTTGACGAAAAAGCTTATCAGGAGGACGAGCTACCTCTTGTAACCAATATTGTTGATGTGGACTCCACGGAAGTTACGCATTACACGACTAATGTAGAAGATGTAGAATTATCCGAAGAGGAAGGCGAAGCCGACGAAGGCGAAGATGAAACTGAAGATGAGGAGGAGGAGGAGGAAGAGGAAGATGAGGTCGAGGAAGACGAACAAGATGAATATTCTGAAGATGATTGAGAGAAATGTACTTTCATTTTTTAGATGTTTCTTTTAGAATGTACTATCTGGACTTAGATGTTTCTTGTAGAATATACTATCTGAACTTAGATGTTTCTTGTAGAATATACTATTTGGACTTAGATGTTTTTTGTAAAATGTATCATCATATGTTGTCTTGGTTATTATCTTGTCGTTGTTGTACTTTCATATTTCTAATGTACTATTATTTGTTGTATCTCATTATATGTTGTTATCAGGTATGACAGGTCATCGCGGATCGTTTCGCATGTCCCGACATGGGGCACGGGGTACTGGTACTGGCAGAGGATAGGGTACTCCTTCGGTACCTCCTACTGGTACCGGCTCTGGATCCTCGTCGCTCAGTACTCCTGTGTATCGGACAGTACCTCCGCCTGCCCCGATGCCATATGGCATATCTCCTGGGACGAGTAGTTCCAGGCCTGAGATTGCTCCGTCATCTAGCGTTCCTCCTGCCGATACGACGATGGAGACAGATGAGCAGATGGAGGAGACTGAACCGACGACCGACCAATATTAGGCAGATGATGCATGTGCACCTCCGGAGGAGATGAGGACGGAGATCTGGGCTGACGGTACAAAGTAAGTGTTTTGATTTATCATTTTTTTCCTGTGTTTATCGTAAATGAACTTTTTTTATGAATATAATATGTCTGTATAGATATCGTCCCCCGTCGGTACAGAGACGCCTAGGCCACTTCTTGAGGACTAATTATGGTGGTCCTTGGATAAACTACTCTGATGCTCTGGACGAGAGGAAGGCCTACTGGTTTACGCGCTTCAAGGTTAAAATATATTTACTTTTAACATGAATCATATAATTTTTGCATATTATATATAACTGATAAATATTTGGTTTACACTCTTCTAGGATATGTTTTTCTATCCACCGCACCGGACCGAGATGATCGAGGGGATATTTCATGCCGTCGCTGCTAAGCTGATCCGCGATGCTATTAATGATCAGAAGACTCGTGATCGTGCCAGAAAGCCGATCCAAGGTTGATCATCCCTGAGCAGTAGACTGCGATGAAGGCTCTATTCGATGAGCCAATGTACAAGAAAAAGTCTGAGAAGGCCAAAGCGGCTAGGAAGCAGGGGTCAAAGTGGTGCGGTGGGTCATTTCCGATGACGGAATATTTCCATCGTTTGGTATGTTTTCTTATTTCAGAAATATTATTTTAATGCAAGTCCGATAAATTAGTAAAAGGTGATATATTTAATTACAGGTAAGGAGGGGTTATGACGCCAATATGGTGACTGTCTTCCTGGCCACACATCGGAAGGATGGGAAGCTTATTGACGAGAGGGCGGAGCAGGCCATGTAAGTATTAAAATTCTATTTATTAATTTTAATACTTCGTGTTAGTTTTGATATAACTTAGTAAATATGTATGCAAATAGATATTCATGCAGTTAGTAATAATAAGTACATTAGACATTAGAAGTTATAGTGTATCCATGCTTTCTAGGTCGAGTTTCAACGGCTTAAGGAGCGGGAGGCTGCTAGTACACATGCTGCAGGAGAGGCCGGTACTTCCTCGCAGCTCGCTCCAGCTCCGTCGGGGGACGAGTTGTGGATGACCACCGCTGGTGGTCTCCACAGGGGTACGTATTACAGTACGGGATCCTATGGCACCCTAGTTGCGACACAGTCCTCTAGGGCCTCCCATGTTAGTGTGCATGGCCCACAGCCCTCCCAAGAGTTTGCCCGAGTCCAGCAGATGGTGGACTCTGTCCGTGACGAGCTGCTACGACGGATCCAGGAGCAGGACCAGACGGACGATGCTCTGCTCATAGTACGATTGGATACGCTCGACCGCAGCATTATAGAGCTTAGGGATGTGACTGAGAGGATAGAGCGGGGCATCACTGATCTTAGAGCATCGACAGAGCACAGCGTGACGGATCTGCAGGCATCACAGCTGTCCATGGGCGAGAGGCTCACGTTGATGCAGGATTCGATGGTTGATAGCAGTACGAGGCTGTTATCTACCATGCATTCCTACCACGAGCGACTAGCAGCGTTGGAGCGTTATTGTCCTCCGGGTGCGCCTTCATCGTCGTCGACTCCGCCGGTGTCACTACCTCCGACTCCACCGACGTCACTACCTTCTTCATCGATGACGATTTCATGGGAGGAGTACGAGATGTTCATATCCTTGAGGCACGGTCGTGCCCCTCCTCCAGATCTGCAGTAGTCCGAGTTAGGACTGTTTTACGAAATTTTAGTATTTTTCTAGTGTTTGTTTATGTTGTTTCAGTATTGGTTATGGATTATTTATTTGTGTAGACTTTCATTATTGGTTGTGGATTCATGTGGATATTGGTTGTCACAACCCATACCCACTGTGAGGGTACGAGAACGTAACAGCGCCTAGCCTACGCCGCAGTGTCGGCGGTAGAACACTGTTCTAGGTCATGAACTATAACAAACATAATATGAATACTCTCCATAAGGAAGCCAACACAGAGGTACAACTTAATCATAATCTAAGGTAGAATGTAGCACGATGAAATAGATAAGAAATCCTCAACCGAGGTACAACAGAAAAGAAATAACATCAGTTATCCACTACCAGTCTCAACATCTCTAGAATATACAACTCTGAAAATAAGGACAACAACTAATCATAAAAAAGAAACAATCTAGACTATCTAAACTATGCAATGGTATCATCCTCAGCAGCTGCCTGAACCTCCCCAGGGGTCCAGGTCGCGAGTGTCATCTAGGCAAGCTCCAAAGTAAGGGGTGCAGGGTTTCTCATCATCCTCTGTAAAATTTTCAACAGGTCCAGTCAGGACGGGAGCGAGCACAATACATCTCAATAGTTCATAGCAGGTTAGAAAATATAATCATGCAGTAAAGTAAGATATAGATACTGAAAAAATACAGTATGTAAACAGAGAGAGAACTGTAATAGAAATATCTACTATAAGTAAAGAGCTACCAGTGACTAGTGATTTAGAGTACAAAGTCGACATATGAACGGCTTGATTTGTACATGGCTATACTTAAGAGGCGTACATGGCTATTCTACTTTGGAATTGTTCACATGGCTATTTATACTCCCCCGTACCCCCAATTAATACACAAGGATCCAACCAGGTTATGTTATGATTCTATGTAACAGCCCCCGAAGGGTGGTAAGCCCCCGAAGGGTGGTAAGCCCCCAAAGGGTGATAAGCCCCCAAAGGGTGGTAAGCCCCCAAAGGGTGGTACATAGTAGTCCCATAAATGGGGATTCTGGGAACCCAATAAATGGGATAAGGATTCAAAGAAGACTCTGTGATCATATGAGTATATGTCACAAGTGATCAAAGAACCAAAGAAGCATAGTGATACGCCATGTAAGTGAAACGCACAAAACATAGAGTACCCCGATGCTCCCTGAAGGGATAACATCTCAAGAAGGGATCCATATTGTACTAATCCGTGTGACCAACGTGACAGTATCAAGTAAAGTAATTTAATGCAGGAAATAATTCTAAGCAGGATATGAAATGATCAGAGAATGTACTCGCCTGGTATCTGAATGTTTGAAGTAAATGTACTGTCCGAGATGTGGTACCTGACTCCTAGTTAGAGCAACACAAGTCAAGATGTATACAGGGGATGATAAATGTAATCTACGATACGTCTGTATGCTGTCTAGGTCAAACTAGACTAAAGTCAACACTTGGTCAACTCTGGTCAACTACACTAGTCAAACTAGGTCAACTAGGTCAAGACTGGCTCAAACAAGTCTAATAAGTCTCACTAGGCCTAACCAAGCCTATACTAGCCAATCAAACATGATTTCCAAGTCACAGAGCAAACACACACCATTCAAGTAACACAGGTTCACATAACCCAACTCATGTGCATATTCTACATACACAAGGCTACACAAGGATACCATAGGCTACACTACACAAGCCATGAGCCAAATTCATATATTAGACAACACATATACCAAGTACCATATATACATACCAATTCCTATATGTCTATATACATACTATTTATATATGCAAAAGCAATATTTATATTATATCACATATATCACATTGGTATATATATATTATATATACATATGTACACATATAAAAGATAGAAGAAAAATCATGCTTGTGTGTGTGTGTGTGCTGACATAGTGGCTTGTGTGTGGGGAAGTACTAACATGTGTGTGTTCAAGGGCATATGCTTGTGTGGGTGTGTGAGTGATCTCATGTGTGTCAAGTGCAAAGTAGAGGGAAGTGAGTGTCAATTTATACATGTGACAGTGCATGGTGTAAAGGACTGATATTGGCAGGTTTTGGGGAGCAAGGGGACAACATACAAGACAGGGTTAATGGTCTATACATGAAGGTAACCATGCATTCAAAATATTTGAACATCTAAATGAGGGTAGAGTATGGACAGAGTTTTATGGATCTGATATCCAAAGGGTCAAACATGACAGGACCAAGCATCCAAATATGCAGGGCAAAATCAAAACAAGGTAGATGGGTGTTGATGTAATGTGCTTAGTTCTGTGTGTGTGTACTACACATGAGAGTGTGTGTTCAGTATCTTAGGAATCAAGTGACAGATGTGTCCAGGTGACAGAAAATGAGTGTTAGCAGGTCATGTGAACTTGTGTATGTGTGTGTGTAGTGTCCCAGGGTTCAGTGTGAACCACTGCTACAAATTGCCATTAACTGGCATCTCAGTTATTCAATATCAGTCAAGGAAACAAATCTGTGAACTCATCAGTTCACAGCCTTACTCTTGAATCCGAAATCCCAAATCAAACACAAGCCTCTCTCCATTCACCCAAACATGAAATAAATATCAACTTACATTTATACATATACTCAGGTTTTCAAAAGTTCTCAGGTTGACAGTTCACAAAATCAATCCACCCATTTCAAAACCCAAATCCTATGTTAACAACCAAACCTAGCATGCAACTATACTCAGACATATTGGGGATGAATAAATGCAGTGTAGTGTAGAGGAACATGTGTGTCAAGTTGAACAAGGTGCTCAAAATCAGTGATGTGAATTTCAGAAATTCCAGAATCAAAATCTCAGTTTTCACGTGATCAAGTTCAGTCCCAATTTCCATTCTCAGATTAATGTGTCAGTGAACTAACAATGAATTAAACATGGTAATGACATTCAAAATTGGTTTGAAAATTGGAATCGATTGATGGTTTAAAACAGGAAATAAAATCAAATAAAAATTGAAATATGAGTATATTCATCTACATTTATTCTAAGCTATTAGATTATAGTATTAAATGTAGACTGCATAGTGTAGATTTGTTAACTTCGTAATCAATTAAAAAACTAAACCATGTTTCAGTCAATAGGAAAATAGGTTAACAGTGTAAGGATTTCAGGAAGTATCAGTGGGAATGGAAAGTGAAATCGAACATCAAAATCATAATTAAGCATTACTGTAAACTATTACACAAGTGTAATCAAATTATTCATTGAAACTAATCAGGGAATTAGTTAGAACAGGATTTAAATTCAGAAACTCAAAGCTGGAACTCAGTGTATCAGTGAAAACGTTTTTCGAACCAATAATCACATAAAAACCAATCAAAGTCCAAAATAGGTGTACACGGATGTGAGTCACATGTGAACATGTGTCGGGGAGTCAATTCGTGTCCAGGAAACTGGACACGAAGTGTCCAAACAGAACACAATACAGACACATGAACCGTGCACTAGACAGTGTCGTGCACGCGTGCACGTGTCTGTAGAATACGACACACGACACGACACAACACGTGGGTGTGCACACGTGTACGCCTAGACTAGGGGGACGTGTACATGTGTCTATATCGTGTCTACATGAGTCGTGTCAGGAGAAAAAGGGTCGTATCAGACGCAAATTTTCGTGTGTGTGCACAGTGCACGAATCAGTGCGGGCTCGATTGCTCCCAAACCATTCAACGAGGTCCTACGAAACTTTGTAGGCCTCGTGTCAGTCATGTAGGGAGTCCCCATGTCAGATTTCGTGGCATGAAGTGTCGTGTCCAGAGCAGACCAGGACACGGGCAGCAGGGCACTGTGCGCAGCCTGCTGCGCGCGTGTACGTGTCCAATCCCGACACAAAAAGACACGAAAGTAATCTCAGTCTTCACAAACATTGTTACACATACCTAGATCTAGAGATCCATGAAATTAGAATTCAAAAATACAAAAATAAAATCCTTTGTGACATTTAATCAAACACCTATACACACATCATGACACGTGTCCGATACGGACACCAAACGGACACCAAATGACACAAATCCAATACCTACTACTAGGGGACACCTAGGGCTTCCTATCCATGCAAAGAAAACTAAATTTGGTGGAGGGAATAGGGATTTACCTATATGTTGAAATTCCAATAAAAAGCTCCAAAAATAGGGGTTCTCCTTGTTAGCCAAACTCTCCAAATTGCCCCAAGGCTGGGATTATCCTCCATGAATAGCAAGAGGGAGACAATTAGAATCTAATGCAAGTGGTTTGAGCCAAAAAGGAGTTAAAATAGAAAAGTTATGGATTGGGGAAGATGGCTTTACCTCTTTCTCCAAGCTTGAGAAGAAAAACAATAAAAGAGGCAAGAACAAATGGAAGAGGCATTAAATAGGGTGTGGAACCCTAGGTTGGCTGCCATGGGTGGGCTTGTTGGAGTTTGGGCTTAAGTCATGGGCCTATGGTTCAATTCACAAGTCATTAAATCACAAGTCATTGCATTAAACCATAAGTCATGACTTAATTTCACTAAACCAAATTCCCTCACTCTAAAACCAATCTCTAATGACTAAAATGGGTTAACTCTAGTTAGGCTAGGGTTACCATAGCTAGGGTTAGGTTCTAGGCTAGTCTACAAGTCTCAAACTAGTCAAGACTAACATAACACATAGCAATATTTATTTAATATTAAAATCACACAATTTTTTCATAAATCATAATAAATTCAAATAAATCCTAAAATGACCAAAATACCCTCTTGGCTAAAATGTACTAATTAAATATCATAATCACATGGCTAGGCTCTAGGACAGACAGTCTCTACGGTTACACTAGCCAAACACCAAAATCATAAGTCATGATTTAAATAGTTTTAAAATGATTAAAAATCACTAAAAATTATATTAAAATTTTAAATACCATAATTAAATAAATTAAAATAAAAAATTTCAAAATTATCCTCATTTTAGAAACTGGGTGTTACATTGGTTGTATACTTTGGATATTCGTTTACTGACTTTGGATATTTTACTCTTGTAGACTTTTACTCTTGTTTGTGTTGATACATATGTATATTGTGATGTACCAGTGTTGAGTGTTCCACCGAAGGGGTCGACAAACTCTGGAAGAAAATGTGCTTCTTTGTATTTATTGTTATTTATTAAACTGCAGGAAGAAAATGTGATTCTGTGGACATTCTGTAATTTATTATTTTATTTTTTGCATTTTAGCGACGTTTAGCGACGTTTATCGACGTTTAGATACGTCGCTAAACGTCGCTAAATCACCAGGTATAACGACGTTTACTGACATTTACCGACCCAGTTTTCCTCTTCTACAGAGTCGGTAAACGTCGATAAAAAGTAGCATACATCGCTAAATTCACCAATTTTGACCGACATCCGAGACGTCGCCATTTTTCTGACGTGGTGTCGGTGAACGTCGGTCATTACTGACGTTTATTTAGCGTCGGTATGTATCGGTAATGGCGACGATTACCGACGTTTTGCCTGTCAGCGACATGGCTTTCCGCGACCATAGGAAAACGTCGATAAATACGATTAGCGATGCTTTTTCTCATATTAGCGACGTATTTTGGCGTCGCTAATATGACTTATTCTGGTAGTGCACATGGAGTAAATAAAGAACTCGTCCATGCCGTGAAGATTGCGCAAATAGAGAATAATTCTGAGAACACTACTAAAAACCTGCTTTACGAATAATACTTCGAAAACACTCAAACCAAGTTCGAAAAACTTGCTTGAGACCATAGATAGCACGACGAAGACGACAAACATGTCCCGACGGAGTAGAAAGACATGGAGGGGGATGCATATTATTTATTATTATTATTATTATTTTATTTTGATTTTTGTAGGAAAGCTGACTTCAAACTTGTATTGATGTAAAATAAAGCAAAGAGACCAAGAATCTAAACTGATGAAAATTTATTGGAGAAGGAACCTTTATACCAAGTTATTATGCTGCTTCCTCGGATACAAAGGCCTAAGGCAGACTGGTACTTCCACTTGGCCGCAGGTTAGGGCTTGTTTGGTTCCAGGTAGCTGCCAAAAAGTGGGAAAGTAGCACTTTCCACATGATGGAATCCATATTTTTTACAATACAAGTCACCTTCCAAATTCTGTTTGGATACGTAGGATATGGTCCTCCTGTAAGTGACAAGTTGCAATTATGGTATGTTTGGATAGCACTTGAAAGTGTGGGTGGGGACTAAAATGGTTGAGTTTCATTGTTTGGATTATCACTTGCAAGTGATATAGTTACCAAATCAAAAATTGGTATGATTACCACTCATCAAATATGAACAATGAATAAACAGTAGTTGGCAACCGATATGCAAAGATAAATGTTCAACCAATAAATCTAATAAAACCAACTTAAATAAAACCCCCAAATAATCAACCAATAAATCAAATAAAAACCAGCTTAACTAATACATCATAAACAAACCCGAAACGTTGCTCCCAAAAACTGAAAAAAACTTCAGAAACATACATATAATAGACAACATAATTGGGCTAAGAATTTGGGCAACATAATGGGGCTCAGAATTTGGCAACCGACACTACAAAAAAAGTGACCTTTTGGGATGACTAAAATCCATGTTAAAAAGTGTCTAAATCGTCCTAAATTATTGTTTGGGACGGATTGAAACAGTGCTATTAGGGTGGCGTGGCAAAAAAATTTAGGACGAAAAAGAGCGTCCCAATATAATTTTTGGGTCGAAAATACAAATTGTTCCAAAAGTGTTTGAATTATTATATTTTTATAACGAATGGAGAAACAATAAGGAAAGTACTAGAAAGAACATCAAAAGAAAGGTAGTGATCCACAAATGCCCTCGGTCGTCAGTACTCGTCCGGAATCGGGATGGTCTCCACTTCCTCGGCTGTCAGGAGGTAGACTCGTCCCTCTAGCTGGACTCCTTGTGGCTGCTGGACATAAAGAGGTAAGTCCTCCTGCTGGGGTCCCGGTGCTCCTCGTGCTCGTCCCTCAGCGGCTTCTGGACAATCTTTAACCTGGTGAGCAAGTGATCCACAGAACAAGCAAAGCCTCAATCTCTTGCAGCATTCGTCGTAATGATGTCCTGGGCGATGGCAGTAGTTGCAACTGACCACCAACTGCTGTCTCTATGGCGGATCTGCATGAACTCTGGCTGGATGGTGATGCTGCTGTGGCCTTGCATGAATCTGAGTCCTCTTCGCCGGTGTCTGGTAGCTGCTACTGCTGATGTCCCTATCCCTCTTGGGCCTCGGGTCCATCTCCTTCTCCACCGCCTGAGCAATCTTGAGAATGCTCGAATAAGTCATCGCCTGGCTGATCGCCACTGTATTTCACAACTCTGGTGAGACCCTTCTTGAAACTCCAGGCCCTATCCTCTGGTGCACGGACTAGGTTCTCTGCGAACCTGCTGAGTCGGGTAAATTCTGATGTGTACTCTGCCACCGTCATGTTCTCCTGCTGTAGTGCCTCGAACTGCATCCGTCGCTCATCTCGCTCCACGTTTGGGAAGAACTTCTCCTTGAACAGAGTTTTAAAGTCCGTCCAAAGAACCTGGGGCACAGCTAACTGGGGCTCCTCTCGGTACCAGGCACTGGCAAGATCAGAAAGTCGCATGCTCGTAACTTCCACCTTCAGGTCATCTGGAATCCTCGCCATCTTCATCGTCCGTTCGACGTTTTCCAGCCACTCATCCGCATATACTATCCCCTCATAACCCCAGAAATCCATCGGACAAAGGTTCTGGTAGTCCCTGGCGGTCCCTGGTCTCGGTGCTGTTGGTGTTGGAGGTGCTACCGGTACTGGTGGAGTCAGATCTTGGGTCCTGAGGGCATCCACAATCGTAGCACGAAACTACACAGCCTGATGGTTCTGTGCCTCTATGAACTGCTGAAACATGGCCATCACCTGGGCGCCATCGAACATCATCGTCGGAGGCAGCGGGGGAAACTGAGGAGATGGTGGTGGAAGCTGCTCCACTGGTGCATCGTCTGTGGTCTGATCCGAAGGTCCTGTAGCTCCGGGCTGATCTGCGATCTTCCTGGTGGCAACCATCCTGTAATAGAAAGAAAACTTGTTGATTGCTAAGTCCAAAGAAAATAATAAACCTCTAAAAAAATATTGAGCATAATCAATCTCTATATTCAATAACTATAACCATTTCCCACGGATCCTATGCTGTGATGAGTTTTTCTTAGTCTAACAGGTTCCCCAATAGCACTTTATAGCCTAAGTGCCATTATGACAGACCTGTATAGGCCACCACTAAAAATATGTCACGATCCGCTCCCGATTAATCGGACACGAGTCAGACACGCCCAGCCTTCGTCGATGGATACGACGAAGTAAGCTGTACAATTCTAAGGAAAACTCTAATATACAAGATACATAAAACAACACAGCTGCTATACACGTTTCCAGAACAGATCTCCACAATCTATCAAGTTAATACAATATCATCCGAAGAGAAACCCGGTAACCAGAATAAAATTATACAATCCTGAATCCTCAATATAATATACATGATACAAACCCTAAATAAACTAGAAAATAATCTAATCTAGAGCACTGCAACTCTAAGTCCATCCTGAAACACAACTCCACCATCTTCGGGCTCTGACCCAAGGTGGTACCATACCTGCAACGTATCCTGTCAGGAAGAGAGCAAAGTACAATCCCGACAAGAAACACTAAACAAAGTAAACTGAAATGCATGAATAATGAACTACAGTATAAACTATGGTACAAGAATCGGAACATGAAACTGTAGTACATGAATAACGATGAAACTATAGTACCAGATCCAGAACAATGAACTATACTATCAGTGTAACATGTATTTGAAATAACTATCAGAGTATGTGACCGGCTGGGGTAGTACGGGATACAAGAGCACATAAATAATGGTACGACTTAGAGTCCCACGTACACGATGTGAGACCTAAGCTATTAGTCAATGCCTAGCTAATTTAGGATTTGTCACATATATGTAGTATTTCCCCACCCCAATGTACAAGTAAAGAACACTGAACAATGAACGATGAACAATGAACGATGAACGATGAACAATGAACAATAAACAATCGTGTGTACAACGTATCAATATGAGAACATGAAGCAAGACAGAAATACAGAGTAAAGGGTTCGAATCGGTGTACTTGCCTTGCTCCGGAGATCGAGAATGGGGAGATAATAATCTCTATGTCCACCTGATTGAATACAAGTTGGTTAAGTTTCTAAAATAAAGACATTTAGCTAACTAACTATTTTTCTAACCAGAACTTGCTAGCCATCAACCCTAGTTAGTTATATATCTATAGCCAATTCTTATATACATCTATTAGCTATCTATAGAAAAATCTGTTAAGCAATATCCACAAAATATAGAATAGGTACTCATAATATAAATAACAATATTTATTACTAAAATTGCTAAATAAGAAATATTTGGCAAACTAACAATTTATCAATATATATACTGAAATTTTCTACTAAACTACCAACTACCTATGGCTAACAGAAATTGTACAACACACCCGTTTACAATCATTACTAACTCATCCAAAATTAGACTAGGTCCACAAGTTCACATAGCCAACTAAAAACCTATTTATTGAACTGCAGTCGACCAACACCAAACCTAAATAGGCTCATCCCATCTTCTTCACTGAGCTTAACTCTACTACACTGACCAATATGAAATTAAAGGAAAATAGAATACACTGACAGCTCCTAATTGAATACTCGAACAATCCATCAGTTAATCAACTCAAGTCCCTTCACAATATACAACCCAACTTAGCCCAAGCCCATACTATACACCAGTTAGACCACAGTCTGCACCAGCCCAGCTCTATCAAATGTTCAAAAATTAAAAAGTCTTATAAACAATCCTAGCCATAACCCAACGTTCAGTTGAGTCATTCAAAATCCAACTCCCCGCCAAGCATGCAAAGCTCTGTTTGTTCTATTCAACACCACCAAGACAATCCAGACCATCCAGTACTACTCCTCCTCACATCAACCACTGATATCATTCAAAACAACTAGCAGAGCACATTTAACACCTAAAAGTCCAGTATCCAACCAAAATACACAAAGCCAAAAAACCCCATGTCACTGGTCTTTAACAAAAAATACCTAGAGGCAGCCCACAAAACCAGAGCTCGACTCAATATACACATGTCCAAAAATTTAGGTTTTCCAAACTGAAATTTAAAATGGAACGTTTATAAAAATATAGTCGAATTCAACAGTCCAATTATACATTCAAGGAAAATCAACTGATATACATGCACATAGATCCAACCTAACAAAATATAGCTAAACCAAATTTACTCTTCAGCAACCTGTATACAGAATTGAGTATACTCAGTTGAACTACTGCTTCACTACCCTATATTCCAATCCCTGTCTACTGCATCCGACACCAACAGGGAGTAAGGTCGGATACGAACGCGAACATTGGACACGAATGTCAATCTTGGTCTGACACGAACACACCCAGGATACGGACACGAACACAATCTACAAATCCTGTCCAACATCCTTATCAAAAGCTACTAACAATAATTCGATAACAAAAAATATAGAAAATTTTACCTGGAATGTACGGTGGGTTTGAGGGAGTTATCCAAAGTATCTGACACGATCTCAATATCTCTGGACACGGACAATCCTGCAACGCATCGTTCTCGACGGAAAATTCGAAATCGAAATTGAACCCGATCGTACTATCGTCGAGTTGCACCCTAAAAATCCGATCGAAAATAAAGAAAGCATTAAATCAGGAAATTAACAAGAACATCTCCAATACTCTGGATCTGAGAATTTAGAAGGTTGACCTAACTCACCGAGAACTTGAATTTGTGGATCGTCGAAGACGTGAACCCGAGATCACCGGAGAAGGAGGTGAGATCGATCTGGAATTCCCGATCGGAGTAGTTAGATTGATCTGGACCTACAAATTTTGGAAGAAAGGAACAGAACTCACCGAAGTAGATCAATCGATGGAGGAATGGAGCTGGCCTAGCCGTCGACCGCCAAGAACTCCGGTTGCCGCTGTGTCGAAGTCGAATCTACCGAGGAAAGAAGATGTGCACCAAAGCTCGACGCACAGAAATGCCGAGGAGGCCGTCGGGATCCGTCGCTCCACTGAAAGGGTCGTCGTCGAGGAAAACCGTCTAGCCGCCGATGCTCGAGGGGTTGGAAGCTGCCATCGCTATGGCTGATGCCCTTCAAAATTAGGGTTAGGGTCGATGACAAAATTTGGAGAAAAAAGAGTGAGGGAGGAGCTCAGTTCACAGAGTACAATGAAATTGGTTCCTTCTCTCTCCTCCCCTCTGATTTATACAGGAAAAAAAATGAAGTGGTGGTTTTGTAATAAAGTCTACCACAAACATATATTTACAATATTAACCAAAAGTTGTTAGAGAGTAGTTTAGGAAACTTGAGAAAGGGGTTGTTAGATAGTTAGGAAGTTGGTTACAAGGTTGTTACAAATGGAGGGAATCTTAAATTTGAAACCAAATTCGAATTGCTCCTTTTAAAATCATTAAAAAAAATTATTTTATTAAGAATAAGAAAACTAATTAAATATTTATTAGATCCATAATAACTTAATAGCCACAAAAATGTCCTAAACCACGTCATGATACTAATCAAAATTAATATTCTCATAAACAAACCATAAAATAAAATATGTCTAAATTATAATATCCCAAAAATACAAAAAATTCAATAATTTGGAAAAACGGGATTACAACAAGCATGGTCTTGTGGATATAAACTACAAGCGTAGATATCAAGGCTACGAACCATTTGTTCTATCAACTTAGGCTCAGTTCGTGTACTTCACAGCTTATCCGAGACGGGGAGCAACGAAGTTTGACTGGTGGACAGTATGCAAGACTAAAGCTAGAGATACTTTTGATGTTGACGAAAAAGCTTATCAGGAGGACGAGCTACCTCTTGTAACCAATATTGTTGATGTGGACTCCACGGAAGTTTCGTATTACACGACTAATGTAGAAGATGTAGAATTATCCGAAGAGGAAGGTGAAGCCGACGAAGGCGAAGATGAAAGTGAAGATAAGGAGGAGGAGGAAAAGGAAGATGAGGTCGAGGACGACGAACAATATGAATATTCTGAAGATGATTGAGAGAGATGTACTTTTATTTTCTTATTATGTAGAGTTGGTTATTATCTAGTTTTGGTTTCTATCTGAACTTAGATGTTTCTTTTAGAATGTACTATCTGGACTTAGATGTTTCTTGTAGAATGTACTATCTGAACTTAGATGTTTCTTATAGAATATACTATCTAGACTTAGATGTTTCTCGTAAAATATATCATCATATGTTGTCTTGGTTATTATCTTGTCTTTGTTGTACTTTCATATTTCTAGTCTCTATTATTTGTTTTATCTCATTATATGTTATTATCAAGTATGACAGGTCATCGCGGATCGTTCTGTATATCCCGACATGGGGCACGGGGTACTGGTACTGGCAGAGGACAAGGTACTCCTTTGGTACCTCCTACTGGTACCGGCTCTGGATCCTCGTTGCCCAGTACTCCTGTGTATCGGACAGTACCTCCGCCTGCCCCGATGCTACGTGGCATATCTTCTGGGACGAGTATTTCCAGGTGTAGTGCCCCGTCCCTACATCGTGCCCCGTTGTTCGTCCACGGGGTGCACGAGAAAGGAACACTGTCGCTATCGACTCGGTCGGGACCGATAGGTCGGGATCGATCGAATCGATCGAACGGAAACGGTTGAATTAAGATCCATTTCCTGTTATGGAATGGCTTCTTCGGAACCAAGTCCCATATTCAGCGGGCTGCGCCTCAAGGATTGACTCTGCGGCTGAGTCGGGAGAGACCTCCCGTTGCTCTGCTTTTCACGCCGCTTGCGTTGGTTTTGGCTTTGTTTTTTGAATGCATTTTCGTGAATGTTTTCGATGGTTTTCATGGCTTACGTTTCGAACTTTGCATTCGTATCGAATTTCCTTGAATAATACAGTGTTCTAATCGGTTGTTTATACGATTTCAGGTGATTGGGCAACGTCTAGCGCGACCAACCAGTTTTTCGCCTCAAGTAAATACTAAGGTGAGTGGCTGACCCTTCTTCCCTCGACCCTCTTCTCTAAAACATTATCAATACTAGACATGTGTTATGCTAGAGGTAATGCAACGACATGAATGATATTTCGATGAACGATCACATGACGTCCCACAAACACGAACTATACAGATGCTTGTCATATAATATTTATCGTGCTTTCAATTATCAAATCATATAGAATCGTGCTAAGGAAGGATGAATCGATTTAATGAATGTCGTAACGATACTATAAGATGTGCCTTGAAATAACAAATTAACTTAGCACGGTCATGGACAACTTGTCGACAAGGGCGATTGTTTCTTCAGACGGTATCCCGAGGCCACGGGACCGTTCCGGCCTAGGAAGAAACACGGATAGCTATGCCGGATGCATGCCACGGTAGGCAGCGGCTTTCTACGGGGATCGTTACCTGCGCTGAAGGACCTCTGTCTACCAAGCTATATGTCCAGGATGGCTTGTCGTGCCAGTGACCTTCACGAACACGCTCTATTACATTTTATTATTATCAACATGACAGGGAAAAACATGGTAAGTTTACGCTACGACGGCGCGCTCTGCCGAGGGTAAGATCTATCGTCATTATACGGTTGTGCCTTCAAATATAAGTTTGAATTGAGTAGGATGGCTAGTAACTTTATTAAATATTTGCATGCACGCTCACTTGAATTCTTCAACAAATGATAGCACGGGATTTAAATTGCCACGCACCAGCACAAAGTGTAAAGTGCTGACCCTCGCTCTCAACAGGTACTCGGGACCAGGATAGCGTGCCAATGAACTGAAGGCGATGCTCCTTTCTTTTGAAGTCTTGCTGGTACGAAGGCTAACTCTGCAACATTTTGAAGACTCCAACCCAACCGCATCATGAGTCACAAACTCTCGCCGATCCCAGGTCTTAAAGAGTCGTTTTGATATTTGTAAAAAGTGATGTAAATATATGGAATGGCTATCTCATCGATGTCGGTTGTAAGCCCGCGAGGCCTCTTTAGTAATCGAGTCTGTAACCTACTTATTATCAATGAAAATGCAAGTTTTATTTTCTAAATGAATGTGTTCAATTTCTCTGCGTACTCTTACATATGCTGTTGTTTCGGATAACCTTATGAACCGCCTTGTGCAAGTGCAACTTAGGCTTGTACGACATCACGCCCCGGGGGACGACTATCGATTTTACCGAATCGGGGCATGACATAATGGTATCAGAGCACGGCTTTACGTCATTGGCCTCCAGTATCGAGTTTTAGTCTCAAAATCGTTGGTCTCGTGTCGATGAGATATATCGTTCCATACGAGTGAGCCCGCAATAAGTTTGGTGACTAATGTATTTTGCCTTCAAAATTCTAGAAGGCACGTCGGTGAACGTGGTGGTGAACGAAGAAAGTGCTTCGAGCGGCTCGAGTAGCTCGGGACCCGGACCCTCTAACGATGACATGGAGCGGATGTTGCGTATGCTGGAAGCCCAACAACGACAAGCTGAGGAAAGTCAACGCCAGAATGAGCAACATCGACGGCAGACGGAGGCACGTCAAACTCAGTTCGACGCCCGATTCGATGCACAAATCAAGTTGCAACAGAAGCAGCTTGATACTCTCCAGCAGATCGTTCAGACGGTGGTGGCCAACAACAACAACTCCACGACAACACATACCGTAACTGGGCCTGCAGCCAGACAAAGCGAAGTCGATCCGGAGGCACCCGAGCCTACACATGCAGCACCGAGAAGTTCCAACTTTGACGTGTCAAAATTCAGAAAGAGCTGCCGTACTTCTTTCAACGGCACGGAAGATCCCACCTTAGCGATCGACTGGTTGGAGGAACTGGAAGATAAGTTCGAGCTCCTGGGCGTCGAAGAGTCCAAGAAAGTCGCATGCGCTCAACTTCTACTCCGGTCGAACGCGTACGACTGGTGGGCCGTGCAAAAGCGAGCGATCAGACGCGACGACGAGACAGCAGCAATTTCTTGGGCTACCTTCCGTGAGGCGTTCGACATCGAGTACCTCCCCGAAGCCGTTCGACAAGAGAAGAAAAATGAATTCATGCAGCTAAGGAAAGGGAATATGACGGTACGGCAGTATGCGGCGGAGTTCAACAAATTAGCCAAGTTTGCTGGAGAATTCCTGCCCTCCCTGGCGAGTCGTGCTCGACGGTTCGAAGTGGGTCTACGACCATCCATCTACGCATATGTGTCTGTTCTGTAATACAAAACGATGGGAGAGTCTCTCAACCACGCCCTCCGCCTTGAACGCCAATATCCTCCAGGTGCTGCCGGCGCTGTGCATACCTACAATCACAAATGCCCTAGCCACGCGGAAGGAAACAATGTGACCAAGCGTCTAAACAACGGACACCAGGGCGGACATCAGGTGCAGAACCAGGGACCTCACTGTACAAAAT
Source organism: Iris pallida (assembly GCA_029216955.1). Taxonomy (NCBI): domain Eukaryota; kingdom Viridiplantae; phylum Streptophyta; class Magnoliopsida; order Asparagales; family Iridaceae; genus Iris; species Iris pallida. The sequence goes on from JANAVB010033217.1 coordinate 218,089, forward strand.
GCAACCGAAACGGACATCTTGCCGTCGACTGTGAAGTTCAAAATGGCGGATGTTTCATTTACGGAAAAAGGGGTCACTTTCATGGAGATTGCCCGAAGCGTAGAAGAAACAACTTAGACGCGCCTCAGCATCCACAGCACCGTCCGGGGAATCAAGTTCCGGCACCTCGAGCATCTCAACCCGCACCGCAAAATGGCCAAGACCGTCACCCCAATGCCCAGGGCCGCGTCTATGCCATGACTCGAGATGAAGTGCTTGCGTCAGATACGGTCGTGACAGGTATACTTAGTTTCAATAATGTGCCTGCTCGTGTACTATTTGATTCAGGTGCTTCCCATAGTTTTATATCGGCGGACTTTGCCACCGAGCATAAATTTTCGATAATATCATTAAATCTCGACCTTAGCGTAAGCACACCTTCCGGTACACCGATACTCACTAATTTAGCCTGCACCGACGGGATTATCTGTATCGGCGGTCAAAAGATCGGTCTTGACGTGATAGTCCTAGACATGAAGTACTTCGATATCATTCTGGGAATGGATTGGCTCGGGCCGTGCAACGCAACCATAGACTGTGCCAGAAAGACGGTCACCTTCTGCATACCAGGAGTGCCTAAATTCTGCTTTTCGTGTAGTGAGGCGTCGTCGACCTGCATGCTGATTTCGGCAATTTCTGCTCGGAGGATGCTGCATTCTGGGTGCGAAGGCTATTTGGCGTCCGTCCGAGACATACGACAGGATGGTGCAAACGCGGGTCAGACCGACGTTGTGGCAGAATTCCTCGATGTGTTCCCGGACGAGCTACCCAGCATGCCCTCCGACCGAGAAATCGAGTTCAACATCGATACATTTCCCGATACTCGACCGATTTCCAAGGCCCCGTACAGAATGGCTCCCGCCGAGCTGAAGGAACTCAAGGTCCAGTTACAAGAGTTACTCGATAAAGGGTTTATTCGGCCTAGTATTTCACCGTGGGGAGCGCCCATGTTGTTCGTGAAGAAGAAGATGGGTCCATGCGTCTGTGCGTCGATTACCGAGAGCTGAACAAGGCCACCATCCGGAACAAGTACCCATTGCCCCGCATAGACGACTTATTCGATCAACTGCAAGGCATCTCGGTATTTTCGAAGTTTGATCTCCGCTCGGGCTATCATCAACTCAAGATCAAGTCAGACGACGTACAAAAGTCAGCCTTTCGCACTCGGTACGGCCACTACGAGTTCCTGGTGATGCCATTCGGCCTGACGAACGCCCCTGCCGCCTTCATGGATCTGATGAATCGAGTATTTCGACCCTTCCTTGATAAATTTGTGGTAGTATTTATTGACGATATTCTCGTCTACTCGAAGGACAAGGCACAACATACAGAACATCTACGGACCGTGCTCCAGACACTTCGAGAAAATGAGTTGTACGCGAAGCAAAGTTAGTGCAAATTTTGGTTAAGCAGCGTATCCTTTCTTGGTCACATCATTTCGTCCGAAGGCATTGCAGTCGACCCGAAGAAAGTGGAAGCTGTTGCTGATTGGAAGCGGCCTGCGTCTGCTAGTGAGATTCGAAGCTTCCTTGGTTTGGCAGGATACTATCGACGCTTCGTGAAAGACTTCGCGAAGATTGCATCGCCACTGACTCGCCTCACTCAAAAGGGAATCGTGTATGAGTGGTCGGATGACTGTGAAGCTTCATTCCAGGAGCTAAAATAGCGACTAATTTTGGCACCTATACTCGCACTTCCGGATGGGCCAGAGGGTTTTCAGATATTCAGCAATGCTTCAGGCCAGGGCTTGGGATATGTGCTTATGCAGCGAAACAAGGTGATATCCTTCGCCTCCAGACAGTTAAAGCCGCACGAGAAGAACTATCCTACGCACGACTTGGAGTTAGCGACGATTGTGTTCGCTTTGAAATTATGGCGTCACTATCTATATGGTGTCGCGTGCGCAATCTATATCGACCACAAGAGCCTCAAGTATCTCTTCTCCCAGGAGGAATTGAACTTGCGACAGAGGTGCTGGCTCGAACTGATCAAAGACTATGACTTGACGATCGACTACACTCCGGGCAAGGGAAATGTGGTGGCGGACGCTCTGAGTCAAAAATATCTTGCCTCGCTATCCATCAACTGCAGACTACTACAAGATCTTGAAGAAATGGGCATCGATCTCCGGGTTTGATTCAGGGATATACGGTTGGCGCAGCTGCAATTAGAGCCGAGTTTGCTGGAAAAGATCATGGCCGCTCAAAAGGATGATTCGTACCTGAAAAAAATGTGCGAGCAAATTTTGACAGGTAGTACGACCGACTTTGCGGAAGATAAGACCGGCGTGCTGAGAATGAATGGCCGACTATGTGTTCCGAATGATTCAGAACTACGAAAGGAGATAATGTCGGAGGCACATTTTGTGAAATATACCTTGCATCCAGGCAGTACCAAGATATATAAGGACCTCCGTACGACCTTCTGGTGGTACGGGATGAAGAGAGATGTGGCGCTCTTCGTGTCGCAATGCATGGTCTGTCAGCAGGTAAAAACTGAGCATCAGCGACCGGGCGAGGAGATGCAGAACCTTGCCATTCCAGAGTAGAAATGGGATCATGTCACGATGGACTTTATTGTTGGCCTGCCGAAGATACCACGGGAGAGCGACGCCATCTGGGTCATCGTCGATCGACTAACCAAGTCAGCGCACTTTATTGCCATCAAAGTTACTTGGAGCATTGATCGCCTGGCACAGATTTATCTTGACGAGATAGTACGGCTGCACGGAGTTCCAGTATCTATCGTCTCTGATCGGGATTCACGATTCATGTCGCGGTTCTTGAGTAGCCTTCAGTCGGCGCTGGGTACCAAGTTGCAGTTCAGCTCAGCTTACCATCCTCAGACCGACGGCCAAACGGAGCGCGTTAATCAGATTCTCGAAGACATGCTACGACTCTGCGCAATTGACTTCAAATCAAGCTGGGACGTCCACCTACCGCTGGCAGAATTTGCATACAACAATAGCTACCAGTCTAACATCCAAATGGCGTCGTATGAAGCTTTGTACGGCCGGAAGTGCAGATCGCCCATTTGCTGGGATGAAGGCAGGGAACGGCAGATACTCGGCCCGGAGCTGGTAGAACAGACTGTGGAAAAGGTCAAGCTAATTCGGGAAAGACTGAAGATTGCACAGAGTCGACAAAAGAGCTACGTCGACACCCATCGAAGACCGCTTGAGTTCCGGGTGGGCGATCATGTGTTCCTGAAGGTGTCGCCTATGCGAGGAGTTACTCGGTTCGGCGCGAAGGAAAAGCTGAGTCCGAGATTCGTTGGGCCGTTCGAAATACTCCAGCGGGTCGCCCCAGTAGCCTATAAAATTGCCCTACCGTCGGCACTTGAAGGTGTGCACAATGTCTTCCATGTCTCCCAGCTGCGGAAGTACGTGCACGACCCTAGCCACGTGGTAGATTTTGGCCAGCTGGAGCTAAAGTTCGACTTATCCTACGTTGAAGAGCCAGTTCAAATCTTAGAACGCAAGGATAAGCTGCTATGAAATCGGGCGATCCCTCTCGTTCACGTACTCTGGAGGAACCATGCGGCAGAAGAGTCGACATGGGAACTCGAGTCAGAAATGAAGGAAAAGTTTCCTTCATTGTTTTCATAGAGGTAGGTTCTGTTCTTAAGTTTCGAGGATGAAACTTTTTCTTAGTTGGTTATGGTGTAGTGCCCCATCCCTACATCGTGCCCCGTTGTTCGTCCACGGGGTACGCGAGAAAGGAACACTGTCGCTATCGACTCGGTCGGGACCGATAGGTCGGGATCGATCGAATCGATCGAACGGAAACAGTTGAATTAAGATCCATTCCCCGTTATGGAATGGCTTCTTTGGAACCAAGTCCCATATTCAGCGGGCTGTGCCTCAAGGATTGACTCCGCGGCTGAGTCGGGAGAGACCTCCCGTTGCTCTACTTTTTACGCCGCTTGCGTTGATTTTGGCTTTGTTTTCTGAATGCGTTTTCATGAATGTTTTCGATGGTTTTCATGGCTTACGTTTCGAACTTCGTATTCGTATCAAATTTTCTTGAATAATACAATGTTCTAATCGGTTGCTTGTACGATTTCAGGTGATCGCGTAGGCAACGTCTAGCGCAGCCAACCAGTTTCTCGCCTCAAGTAAATACTAAGGTAAGTAGCTGACCCTTCTTTCCTTGACCCTCTTCTCTAAAACATTATCAATATTAGACATGTGCTATGCTAGAGGTAATGCAATGACATGAATGATATTCCGATGAACGGTCACACGACGTCCCACAAACACGAACTATACATATGCTTGTCATATAATATTTATCGTGCTTGCAATTATCAAATCATATAGAACCGTGCTAAGGAAGGATGAATCGATTTACTGAATGTCGCAACGATACTATAAGATGTGCCTTGAAATAACAAATTTACTTAGCACGGTCATGGACAACTTGTCGACAAGGGCGATTGTTTCTTCGGACGGTATCCCGAGGCTACGGGACCGTTCCGGCCTAGGAAGAAACACGAATAGCTATGCCGGATGCATGCCACGGTAGGCAGTGGCTTTCAACGGGGCTCGCTACCTGCGTTGAAGGACCTCTGTCTACCAAGCTATATGTCCAGGATGGCTTGTCGTGCCAGTGACCTTCACGAATGCACTCTATTACGTTTTATTATTATCAACATGACAGGGAAGAACATGGTAAGTTTACGCTACGACGGCGCGCTCTGTCGGGGATAAGATCTATCGTCATTATACGGTTGTGCCTTCAAATATAAGTTTGAATTGAGTAGGATGGCTAGTAACTTTATTAAATATTTGCATGCACGCTCACTTGAATTCTTCAACAAATGAGAGCACGGGATTTAAATTGCCACGCACCAGCACAAAGTGTAAAGTGCTGACCCTCGCTCTCAACAGGTACTCGGGACCAGGATAGCGTGCCAAGGAACTGAAGGCGACGCTCCTTTCTTTTGAAGTCTTGCTGGTGCGAAGGCTAACTCTGCAACATTTTGAAGACTCCAACCCAACCGCATCATGAGTCACAAACTCTCGCCGATCCCAGGTCTTTTGATGTTTGTAAAAAGTGATGTAAATGTATGGAATGACTATCTCATCGATGTCGGTTGTAAGCCCGCGAGGCCTCTTTTGTAATCGAGTATGTAACCTACTTATTATCAATGAAAATGCAAGTTTTCTTTTCTAAATGAATGTGTTCAATTTCTCTGCGTACTCTTACATATGCTGTTGTTTCGGATAACCTTATGAACCGCCTTGTGCAAGTGCAACTTAGGCTTGCACGGCATCACGCCCCGGGGGACGACTATAGATTTTACTGAATCGGGGCGTGACACAGGCCTGAGACTGCTCCGTCGTCTAGTATTCCTCTTGCTGATACGACAATGGAGACAGATGAGCAGATGGAGGAGGCTGAGCCGACGGCCGACCAGTATCAGGCAGATGATACATGCACACCTCCGGAGGAGACGAGGACGGAGATCTGGGCCGACGGTACAAAGTACATGTTTTGGTTTATCATTTTTTTTCTGTGTTTATCATAAATGAACTTTTCTCATGAATATAATATGTCTGTATAGATATCGTCCCCCGTCGGTACAGAGATGCCTAGGCCACTTATTGAGGACTAATTATGGTGGTCCTTGGATAAACTACTCTGATGCTCTGGACGAGAGGAAGGCCTACTGGTTTGTGCACTTCAAGGTTAAAATATATTTGCTTTTAACATGAATCATATAATTTTTGTATATTATATATAACTGATAAATATTTGGTTTGCACTCTTCTAGGATATGTTTTTCTATCCACCGTACAGGGCCGAGATGATCTAGGGAATGTTTCCTGCTGTAGCTGCTAAGCTGATCCGCGATGCTATTAATGATAAGATGACTCGTGATCATGTCGGAAAGCCGATCCAAGATTGGATCACCCCTGATCAGTGGACTACAATGAAGGCTCGATTCGACGAGCCAAGGTACAAGGAAAAGTTTGAGAAGGCCAAGGCGGCTAGGAAGCCGGGATCAAAGTGGTGCGGTGGGTCGATTCCGATGACGGAACATTTTCGTCGTTTGGTATGTCTTTTTATTTCAGAAATATTATTTTAATGCAAGTCCGATAAATTAGTAAAATGTGATATATTTAATTACAGGTAAGGAGGGGTGATGACGCTAATATGGTGATTGTCTCCCTGGCCATATATCGGAAGGACGGAAAGCTTATTGACGAGAGGGCGGAGCAGGCCTATGTAAGTATTACAATTTTATTTATTAATTTTAATACTTTGTGTTAGTTTTGATATAACTTAGTAAATATGCATGCAAATAGATATTCATGTAGTTAGTAATAATAAGTACATTAGACAATAGAAGTTATTGAGTATCCATGCTTTCTAGGCCGAATTTCAACGGCTTAAGGAGCGGGCAGTTGCTAGTGCAACTGCTGCGGGAGAGGTCGGTACTTCCTCGCAGCCCGCTCCATCTCCGTCGGAGGACGAGCTGTGGGTGACCGTCGCTGGAAGTCTCCACTGGGGTACGTACTATGGTACGGGATCCTATGGCGCCCTAGTTGTGACACAGTCCTCTAGGACCTCCCCTGCTAGTGTGTATGGCCCACAACCCTCCTAGGAGTCTGCCCGAGTCCAGCAGATGGTGGAGTCTGTCCGTGACGAGCTGCTACGACGGATCCAGGAGCAGCACCAGACGGACGATGCTGTGCTCATAGCACGATTGGATACACTCGACCGCAGCATTATGGAGCTAAGGGATATGACTGAGAGGACATAGCGGGGCGTCACTGATCTTAGAACGTCGATAGAGTACCGTATGACGGATCTGCAGGCATCACAGCTGTCCATGGGCGAGAGGCTCACGTTGTTGTAGGATTCGATGGTTGATAGCAGTAAGAGGCTGTTATCTACCATGGATTCCTACCACCAGCGACTAGCAGCGTCGGAGCGTTATTGTCCTCCGGGTGCGCTTTCATCGTCGTCGACTCCGTCGATGTCACTACCTCCGACTCCATCGACGTCACTACCTTTTTCATCGGTGACGATTTCACGGGAGGAGTACGAGATGTTCCTATCCTTGAGACGCGACGGTGCCCCTCCTCCTCCAGATCCGCAGTAGTCCGAGTTAGGACTGTTTTATGAGATTATAGTGTTTTTTTAGTGTTTGTTTATGTTGATTCAGTATTGGTTGTGGATTATTTGTTTGTGTAGACTTTCAGTATTGGTTGTGGATTCATGTGGTTATTGGTTGTATACTTTGGATATTCGTTTACCGACTTTGGATATTTTAGTGTTCGTTGTGTTGGTATCTCATCATATGTTGGTTGTAGAATTTACTCTTATTTGCGTTGATTGTTATAATATTGTGATGTACCGGTGTTGAGTGTTCCATCGAAGGGGTCGGCGAACCCAGGAAGAAAATGTGCTTGTAGTTTTTTGTTACTTATTGAACTGCAGGTAGAAAATGTGATTCTGTGGACATTCTGTAATTTATTTATTTTTATTTTTTTTGTAATGTAGCGACGTTTACCGACGTAAAGCGACGCAGCTAAACGTCGGTAAATCACCAGGTATACCGACGCGTACCGCGTAAAGTGGCGTCGGTAAATGTTGGTAAACGTCGCTAAATGTCGCAGTAATTCCCTCGCCTACAGAGTCGGTGAACGTCGGTAAAAACTAGACATACGTCGCTAACTATTGCTGGATTCACCAACGTTGGCCGACATTTGAGACGTCGCCATATTTTCGACGGGGCATCGGTGAACGTCGGTAAATGTACCAGGATTACTGACATTTAATTACGTCGGTAAGCGTCGGTAAGAGCGACGATTACCGACGTTTTACCTGTTAGCGACATGGTTTTCTGCGACCACAGGAAAACGTCGCTAAATACGTCAGTAAACAGTTTTAGCGACGTTTTTGTCATTTTAGCGACGTTTTCTGGCGTCGCTAATATGAACTATTCTGGTAGTGACTCTAGAGTGTTGCTCTATGAATGAGATGAGGATCACCTTGCTGGAGGATGCATCCTATGAATTCCTTCTCCTGGAGGGGTTATTCTGGTTGATATGTCATGAATATCAATGACATCTCTACCAAGAACAGTAACCTACGAAGCACAACCACACGACAGTCTGTACTACGTTGTTCTAAGTCAGATATTATATCTGACATGACAATAATCCTAGTTATTGTTCTGGGTCTCTTATACCATGTTAGAAATTTAGAGCAAAGAAAAGAGATTTGCAAAATCTAATAAAGGGGTGACTCTTCTTCCATTATGGTTTAAGACCAATAATTATAGTATGATGCAAAAGCCATAAAGGAAATAGAGACTAAAAGAGAAAGAAAATAGAAAAGTAATATTGCTTAAAAGGAACACCATCATTCTAACAACTAAATTATTTAATAAATAAACAGAAATATCTGAATCCAAGTAATCCTCATAGTCATAGGCAGGCTCTATTAGTTTTTGCATGCATAAGAAACTCGACACTGATCTCATTTTCTATTACACATATACGCAAGAACATAACTGTCAATCTTGCTATTACAAGTACAGAAGAGAGTTTCACACACTGACAAATGGTCTAGATATATCGGAAACATAATCACAGTGGAGAGTGAAAGAGTATAGCTTACCCATTTTTGTTAGCATTGCCCTAATAGTATCATGGTCAACATGAATAAGGTGGTTTATATAAATGTTGACTTCTGATGGAATGAACCAAAGAAGTTGAAGCTTCTCTTTTATGATCCAATAAGGAGATGCGGACAAACAAAGTAGAAAAGTGCAGATTTTGAATATAAAACTGTTAGAAATTAATCAATTTCTTCCTTTAAAAATCTGCAAATAAAATAAAATAAAGTAAATATTACCGGCCTCCGGAGAAGTCGTACACGTAGCACTGCCCTAAGAGTTGATTCGGGTCTATGTGCAGACTTGATCCGAATGCTCCTAGTGGTGAAACTCCCGCTCTACCGGTATCTCCTCGTCGTACACAACTCGGAAAGAGTGACCCAAACTTTAGCGTTGCCTAGAAAACAACAAAGAACTATATGAATATCGATTGCTTTATAATGAAAGAGAGAGTTCGGGAGAGAGAGAGAGAGAGTGAAGTTGTGTTTTTCATTTGAAATGATGCTCTCTTATATAGCATTAAGCATATGCTAAAGATAGTCTATGCTTAAAATAGCCTATACTAAATTTAGCCAAAAAAGGCTAAGTCTCCAACGTTAAGCAAAGGAAAATTACACATGTTGAAGACATGGCTTTTGAGGACTTGGCTTTTGCATGTAACATACAACAATCCCCACCCCCCCACAAAGTCAAGTTCCGAAAACCATAGAGATGACAAGGGAATAAGAATTGATAGAGGATTTCTGGGCAAATATATACTATGCATAGATGAGATGGACTACAGCCTTGAATCTCACTTAGTTACTATTGTCTTTGTCTGAAGAAGTGCTTGATGGACTATGCCTTGAATCAGACTTCTTGAACCAGATTCAAAAAATAGCACACATAATACGCTAGAGGTTCTTGGGTCTATCGGGTGGCGCTTTGATTGGCCATACGCACTTTTACATATTCATGAGAGTTGTCTAGGATCGCACTATTCTATAGTCGTGGCTCTCACGACCTCTCATATAGGTAAGTCCTTAAGGGTTGGTGATAGGAATCAACCTTGTATATCAAGCTTAGACTTATTAAGAGTTTAACCTCACCCTATCCATATCACAAAAAGAACATTGTCACCATAGGGATGGGGTATCAATGTACACATGTATAGCCTCCTGGGCTTTTATTTTAAAGAGAATTTAATTTTAAGGTTAGTGTTCCATAATAGTCACCTAGTCCAGCTTGTTCCTACCCATTGAACTACCTTCTTGGGATCTCCAGTCAGACTCGGTTGGGTTGCCACTGCTGGTGACTATACTATGGGCTTAACCCCATCCCCCTCGATGATTCTAGGATCAATGTCCTAGACAGATCCTTCGTCAAATGGTCTGCAATGTTCTTTTCTGACTTTATATAGTCAAGAACCACATATTTTCCCAGTAGGCTTTTTATGGACTTGAAGCACAGCTGCAGGTGCCTGTTCATCTTAGTACTCACAGAATCATACTTTAGTAGTTCAATAACAGATTTATTATCACATTTTATAAAAATTGAAGGAACATGATGAACAGAAACAGGTATATGCATAATAAAGTTTCTAAGCCATTCGGCTTCTGTACAGGTATTGTCCAAAGCTATCATTTCAGAATCCATTGTACTTCTAGCTGTGATAGTTTGTTTACATGATCCCTAGGATATTACAGCTCATGCTAGGGTAAAACATATCCAGTTGTGGATTTCACATCATGTGAATCAGTTATCCAGTTTGCATCTGAATAACCTTCTATGATATCGGGGTGTCTAGTATAATAAAGTTTGTAATCTAGAGTGCCTCTAAGATATCTAAATACTCTATCCAATGCAGTCCAATATGACTGATTTGGGTTACTGGTATATCTACTAAGTCTTCCAATAGCAAATGCAATATCGGGTCAGGTCCTATTTGTTATGTACATAAGGAACCCTATCATCTGTGAATATCTATGTTGTTCAATAGGTGATCATTCATTCTTCTTGCGAACAACATTACTGTCAAAAGGAGTAAGGGCAGATTTTTTGTCAAAATACTCAAACTTTCTTAGCATTTTTTCAATTGAATGTGCTAGGGATAGAGTATAGCCATATTTTCTTTTGGACACTTGCATTCCTAGAATTAGGTTTGCTTCACCTAGGTCTTTCATATCAAACTGGTTAGATAAATAATTCTTAGTATTATTTATATGTTCCAGTAAAGTCCTAGAATAAGGATATCATCAACATACAAGCATAAGATAGCACAACTTTTATTTGTATTTTTAGAATACAAACATTTGTCATATTTATTTGGCACAAAACCAAATTCTATAATGACTTTGTCAAATTTGTTGTGCCATTGCTTGGAAGCTTGCTTTAGGCCATAAAGAGATTTTACTAATCTATAAACCTTCTTTTCTTGACCTGTAGTAATAAAACCTTCAGGTTGCTCCATATAGATCTCTTCCTCTAGATCTCCATTTAGAAATGCTGTCTTTACATCCGTTTGATGGATCAGCATATCATGAATGGAGGCTAAGGCCAGGAGGGTTCTAATAGAAGAAATCCTAGCAATAGGAGAGTAGGTATCAAAATAATATAATCTTTTTTTCTGAGCAAATCCTTTTGCTACTAGCCTAGTCTTGTATTTCTCTATAGTACCATCGGCTCTAAGTTTCCTTTTGAAGATCCACTTACAACCTATGGGTTTACTACCTAAAGGAAGGTCTGCTAAAAACTAAGTATTGTTCTCCATAATGGAGTTGTACTCATTGTTAATAGCATCTTTCCAAAAAGGGCCATCAGGAGCGGATATGACTTCTTCATAAGTTGAGGGATTACCCTCTATAAAAAAGGTGAAGAATCCTTCTCCTAAATTCTTTTCAATCCTTTCTCTTTTACTCCTTCTAGGTTCTATAACTTGTTCAGGTTGAGAACTAGGTACTTGATCATGAGAACTAGTAGATTTAGTAAGAGAAGGGTTAGAGGAAGATGAAGGGGTTCTATCCTTGAAGGAAAAATGTTCTCAAAATAAACTGCATCTCTAGCTTCTATAATTGTGTTATTAGAGATTTTATTTACTTCAGAATGAGTTACAAGAAATCTATTGGCATTGCTATCTATGGCATATCCTATGAACACAGCATCTACAGTCTTAGGTCCAATCTTCCTCTTTTTGGTTCGGGAATTCCTACCTTAGCTAGACATCTCCAAACTTTGAGGTAATTAATCCTAGGGGTTCGATTTTTCCATAACTCATATGGGGACTTATTATTGGTCTTACTGGGTATCCTATTAAGGATATAACAGGCTGATAAAAGGGATTATCTCCATAGATTATTAGGGGCACCTGAGCTGAGAAGCATGGCATTGACCATATCTAATAAAGTGCGATTCTTTCTTTCAGTAACTCCGTTGGACTGTGGTAAATAAGGAGCAGTTACCTCATAAATAATTCTATGTCCTTCACAGAAGTTAGTCATATCATTTGAGGTATACTCTCCACCACGATCTGATCTAAGAATCTTAATCTTTCTATCTAACTGGTTCTCAGCTTCAGACTTATAGACCTTAAATCTGTCTAGAACTTCATCTTTGATTTTAAGAAGGTAGGTGCAACAATATATACTTTGAATGATCATCTATAAAAGTGACAAAGTATTTTCTACCACCTCGGGTCAAGACCTTATTGGAATCACAAACATCGCTATGGATAAGTTCTAGGAGTTCAGAATCCCTATGGACTGATTTGAAAGGTAATCTTGTGTGTTTGTCTTGAACACAAATCTCATATTTGTGTTTATCATCAATAGGAGTCTTAAGAATAAGATCTAAGTTCATCATCCTTTTAAGAGATCCTAAATTCACATGACCCAGTCTTTCATGCCAAACATTGGAGGATTCAATATTTGCAACAACAAAAGAAGGATTTGAACTTTTATTCATAGTACTCAGAAGAAAGAGTCCATCTTTTACAAATTCTTTCCCTATAAACAGTTCATTCTTAGAAAAAATAACTTTATTGACTTCCATTACAATTTTATATCCTGAGGCTACAAGGAGGGATCCACTAACAAGGTTTCTTCTGACAGACGGCACATGAAGCACATCATGAAGAGGTAAAAAATTTCCTGATGCCATCTTCAGATCTATTCTTCCTCTTCCTACAATCTGTGCCATGGAGCTATCTCCTAGAGTCACGCCTCCTCCACCTGATTTCTGATAGGTTGAAAAATATGAGCGATCAAACGAAACATGAACATTAGCTCCGGAATCCAACCACCAATCATCAGAATGGTAAGAAAGGTTTACTACAGGTTGAAAGCTTACAGACCTGAAGGAGCTGGAGGACTCATTCAGAATCATGTTACCCTCTGCCTTACCTTTTCCTTTGAAGAAGGTCTTGATAGGTTCTTTCTTCCTGTGGAAGCAGTTGATGGCTGTATGGTTGGTTCTACCACACATAAAACAAAATCTTCTTTGATCCTGAGTCTGACCAAAGTTTCTAGGTTTATGGGGTTGCTGGTGTTGAGGGTTTTGGTGATGAGGATTTTGGAAATGGGGTTTTTGGTGATTTGATTGAAAACTCTGCTTCTTTTTGAAGAAGTTTTTCTTGGGCTTGAGATGGTTGTTGGATTTGCCATGATTTTCTACAAGGTTAATCCTAGCTGTGGCATTAGACCTAGCTTTGGATTTAAACCTATATTTTTCTTCTGTTATAAGTCTCTTTAGAGCTTGAGGGTACGAAATAGTCCCTTGAAGATGGAGGAGATCCTTTGCCACATTAGACCAAGAAGGAGGGAGTTTGTCTATCAAACATCATATTTTGTGCTCAGTAGAAAAGAATGTTCCCTTGGCTTGAACATGCCTAAGGTGTTCTTGAAATTCATGAATTTGGTCATTGATAGGTTTGTTATCTACCATGACATATCTGTTGAATGTGGAGGAATTAAATCTATCAATTCCAGCATCATCACAACCATATTCATTTTTCAAAGCATCCTAGAGTTCTTTAGCACTTTTATATTCAAAAAATATGTCATAGAGTGACTCAGACATAGCGCTTAAGATTATGTGAAAGCAATGGTAGTCTATTTTCTTAGGGGTCTTAGGTTTAGTGGATGAAGGGGACTTGGACACCCCTATGTCAGACTCAGTCTCATCAGAATCATTTGAGATGGGTGTGGACCCATCAATGGCAGAAATAAGGCCTAAAGTGGTAAGCCAAAATTTCATATTTGACTCTGCCACATCTTGAAGTAGGTGCCATTGAATTTTGCAGGCTTAGCAGAAAAAGTTTCTTCCTTGGAAGTCATGTTTTCTAAAGTCTGTAAAATTATATTTACTCAATAAGTTGGCTTAAGCTAAAATTAACAATTCAAATGATTTTAGTAATAGACCTTTAAAATTTTAGTTTTTTAAGTTTTGATAAGGTTGGGTTAGTTGTAGGGGCCGGATCCCAGCAAGCGGTGCTTCACTAGGAAAACTTAAATACTGGTCGCTTAGACGAATTTTCGCCTTGTTGACAGAAGGGCCCTTTCGGCTTATTTCCAAACAAATCTTTACTTTAGAACTTTAAAAAAAAATTAAAGAAATTTTACTAAATCAATTAACTGTTTGATTTAGCCTAGATTAAAATATTGAGTGAAGAAAACTAGAATTGACTAAATTACTAACACAATAATGTTTGTCTAAGGTGTCACTTTGAAAAAATGACAATTTGTTACTAATGTGACTAATATTCAAAAATTAACAAATATCTTGTTAATAGTAATTGAAAATATTTGCTTGATAATAGTTAAGTGTAAGCAATGTATAGCAAATTTTGTGAGTGAATAGGAGATATGCTAACACTAATATAAATTATAACAATGTATATAAGTGTTAATGATTACAATAATTTATGCACTATAGATTATAACAATGTTAATGATTACAAGGTTTTGCTAAAGGACAAGTTTAGTGTGCTGGAATAACTTATTTGAAACAAGCAAATAAATTAAGGCAGCAAAGAACTTCTTGTTTGGAAATAACAAATATTTGATAACAAATTTCATAACAGCAATTAGATATTTTTATTTTATAAATGGATCAACATTTAGATTGTTGAAAATTAATCAATTTCTTCCTTTAAAAATCTGCAAATAAAATAAAATAAAGTAAATGTTACCGGCCTCCGGAGAAGTCGCGCACGTAGCACTGACCTAAGAGTTAATTCGGGTCTATGTGCAGACTTGATCCGAATGCTCCTAGTGGTGCCCGCTCTACCGGTATCTCCTCGTCGCACACAACTCGAAAAGAGTGATCCGAACTTTAGCGTTGCCCAGAAAACAACAAAGAACTTTACGAATATCAATTGCTTTATAATCAAACTGTTGGCTCACCAGAGGCTACTACAAAAAGGAAAATTAAAATTTTTAGAGCCCAAAAAATGGAAATATCTTTTGTCCTTTTAGCGAACATATGAAATATGACAAGTACAAAAAGGAAGAATATAAACATGTACAGCAAAATCGGTACAAAATAATAAAGGAATATAATAAAACACTCAATCGTTTGATACAATCTGGAGATTATTTTCGACATATTAACACACTCAATCTAATAATGATCAAATGAAAATAAGTAGATGGTTATATCAAGATACATCCAACATGCAAAATTTTCATAACCCAGTCCAACAGGACATAAAGTAGGATATTTTTCTTACAAACATGTAATTTGTCTTTGATAATAACTGAAATTCCATGTCAAATCCCAAGAGAAGCTCCCTATGCGATTGTATTTACGCTTAGACTGCATACACAAACCCCAAATCCCAAGAGAAGCTCCCTTTCTGAACATTTTTGTCAATCCCCAGAAATGATGAATAATTATAAACCATCTGACCGAACTATATGAGCGGATCGAAGAAAAGTAAAAAAGAAGTGGTATTCAATATAAGGAGTTGCAGTGATGAACTACATAAATTCCAAAATCACATTCCAGTATGCGAAGGCAAACGATGGTATTTATCTCTATCGTGTAACTCGTGAAAAAAGTGTGATGCATGCATATATGAGCTCAAGTGCTTAAACCACTATAGTTCGAAACTAACACCATAGTTTCGCAGTTGCGGGTTTAACCTTACAAAGACTATTTAGAAAAGGTGTACAAGTAGTTTGATCACCAGCTCCAGCAGTTAAGCAGACCACTTCTCTCTAAAGTAATTAGTAGAAGTCCAAATAGAATGGCCAAACAACAAGAAGGATCAGCTCTCAATAAAGTAATTAATCAAAGTCCAACTAGAACGGACATAGGTATTAAAATTTAAATTTTGATACTTTCATGATGGTTGCTGAGGTGTATGCATTTAGATAAGAAATTATTTTACTTCTAGATAGTAACAATATAATAGAGATGTAAATAGTGGATGCAATATAATAGCAAGTCTGATATTTATACCATTTTAGTAGACACCAACACTCACTTGATACCCAAATAATGTCAAATTAGGATATCCAAATATAGAAACTTCCACAAGTGATGAAACTGCTGTAACCAAGAAATTACCCTAAAAAATGCATCAAAGTGAATCCAAGCTTGAGAAACTGAAACACATGCTTAAGAAGTTGGAAAAAAAACTGATACTTACAAACCAATGTAAAAAGTCTTCAAAAACTGAAACACGACACTTCTAAAACAGATACTAAAACCAAAAATGCAAACTGCAGTAGGTCCTGCTGATGCAAGCTGCAAACTAGGGCAAAAAAAAAAAAAAAAAAATTGAGCCCACATCATTAAAAAGGACATTGTAGGAATTGGCTCAAAGGATTCACCATCCCACTCATCATCGCCAATTTAAAAACTTGGCTACCTCCATCCATCACCAAATTGGTGGGTGAGGCCAACAAGTTTTGGTTCTCATCGTGGGGCACCTTCCACATTTGTGTTATCGGGACGGATGTATGTTTTAGAGTCAAAGGTTGCACCTTCCTCATCATTGTCTAAAATTTGGCTACAAGTTGGCTACCTCCATCCATCACCAAATTGGTAGGGGAGGCCGTCAACTTTAGCTTGTAATATAGGTTGCATCTTCATATTTCATTCAAAGACGACCCCTGCAAACAAACATTACATAAACATTGTCATTACATGCTCAAGTAGCTTTATGAGGCAACATGTTTGGCCCCAATTACAAAATAGACTTGGTTCTACATAATAGACTTGCTCCTACATAATATAGGTCCAGACAAAAATCGAAACAAGTAACGTAAGAAAATCCAAAAGAGCAATAATGGTCGTTGGGTGGCCATTAACTATATCTTCTCCCTTAATTCCACTTCGTTGATCCCTATCATTCGAGTGGAAGTAATCCATAGCCGTCAAAATTCGATACATGTGTGCTTCCCTCCACTGTTCTCTAATTAGGGAGGGTTCCTTTGCAATGCCTAGTCGGTCATTCTCAATTAGAGTCAAAATTATAGTTATGACAGTAATTATACTAGCGACTGCAGCATTAAGTAACGGATCATTGGGATTTGACAAATCCATCTACAAAAAACAAAAATGAAGGATCGTAAACCTTACAGCTCATATATCATGCACTCTTTCAACCATGGTCTACATAAAAAAATCCTTTGTAATCATATATTATGTCAAAACTTACATCTTGTCCAGATGTACAAATAATAAATCAAGGCAGTTCCTATATCATGCACAGGAAAATTTAATTTTTCCAAACCGAAAGTAGAAGTAATGGAAATATTCGAACAAAAAGTAGAAGTCATGGAAATATTCCCCTTTCCAACAGAAAAATAGCACATATCTATCTTTCCCCATTTTCGAACAAGAAAACCACAGATCTACTAATTTCTTTCCCCTTTTCCAACAAAAAACACCACAGAACAGCACAAATCTTCTAATTTTTCCAATTTTTGAAAAAAAAGGCATAGATCTACTGAATTTTTTCCCCTTCTCGAACAAAAAATCACATATCTACAATATTTTTTGCATTTTCGAACATAAAATACCACAGATCTACTAATTCCTCTTTCACGAACAAAAAATTGCAAAGATCTACTAAAATTTCCCAAATATGAAAAAAATTGCAAAGATCTACCTCTGTGAAGCGTAGAAGGAAAGAAGAGAGACTCACCTATGTGGTGGCGGGAGATGAGGAAGGTGACCAGAGACGGACTGCAAGGAAACCCACTTTCAAGCTTGCAACTGTCTAAGAATAAAGCTCTCTCCGCTTGAGTTACTCCTCTTCCAGCCGGTAGGTGGGAAGAAGTGGAAAGAGAGAGAAAAAGTAATTTCTCTGCAAGGAAGGGACACATGCAACCCCAAAACTAGCAACTTTCCAAACAGAGGAGAACGCGGTTTCAACCGACAGTTGCAATAAAAAGTGGTTTTGGAACCCACTTTCAAGCCACCTCGGGCTATCCAAACAGCCCCTTAGTGCAAAGACATCGAGATTCGTTGGGTTAGGTGGCTCTGACAACGCCTACGCGGTCGGGGCTGCTCATACAGTAGGTTGCGGATGGTGCAGACTGGTAGCTAATTGAATTTAGGAACTGATGTTGTTGCTTCCGACGAACAGCTGGAAACGTGCTCCTATTTTTCTAATGACTGGTGCCGGTAAGGTTCTTTTAGCGGATGGATCTCTCTGGAAGTTCCTGGAATTAAAAAAATTCTAAGTTATATTGATTTTTATTAATGGATAATAATATAAAAATAATACAACCATAATAATACAACCATATATATATATATATATATATATATATATATATATATATATATATATATATATATATATATATATATATATGGAAAAAAAGTAAATTTTATTCCAAAGCAATACAATAATCGTACAACATACAATCAAAGTGGGACACCTACTCTTCAAATTCCCATAACATTTACATCAAATTCGATGTTATGAAGCATACCCATCAGATGTGTGACCAGACCCTCAAATATTCGACGGTTTCGATCCCGTAAGATATGCCAAACTGAAGCAGCCAGACGAACTCTGGCGGTCCGGAACCAGTCCTCCCCTCGACCTCTACTATCCCGGATCACCGTGATGATGTCCCCTATACCCTTTCCGGAGTCGCATCCTCCCAACACTCTACTTTGCTCCTTCCAGATCTGCCAAGCCAGGTCACACTCGAAGAAGATGTGTCTAATAGATTCTTACTCCAGACTGCACAGCACACATTTGGAATCTGGGACCGTCACTCCAAAAGAACTCAACCGATCCCTAGTCAAAAGACGACCCAGAAGGAGCTTGTAGATACAAAGATACATCTTCCTGGCCAGACCCTTGCACCATACGAACTCGTAGTCAGGACTCTGAGAAAAAGCGCGTCGTATGAGATTGTAGCAACTCCGAAATTAGAACTCTCCAGTTCTCGGAGACGCTCCAGTCGGCTCCCAAATCTACCGATCAGCAGGCAAGTCCGGATCAATGGCAATAGTACTAATGATCCCACCCAGCTCCATGATAAATTGATAAGTCTCAGGCCTCCACACCCCGTCGTGAATGATCCAACTACACGTCAGGTCCCGCCTATCCACCTGGTGTGTCTGAGCCCCCATAATGTCCAATAACGAGCGCCGATCTATCCAAGGATTCCGTCAGAGGTCCGTTCCAGACCCATCCTTCATGACCTTCCTGATAACAGATATAAGAATCCCCCTGTCTCAGGACAGTCTTGAACGTGACAGAGTGATTATTATCAGTAGCACATGTCCAAAAGTTGCCCTACTTCACGTATCTGCTATGCATCCAGATAGCCTAGAGAGACCCTCTATTGATGAATTTCTATGCCAGTTTAAGCGCGAAGGCCTCCCTAATCTCCAGTAATGGTCTAAGCCCCACACCTTCCTTCTTCCTGGGACGACAGAGTTGTTCCCAAGAGATCGTATATATACCTCCCCCCCCCCGCCAAATAAAATCTGTACATATTCGATCCACTTTCCTAACAGTGGCAATAGAAAGGAGGATGGATTACAGCCAGAAGTGAGCAACAGCCGTAATCACCGATCTAACCAGCTCGATGCGTCCTCCAAATGATAATCCCGTGGCTTTCCAACCTTCTACTCTCCTCTAGACGTACTCCACCAAACTATGGCAGTCCTGATCCCGCGCATAGTTGACCGTGAGAGGAACTCCTAAGTAGCGCACCGGAAGATCACTCCTCTCGATACCCAGTACGTCAGCCCGCTCCTCCTTCTGGGGACATAAGAAGCTAAAGTACACCCGGCTCTTCTCCCTGTTCAGCTGAAGGCCCGAGAGGGAATACAACTCTCCCATAATCTCTGCAAGCATCTGCATACCCTCCGACGAAGGCTGAATAAACACCAAGAGATCATCAGCATAAATGAGATGGGTGACTGGGGGATCCACCGTCCGGAACGATGGGACCAGCCTCCCTCAGTGCATTGCTAAATCCATCAGGCATGTGAAGTATTCCATAACAAGCGTGAACAGGTAAGGAGACAGGGGATCACCTTGCCTAAGCCCACGATTGCTCTGGAAGTACCCATAGGGGATACCCTGGATAAGGACAAAGAAAGAGGGGGACGTGATGCACTCCCGGAACAGAGCAACCCAGTGGTCCCCAAATCCCATGGCGGACATCAAATAGCAAAGGAAGTCTCGATTGACCATGTCATACGCCTTCCTCAGATCCAGTTTCACGTATGCCTTCTCTCCTCCGGGTTTGCTAAAATATCTCACCATCTTATGAGCCAGGAGGCTGTGCTCAGTAATCGACCTCCCCTTGATAAACGCAGCCTGGTTCGGAGATACCAAGTTCTACATGATTCTCTCTATCCGCCGGCACATAAGGTGCATAATTATCTTATAAAGATAATTACAGCACACAATAGGTCTAAAGTCCGCCAGTGCTGTCGCTCCCTCCTTCTTAGGCACCATGGTCAGGAAGGTGTGGTTCAGCTCTTTCATCAGCTTTTCTTTGGTGAAGAATTCCTATACCACCTCCAAGACCTGATGCTTCAGAGTGTCCCAGTGGCGTTTGTAGAATCCACTGCTAAAACCATCCGGTACGGGAGCCTTGTTGGGATCCGCCTGCTTGACAATAGCTTTTACCTCCTCCAATGCATGTAACAGGGGCAAGAAGAATGCTATTCCATATGGAGTCACCAATTTCTTCATAACTACCTCTGGGAACACAGGCAGGTAGTCAGTCTGGAAATATAACTCAGAGTAGTACCTGACCTCCTCGTCCTGGATCGTAGTCGGCTCTCCCACAAGATTGCCATC
Source organism: Iris pallida (assembly GCA_029216955.1). NCBI lineage: Eukaryota > Viridiplantae > Streptophyta > Magnoliopsida > Asparagales > Iridaceae > Iris > Iris pallida. The sequence goes on from JANAVB010033217.1 coordinate 239,030, forward strand.
CACATCCAGAAGCTGGAAGATGTGATTCCTATGTTGTCTGGTCCGGATGACATCATAGAAGAACTTGGAGCACCGGTCGCCGTCCTTGAGCCAGGAGCATTTGGCACACTGAGCCATGCTAATCTCTTTATGTAGCCTCAAGATGTTGACTTCTTCGATCAGCTCCTTCTCTCTAGTCGCCAGGGTCCCCATTGAGCATGTCAGCTTGCATGTCTTGCTGGATAGCCTGCAACTCTACCTTCTTAACTTCTAAGGAAGTCTTAGGCAACCCCTTCACCCATCTCCGAAGAACCTGCTTTGTGACCTTGAGACGACGAACCAAACGGAACTGAGCCGTCCCCTCATGTCCGCTAATAAGCCCCTCTGAGACAGCCTCCAGGTAGCCCTCCGAGAGATACCAGCTGTTGTTGTACCTAAAAGAATGGGACTTTCCAGGAGACCAAGAAGTGAAGCCAACCCGGATGGAGGAGTGATCGCTCATCCCAGCAGCCAGGCCCTCCATCGAAGTGTTGGGGAAATATCGGAACCATTCTCCATTACCCAGAGCACGATCCAGCTGACATGTAACCCTGTTCTGGATTGCTTTGTTATGCCAAGTCCAGATGAAGCCAGATCGAGACAATCTCTGGAGCCCCGCCCGGAGGAGGCATCTCTGAAAATCATATAGGATAGAGTCTGGGACTGGCCGACCGTCCACCTTCTCCCCTCGGTGCAGAAGGGCATTGAAGTCCCCGATCATAAGAAAAGGAAGGGACGACGAATCTGCTGTAGCTGCGACACGGGATATGTCACTCCACAGGGACTCCCTTCTCCGTCTGTCGTTGTGGCCGTAGACCGCCCCCAGAAGGAACCGAAAGCCACCCTTGTTTGAAAAGGAAATGGCAATCAACTGCTCCGCCATCAAGAGCAAATCTCCATCCCAGCTCTTCGAGTTCCATCTAACCCAGATCCTGGCCATGTCACACAGAGCC